>JAAOMT010000630.1:61488-112354 GCA_016748015.1 Geosiphon pyriformis | reverse complement strand
TCAAGATTATTCACGTTGTTACTAATTGATAAAAGCTTTATTGTGAGAATTAGAAAAGTGCTAAAGACCATTAACATTCTGTGTTTCTAGATTAGAGAAACACATCAGGCAATTGCAAGGATAGCCTCAGAGAAGACCCCAGACAGTGGGTAGATTTCAGTTCAGCCTCTGAGAAGAAGTACATAAACACACACAACAATCAAGAATTAAAGAATAACTTACATCACAACAGTAAAAAGAAAGCCTTCAGTGTAACAGTGACATTATCACACAAATAGAATTGAGGAACTCACGAAAGACTGATTGCAATTAAAGCGGGATATCAGCAATTAAATATAACAAGAAAACCATTCCGTAACAACACCAATGTGTTCTCAAAAACATTTGATAATTATCTGCATCATCTTTAACAAGTATTTGAAAAATTCAAACAAGCAAGATTGAAATTAAATGCAAACAAATACTTCTTTGACAAAACAAAACTTAAGTTTTTGGAACATGTGGTAAGCAAAAATGATATCAAAATAGATCCAAATAAGATCGAGATTGTTAAGAACTTTTCAGTACCAAATAATCTTACAAAATTAAGAACATTCTTGGAATTTGCTAGATACTACCACTATTTTATCAAAGATTTTTCTAAAATAGCTCAACCACTACACCAACTCCAAACAAAAAACACCAAATATAAATAGACTAAAACTTAACAAAAAGCTTTTGATATATTAAGAAGAAAGCTTATTCAAGCCTTAGTACTAATCTATCCAGATCATAGCAAGCCATTCATAATCACAACTGATGTATCTGGTCAAGCATTAGGAGCAGTATTATTACAGAGAGAACTGGATGGAAGAGAACATTCAGTAATTTACATTAGTAAAAGCTTAAATTCAGCAGAAAAAAACTATAAAACCCCAACACTGGAACACTTAGCTATTTATTGGGCTGTTACTAAATAAAAAGAATACTTGAGTCAAAAGTTTGATGTGTACACCAATCATAAAAGATTGATTTCAATCTAGAAACAAAAATTTGCAGCCGATTGCTATGTTAGATAGAAAATAGAACTTTCACTATTTAATTATATAGTACATTACAAAAAAAAAATGGAAATGCTGATGGACTGTCATGAATGAGACAAATCTAAAAACATTTTAACCCAAAAATATAACAAAAGATAAATATACAAAAATACTAACAACTTCAATATTATATAAATACCCAATTGTTCAAGGAGAAATTATCTCAAAAAAAACAAAACAAAACAGCAATCAAAATATTTTATTAACCATCAAAATATATCTTACTGGAAGAACAAAAAAAATCCAGATCAACCAACCAAAGTAATCACAAAACCAGAAAAAGAGACAATATTATTCAACATGCACTCAGATCCAACAGCAGGACATTTTCATAAAGAAGCAACCATAAAAAGAACCAGAAAAAAATACTATTGGCCATTAATGTATTCAGATATCATCTAATATGTTCAAAATTGTGATGCTTGTCAAAAAAGAGGTGGAACAAAATCCAGTAAACCATTGAGACCAATCAGAGTAAGACAACTATTTGATCACATTGGAATTGACTTGGTCAGACCATTAATAATAACCAGCAGAGGCAACAGATAAATTGCAGTAGCCATAAATTATCTTACAAAATGGCCAGAAGCAAAAGCCATTCAAAGAGCAAATGTAGAATCTGTTGCCAAATTTGTTTATCAAGATTTGATATGTCAACACGGATGTCTAAAAAAACTACTATCAAATCAAGAAACTTATTTTGTAAATAGAATATTGGCAGAATTAAGTCAAAGATTTGGGATAAAAAGACTATTATCATCACCATACTATCCATAAACAAATGGGTTAGTTGAAAGGTTTAACAGAATATTGTGTGAAGTCATTGCCAAAATCAGCCAAGAAAACCAAGACAAATAGAATTTGATTATACCATCAATATTATTTGCTTATTGGACAATAAAGCAAGACACTACACAAGCAACACTATTCGAATTAGTATACAGTAGAACAGCAACATTACCAGTTAAAATAGAAGTTAAAACATATTCAACAGAACCAATAACAAAAAAAAATTTTCAAAAAACATTGTTGAGAAGAACATATGACTTAATAGAGACACTAGAAAACACATGGCAAAGAGCAGCTGATAACATCCAAAAGTCACAAAAAAAACAAAAAAAAAACATGATAACCAACTACCAAAGAAACCAGTAGAATTCAAGATTGGAGACAAAGTATTTTTACATTGTACTAAAGCAGAAAAACAATAAAGTGAAAAATTTGACCCCAAATGAAATAGACCATTTTACATTGAAGAAATTCTTGGAAATAGAGCTTATAAATTAAAATGGGACAACAAAATTTTAGCCAAAGCAGCATATAGTAATCGACTGAAACCATATTATCATATAGTGTCATCATCTACCAATAATATTCCACAATTAGGAGTACAAAAAATACTAGTCAAACCAAATAAGATTCCATGAGATCTAGAACCAATTATAATCATTGAACCAAACATGTAAAATCAAACAACCAAAAGAATACATAAAGTGACAATATATGTGACAAAAAACAGCAGAAAAATAGAGATTACTGATAGCATTCACTCACTAGCATAACAACTTTTTCAATTAATCTAACAACAAGAGATAGAAATTACAATCAACCAACAAACTATCAGATACACAAACACCAGAAAAAGACCACAAGATAAAATACAGAGAAAAACAGAAAACATGGTAAACAAAATAATTAGCAAAGTGAAATTGGCAATAGAAACACAACCAAAAGTCACACAATATCAAAAGTTGACTATAGAAACTTGGAATTAGTGAATACAACAATTTTCAAGAAACTTTTGTTACTTTTATTTGGGACAACACATAAACATTCAGGACTTGTATACAGATAAAACAAAATAATTATTTGACACAACCATACTGTAACAACTGGAACAATTTGTGAGAAAAAACAATTTGATTACATAAGCAAAAGCCATTTATCAGCTACACACCAGATTTCAAGATCGACCAAAAATCTTACTCAATCCAAAAATAAACTCCATTACAATTAACCAAATGGGAAAAATAATAAATGCTTAATTTAAAGAATTACAAAACAAGATAGCACAAGTAATTCTTAAAAAAAAAGTTCAAGAAATACTTAAAGATGAAGAATTAGACTTAGAAGATCTCAACAGAGCTCAATATTAAAGAGGAGAGAATAATGTTACTCATAGAATATAAGAAGTATATTAGCATATAAATTAGCCAATTAGAAGTATCTATAGTAAATGTGGAATTCCAGGATTCCTTTCAAAGAAATTGCAAGATTCTATGAATTTCAGAATTCTTGTACAAGGAATTATAGGATTCCAAAATTCGAGAATTTCTCTCAAAGGAATTGCAGAATTCCAGGAATTGCAGAATTCCTGATGTAAAGAATTGAGAAATTGAAGAATCTTAATTATGTATATATATCAGTAGCATTAGAAATAGAAAAGACAAATCTCTTAGTTTAGATTTAATCTAAGCAATCTTTCACATCAAAAATATCAAATAAATAATTATTTACTATCTCAAATCCTCTTTCTACTTTCAATACTTTATGTTGATAGTAATTGATACTTAACCACACTGGAACAATAGCTCTTGATCATGGCTATTGATAAAATACTAACTTTTATTACCTTGGCTTATTTTTTTATTTTCTTTTATTTTGTTATTTTTTTTATTTTTTTTTATTTTTTTTGTTTTACTAATTGATTAAAAAGAAAAGCACAAAATTATTGACATCAAAGATAGCCTGGTAAAAGACCCCAAAGAAAGGGTATAACATTAAAAATTTAAAGATAGCTTATCAGAAAAGCATCTCTGCCAGATTACTGGTCATCACACTAAAAAAAAATTTGATAGAATTGTGATTCTAGGAGGCTACTGAAAAGACAACAAATAAATCTCTGTTCATTATACAAAGAACTCAACCAAAACCTTCAAATAACAACATCTTCAGATTACAATATCTTCAGATCATTATCAATGTGAATAGCTTCTAAGCACCAAGTTATGGGTTTGTTATTTGATTTGAGATTCCAAATAATTACTTGTAACAGTGTTAAGTATACCTTTAAGAAAAATAAATTTCTTAAATAATATTAATGATGATAATGTTTTGCTAAATGCTTTACTAATTCTTCTCTCTTCTCTAAAAAATCTAGTTCTTGTTTTTGTTAAAAAAAATTTTGTAATAAATATTGGCTTAGATAATATTGTTAAAAAGTTTTCTCAAAAAAAGCTTATAGTAATAAAAAAATTGTTCTCAAAAATTAATAGTTTTGAAGAGGTCTCTACTTCTTCAAAATTTACTGAAATTATTAAAACTATATTTATTTCTGAATCTAACTTGGCACAAATAACTAATTTGGTAAAAACTAAGAATATTATTGTAAACACTAATCTTAAAAAATCAACTGTGTATTCAGATTGGACTGTGATAATAAAAAAAATTCTAATTGGAATGTTGACTAATGCTATATATACTGTATTATCTAAATTTAAAAAAATTAAGTCAATCAAGATACAACTAATAGGGCTGTAACAAAAAGCTATAATTGAATTTGGTTATTTAGATTATGCCAATCTAATTGTAATAATCTAATTGTAATAATCTAATTGTAATAATATAATCTGTTTTAATTAAAAAAAATGCAATGTGTATAACCAGAATTAACATTAACAAAAAATCATGGAATACAAAAAACAAAAATAAGATGCTGCTTTATATATTATTAGTGAAAACAAATACTTATAATATTTGAAATTTTATTGGTTTTGTAGATAAAAAACATGTGTTATAGATTATTATCCAGTCATATATGTCTAAGTCAGATGTGCAATAGTCTGTTTTAATTCTGTTGAATCATTGGAGACTATTATAAAAACCACACCAGTGTTAAAAGAACTAATTTGTATTAATTCCACTTGGATTTAGCTAAGTATGTAAAGTATAAAAATTTGGGTCATATATTATTAAGATATTTTATGAGTAAAAAAGTATTTTCTGGTGGCTTAAATCATAAAACTTATTAAAAACAGATAAAAGCAGATTGACAATTATCTATGTCAAACATTCAGCACTTATTATTTAGTTTGTTTTCTTTGGTAGCATTTCTTAGGCTAAGATAATTGGTGGATTTTCTTTTTTTTTTATGCAAAATAGTTTTGTGAATTTTGGCTTCTCTCTAAAAATAAAGTCTATTCTATTTGTGTTTGATAAATTGAATATTAGATTTGCTGTTTTTAAGTTCAGTTTTATTAGCTTTATAGAACAAGTTGGTAAGTTAACTAAGAGATTAGATAAATTCAAACCAATAGTTTTTTAGTCTAATCCTGAATATTAGCCATTGGTGACTTTTTTATCACAAAATTAAGAGGCAAATACAGTAATAAATAAAAATTCAGATATGATTATTAATAATAGAACTGTAACAGAAGCAGCATCTTTGGACTTTTTTGTAGTTTATAAGTTGAAGGACAGTTTAAAATGTCTTTTGAATACAGTTTTAAGCTCTTTGGCCAAAATAGACAAATTTAGTTTGGTTTTAGAATTTCTGTTATTTTAATGACCAGTCTTGTTTAGAATATTATTATGTTGTTACTTAAATAAAAAAAAACAAATACAAAAGATATTAAAAAAACATAATTAGAAAATGTAATAACATAAAAAAACATAATAATATGAAATAACACAGAATAATACATTATAATTTAAAATACAAGATAACACAATAATATAAAATAGCACAAAATAACTAACTGTAACATAAAATAACTAATTACAGTATAAAAAAACAAAGCAATAACAAAAATAGCAAACAATAGTTAGTAATAATAAACAATTAAAAACCAATTTTATAAAACCAAAAATATATATAAAAATGAATAGTTTTAGAAGTAAAAAAAGAACAGACAGAAAAAATAGTCAGATAAAAAATATATTTTTTACTTATATTTATTAGATCTATTTTACTTATATATTTATATTATCTCAAATAAAGAAAATATTT
This sequence comes from Geosiphon pyriformis, assembly GCA_016748015.1. NCBI lineage: Eukaryota > Fungi > Glomeromycota > Glomeromycetes > Archaeosporales > Geosiphonaceae > Geosiphon > Geosiphon pyriformis. The sequence continues at coordinate 106,264 of JAAOMT010000630.1, read as the reverse complement.
AAAACCAAAAATCATTCATTTATGATTTTCAAATCTTGTGTTTAAACCAAATTACTTATTCTCTTATTTTTATTTTCAGCCAAATTTTCTTGGCATAAAAATATTTCAAACAAATAACAACTTAGACCAATTACTTTTGATTATTAACAATACAAATTTTTTTTTAGTTTTATTTTATTTTATTTTTTCTGTTCTTTTTTTTTTTTCTTTATTTTCTTGTGGAGTAACAACATAAAAAATTAACTGTCTAAAAATAGACTTTATAATAGACTGGTAAAAAAAGAAAGCTTCTTTTAAGATTAAATATTAATATTATCTTATTAGTTTATCAAAAAAGTGAAAAAACATCACCAAATTTTAGCAATTGTGTTTAACTAACTTGAAGAAAATAACTCATATATACAAGTTGTAACACTATGAAACTATATTTCTGTGTCTTATAACCAAAAAACTTTATAAGTAAATTTACATTTTTTAAAAGACTTTTAAAGACTGATAATATTAATATATTATACAAGCCTATAAAAAAAAACTTTTAAGCTTTTTTTATCCAAATATAGAGCACCAAATATTACTACCATATATCTTACCAAATTTATCTATAATATTTGATACTTTCTGTGAAGTTATAAAATCCACAAAAACAAAATACTCTAAAAATTCACAAAAGTAATAACTATTGAGACTATAAAAAAAAATTATTCACTATATAGTAGAGCATTATTTTAACACTTTAGGAAAGACTTAGGAATACTACCAAAAACTATTACTGCAAAAAGTAATTTTTGTTACTATTTGCATGCCAAAATTGACTATTTATTAGGCCAAATAACAAATACAAAAAAACTTAGAGAACAAATTTATCAAAAATTATTAACATATTTAACAACTGCCACCCAGGCCATAGCTAAAACTTTTCATATAATTAATAAAAAAATCAAAAAATACACAGCAAAATATTACTTTCAAGTGAAAAAAAGACAATTAGCAAAACTCAACTCTGAAAAATCTGAGTCTGAATCCAATAATACAACAACTATACAAGAAAAAACTTGATTTACAGTTAACAAAAAATCAAGATTTTTCTTATTAATTACTTCTTTATATTATTAGACACCAAAAAATAAAATTTTATTTAACCAATTCATAGAAACATAATTAAATACTTCAAGAACTTTCAGAATCTTGTACTCTTAAGACTATAATAACAATCTTTAAACCAAATTCCTAAGAGAATATAGATTATTATTTAAGAATCTTATTTCAACAGCCAGTAAACTCAGTAAAAACACATTATTTTGGGCACTACTACTAGCACTATTTTTAACTGAATTAGCAACTACCCTTTCAAAAAAAACAGTTATCTTGTAGTTTATTGGTCCAACCAATAAAAAAAAACAACCAGTCTTAAAACCCATAAAACAACCAAGTATACTACTATTAATTCTTTTGTTATTAACAAATAAATTATCTCTTATTACTTAGATTATGACTTACCAAAATATTGTTAGACTGAAAAAATTTTTTAGTAAAAAAAACAACATATATATCTGGATTATAAAAGCTGAAAAAACAATTAGTATCAACAATTTGGATAATACCAAAACAATTTAAGTACTGTTATTTATTTTGACAAGAATTGCAGACTTATAATACCAAAGTTTTGAGAAAAAATCAATTGACTTTGCTGTTTTTAAACTTGCTTTTTTATAGTATTTTTGCAATTTCAATCCACTTATTAGGCTACAAAATTAGTTAAACATAATAAAACAAAAAAATCATAAAATAGTAACCACTTATTTTGAACAGTTTAATTAAATTTTTTGACAGATAAAAACAATTGAACAAAATTATTACACCATAAGACAAATTTTCAACCAATTTATCAAGAAATTAAAGAGTAATATTTTATGATCTGTGAGATTTAACCATCTAACTAACTTATAAAAAGCAATTATTTTTGTTTATAATATCAAATTAATAGAACAAAAAGCCAATTATACTTAAGCTGTTAATTTGGTTATAAATAAAACCTTTAATATTGACACAAAACTTACCTAATTAAGTGAGAAATTAATTCAGAAAATTGAGAAATTTTTAGCCAAAACTGCAAAAATCTATCAGCCAACACAATAAAAAGACAATATTAATAAATACTAATAACAGCAGAATTGACAACAACAACAACCCTAGAAATCAAATCCTTATAATTATTACTATTATCAGAAATTTGAACATATTGCCAGAGATTGTTGAAAAAAAATAACAGACCAAAACTAAAGAAACCAATATTAACAACAACTAAAATATTTTCAAGCCATAAAACCTTAATATTCCATATCTTAATATTAACCACTACAGTATTTACATTTACTGTTTTAGAATTACTATTAGCAATTATAAGCAATGGTATAAACAATGTTTTAATACCAAGCTCTCATATATAACTATCTCAGACTTTAAGCAATTGATTATAATTAAGGATAATAAAACATTAATAAAAATTAGACACAACTTATTAGTAAGCCATTTTGATTAGTAAATTATAACAACATACTATTTCAAACAGCACAAACCAGATATTTAAACCAGATCTCATATCTTGGTTTTATAAAAATTCTAAATTTTAGTAATGCTATATTTTTAAAAAAAAAATGTAATTAGAATCATTAATCTTTTTACTTAAAATACAAATCTGTTTACCAATATAATTTTACTTATTATAATTATTGAAGATAATATTTTCATTATTATATTTCCATTTAACATTGATAATCTAAACATTACTAATCTTTTTAGCAAAACTGCTATTAATTAGAATAAACCAATTACAGCAATATACACTGTTACAAATAAACTTGGTAGAATAGAGAAATAGTAATGTTTGGTGCTCTTAATTATTAATAAGGCATGTTTCATGTAATTTCAGTTGCTTAATCTTGATTATCAGTCTCTAAAGGTCTTATTTTACTGATTGTGAATTTACTCATTGAGTTTTTTGGTTATAAGGCACAGAGTTTTGGTTCTTGCTAATTGTAACTTCTTATAAAGGTGAGCTTTCTTCTTTGAGCTAACAAATGCAGTCATTAGAGTCTGGCAGTGTTTTTTCGCCCTTCTGGTAAGCTATCAAGATAATGTTAATATTCAACAACTTAGGGAGAGCTTCTCTCTTTTACCAGGCTATTACAAAGTCTATTTTTAGACAGTCGATTTTACTATGTTGTCACTCCACAAGAAAAATAAAAATAAAAATAAAAATAAAATAAAAAAATAAAAAATAAAAAAATAAAAATAAAAATAAAAAAAAGATAAATTAGTATCATCAATCACCATAATCAAGTGCAATTGGTCTAAATTGTTAATAGCTTAAGGCAGTTATGCTAAGAGCATCTGTCCTGAAATGAAAGTACGAAACAATGGTTAGTTCATGTAAATTCTACAAAGTTCAAAAACATGAATTCGTGATTCTGATTTCTTAATAATTGATTTATTTCAGAAAATGAAGATAGAATAGAATAAATGATGAAAGAGATAAGGATATTTGATTCTTGTTTAGTAGTTCATATCTATTTGTCTGCTGTTTCTATCTTCTACAACTACTCACTTTTATATATTTTTTTGGTTTTACAGGATTGCTTCTGATTGTTTCATTATTGTTAATTATTGCTTTGCTATTTCTGTTATTACTTCATTCTTCTACGTTATTACTATTTATTCTATGTTATAATACATTATCTTGCATTATCCTAAGTTATAACATGTTATTCAATGTTATTGGGTACTTTTCTGTATTATGTCACATTCTGGTCATGTTTCTTTATAACTTCAGATCAGTTTCTCTACTCAGGTAATATTATCCCTCTTTTTTTAGAATTGAGCTTCTGTGAAATTGTATGTATCTGTTTCTATGTCTTTGTTTATATAATGTTTGATGGTTGTGTCAAATATTGTTTTTCATAGGTCTTCGAATTGTTGATTGGTAATTTGTTCTATATTGTTAACTGTTATCATCTTTATAGATCTATACAACAATATGTTTGAACAAAGTTGGAAAGCAGCATATAGTCAATATGTTGCTTTGTAATATAAGGTCAGGTTGCTTCTTTTTATGAATTTTTCTACTTGTTGCATTGCTTCTTTGTTGAAAGTTTTTTGGCTAAAGCCTTTATATGACATCTTTAAGTCTAATTTTTTACCCATTTTGTAGAACCAATAAGCTGAAGAAAGTCTTTCTTTTCATTTTTTTGCATTGTTTAGTGTTTATTCTTTTGTTTAAGGGAGATCAATCCCATGAGCTAAAGCTTTTTTGATTTTTTCCAGCTCAGGAACCAAGTATCTTTTTTTATAAACTTTTTCTCATTTCTCCACTCTTTTTTCAAGCCCCACCTGAGATGATTTAATTCCTTTTTATAAAATTTTTTTCTTGGATAGGGTGTAGAGATAGGAACAGTTAGTTTTAGTTAAACTCGCGTCCATTCCTTTCTTGCTCCTATCTTTATAGTGTATTTTTTTTTCTATCAATTGTTATTTCTATTTGAGCAGAAGATTGTTGAATTGCATCAAATAGTTGTTTCAAGAGTTGTAGAATTTGATCTAACAAGTCCATATTAAAAGTTCTATTGTTTTTTGCTGTTTTTCAGATGCTATATATATTTGAATTCCCTAATTTAATTTGCTGCATATTGTCTATGTTTTGATAACAATAATTGGTTCCAAATCTCATGGTATATCTTCTGGTCTGATTAATGAAATTTGTGTTCCTAGCTGAGGTACTGATGATGATAATTTTTGTTTTACATGATAAATTTTTAACCAATTTCTATGCACTATTTTTTTTAAAATTCTGTCTTTTAATCATAATTTGTAAGCTCCATTTTCTAAAGCTTTGTATATATAGAATAGACTGTTCCACTTTGGGTCAAACTTTTCTTTTCACTGTTTCTTAGCTTTTGTACAATGTAACAGTACTTGATCTTCAATCTTGAATTCCATTGGTTGTTTTAATAGGCAGTTATTATGTCTTTCTTTTTGTTGTTTTTGAACATGATTAATATTGTCAGCTGCTGTTCTTTGATTGTCTTTTAACATTTTCATTAGCTGATACATTTTTTGGTGTAAAATAGCTTCAAAATTCTCTTCGTTGATTGTTTCTGTTGGGTATGATAGTATTACTCATTTAATCAATAATGTAGCTTTTTTTTCATAGACTAGTTTGAAGAGTATGAACTGAGTCATATTTTGTTTCACTGTTTAATATGCAAAGAGTACAAAAAGTATGAATAAGTCTCATTTTTGTTTGTTTTCATGACTTATTTTTGTTAATGCTTCGCACAGTGTTTGATTAAATTGTTCTACCAATCCATTTGTTTGTGGGTAATATGATGATAATAAATGTTGCTTTATTCCAAATCATTGGCTTAGTTTAGTTAGTGTATTATTAACAAAATGTGTTCTTTGATCAGATAATAATTCTTTTGAGCATCCATGTCAGCAAATTAGGTCTTAATGCACAAATTTGGCTACTGTTTTGGCATCAGCCACTTGGATTGCTCTGGCTTCTGGCCATTTTGTAAGATAGTTTATGGCTATAGCAATATAGCAATTTCCTTGAGATGTAATTGAGAGAGGTCCAACCAAATTGATCTCAATTCTATCAAATAGATTTCCAACTGAAATGGATCAAAGTGGTTCTGTTGATCTTGTTCCTCCTCTTTACTGGCATGAGTCACAATTGAGCATGTATTCAAAAATGTCTTTGTATATTGTTGGCCAATAGTATAAATTTAGTATTTTTTCAAGGGTAGCATTTTTGTTAAAGTGTTCTGCAGTTGGATCAGAATGCATACTATGTATATAGTTTCTTTTTCATTGTTTTTTATAACTTATTGTGAGGTGGAACAGTTTTGGTGTTCTTGTTAATATAGTTGGTTGTCTTGAATAAAATATTTTCAAGCTTGTTTTCATATAGTATTTTATTTCTGTTGAGATAATATCTCCTTAAAACATAGTGTTGATAAGTACTGATGTAATTATTAATAAGTGAGTGTGTCCATGGGTCTAAAATTAGGTTTGTAACATCTTCGACAAACTGTCAGCATTGGTGTTCTTGAATTCTTTCTTGTAATAGACTTTGAGTGGAAATTGTTGCAGATAAGTACTTTATCTTACATATTTTTCTTCCAGTTGTGGATTGTTAAGTAACCAAACAAGTTCTTTATGATTAGTATATAGATCAAAGAGCAAGCTGAGGTAATGTCTCCATGTCTGTATGGCCCAATAAATGGCAAGACATTCCAGATTTGTTGTGCTGTAATTTTTTTCTGCTGGGCTAGTGCTGTAATTGGTATAGGCAATTAAATGTTCTCTATTGTCTGGTTCTATTTGTAATAAGACTGTTCCTAGAGCATTTTTCAAGGTGTCTGTAGCGACAATGAACTGTTTAATGAAATTTGGGTAAATTAAGATTGAGGATGTAATCAATTGCTGTTTAAGATAGTTGAATGCTTTCTGTTGGTCTTTTTTCTATAGGTATGGCACATATTTGGACAACAAGTGGTGAAGAGATTTTGCTATAGTTAAAAATCCTTTGACAAATTGGCAGTGGTATCTTGCCAATTCTAAAAATTCTTATAACTCTTGAAGGTTAATTGGAACTGGAAAATTTTTAACTTTTTGGACTTTGTTTAGGTTGGGTTTAACTTTGTCTTTGCCAATCACGTGTTCTAGGAATTTTAACTCAGTTTTTCCAAAGAAACATTTCTTGGAATTGAGTTTTAATCCAACATTTTAAAGGTATTCAAAGACTTATTGAAGATAAAGCAGATAATTATCAAATGTTTCAGAGAATACATTTGTGTTGTCTAAGTAAACTATGACTGATTTCCAAAGAATTCTTTTGTACATGACATCTATAAGGCATTAAAATGTGGCAGAAGCATTGCAGAGTCTGAAAAGCATTACATTAAACCCAAAGTTTCCATCTCAAGTGGTAAATGCCATTTTTTTTATCTTTGGAATCTATTTCGACTTGCTAATATTTACTGGCTAAGTCTAATAATGAGAACCATTTCTTTTTTCTTAGATTGTCCAGGATTTCTTGGATGAGAGAAGTGAGGTAACTATCTTCTCAGATGACACTATTTAATTTTCAGTAATTATGCAAAATCATATCTTTCCATTTTTCTTGGTGACCAGAACTACTGGAAAGGACCAAGAGCTTAACAATTTCTTGATTAAGCCATTGTCAAGCATTTGTTGGACTTCTTGTTTGATAAAATTGTTGCCAAATTGGGGTACTTAATAAGCTCATTGTTTAATAGGTCAAGTGTCTTCCATATCAATCTGATGTTTCATGATGTCAGTGCATCTGAATTCATTTTCACTGGCAAAAACATTGGCATATTGATTCAAGAGAACCTTGAGTTGCATTTGCTGCAGAGTACTTAAGTTTCTGAGATTCAATTTACTGATTTCTTCTGGTGTAAACAAGTAACTTTTTTTTGGCTGATTCTATACTTGTGAAGTGATGTTGCAAAATAAGAACAATTGTGCAAAATCTGGGATAGGCTGGGGTTTTTTGAGATGTTAAATGTCCAGTGAGATAGAACCAATAAGAGTCCCTTTGGGAATTTCAATTACATCTTTTGTGGGGTTGTGGATAGAGATTTTAAAGTGTTTATGGGCTTTGGCCAGTAGGTATAAGTTAGCAACATTGGCTAAGAAACAGATTTCAGGATTGGCTTCAAATAACAGGGCTTGATTTTTAGATCTTTTGATTTATCTTGAGGATGTATTGTCAATAAGAGGGGATGAAAATGACTGTATTGGTGTAGATAAGTTCTATCTGATTATTATTTTCCTCCATGAAGTTGATTGGTACATTTCCTCTTCCACTTGATCTAAACTTGTTGATTTCTCAGACAGTGAGACCTAATTCTTCTTGGGTTGTTACTGGGGTCAATTAGAGCATTTTGACTAAAAGTAGAAAAATAGCTTGGACAATTTTTTTTTGTAATTCTATTTTGTAAGATTTGTTCGAATTGTTCTGTAGCATTACTATGATGTTTCTCATGTAACCAGCATTGATGATTCCTCTCTTTACATCAATTTCTTTTTTGGCTAGACTAGATCGAAAAGCAATTTGTAACATTGTACTAACAGGAATTTTTAATGCTATCTTAAGATCTATTTTTACAAAGAAATATAGGGCTATAACTATAATTGATTGTCCAGAGTATTATAGATTGAAACCAGCATCAATATTATGTGCTCTTTCTGAACAGATTTTTTCCTCATTGTTACTGTACCATTTTAATTCTAATTCTTTGGATAGATTAGGATACACAAGATACTGTTCTGTTTTGGTATCTTCAGTTGGATCTTGAAATGACATGTTCTTGGTAATTAATTCCTCTTCTACCTTAGATTTCAGTAGTTTGGTGATTGGGTATAGTTTTCTTGGAAGCAGGTTGAACATAATATTGCATTCATTGCAATACTGAAAGTGGCAAGAGATCAAACAATGATCACACAGTTTTATGTTTAGGTCAGCTAGTTTTTGTTTCTGCTTTTTTCTAGTTAGTGCCAGGTTCTAATAGTGCTTATAGAAATATTCTGGGTTGTCTTTAATGTTGCCAAAAACATCAAAAGTTATGATATATTTGGGTTTTGGAAGGAATAAAAAGTTGTTTTTAATTTCCAGTAATTTTCTGGTTGTAGTGCCTTCTGCTTTTGCACTCATCATTCTCCAAATCTTGTGTTCATCATGGAAATACCTGTCTAATTATCATAACACTTGTTTCCAAGTGTTGTCAATTGGAGTTCCTTTTTGTACTCAATTATTGATCAAGATTGTGTATTAACATGCTTCATTGCATATTTCTCCTCAGCTGAGAACATTATTCCATAGTTCTTCATCTGGCAGAATCTTATCACAGGCAAAACATGATATATTGTCCCATTTGTCTTGTTATTTTGGTCTGCCAAATTTTTTCAACATACAAAGTCTGCAGTAATATTTGGTGGTAGTTGGCCATTTCTCATCATCTCCAATACATGCACCTATAGAAGATAACTTTTTTCCACAGTCGACACAAATTAATTTCAAGATTTGATACTATTGACTTCCTTGACTTGGGGCAGAATAGTCTGTAGATGCTGATTGTAGTTTTTTTTCTGTTTTTCCCTTTTCCTTTTCTTCCCAAGTTGGCGGTAAGGGTAACTCTGTTCGGAAATTGTCTACTCATGAAACTTGATAGATTTCTATAGTTGATAGTGGTGTGGTGTCTTCGAATTCAATTAGTGGTTCCTTCAAGCTTTGGACTTTAAAGTGTTTACATGTAGCTAGAACTCAGGCATGTCATCCATTAAAGATAATTTGTAATTTCTGTGTGTTTTAGTCAAAAGTGGCATGGATTTTGGCCAGCCAGTTATTTCTGACAAGAGCTTAATATTGTGTGGCTTCCATGACCAGGACTTTTGTAGAAATTTGGATTCTATTGATTTCAAAGGGGAAATTATTGATTTCTCTGATTGGGATTTTGGTATTGTTATCTGTAGTAATTATTCAGACAGTTGCAGCATGATCTATTTGGTAACCTAATTGATTCATAAGTTGTTTTATTATTATACTGCTTGCTGATCCACTATTGAGAATTAATTTAATGTCTATGTTTTCAACTTTAGCATCAGTGTACAGAGCTGTGATTGGTTTGTCCTGATTTATGACAGCTCCACTAAAAAGGCTATTTGTGTTCAGACCATCAATGTTGAAAGGAAAAATAACAGCAAAGGTAATATCTTCAGTGATAATAGTAGATGGGATAGTATTGTTGGTTCAATTTTCTCTTAAAAGGTTGGGAGTCTCTCCTACATTTTTTCTTTCTAAAGATGTAAAGCTATAAAAATCCTGGTTTTTATTGAAACCAAAATATAAGACTTGGTTAGAATATCCAGTTGGTACTGGTCAAGATGAGATATTACTATAATTTAGAGATTGCAATGGTACACTGTTAGTTGACATCTGATTGTTGTTGGGGTTTCTTTATCTTTGGTTGTAATCAATCACACAATGTTTAGGTTGATTATTAACAGAGTTTTGGTACTAGAATACTGTTTGAACCATTGGCTGTAATGACTGGTAATAGTTCTGAGGTGGTTGCTAGGTATACTGAATTTGTTGTGAGTATTGAGGCAGTTGATATTGAGGTGCAAAGTATTGGAATACCATGTTTTGAGAGTATCTCAGTTGTTAATATTAATTTCCTTGATTTTGGTCCATTACTTTCTTATAGCAGTTTTAGACAATGTGTCCAGATTTTTGGCAATAGTAATAATTGCGAAAATTGGATCTTCAAGATTGTTGTTGTTGCTGACAATTCTGTTGTTATTGGTATCTGTTATTATTACTATCTCTTTATTGTGGTGGCTGATAGAGTCTTATAGTATCAGCTAAAAATTCCTCAATTTTTTGAGTTAATTTTTTACTTAATTGAGTTATTTTTTTACTTAATTGAGTTATTTTTGTGTCAATATTGAATATTTCATTAATAGCCAGATTAACAACTTGAATATGGTTAGCCTTTTGTTCTGCTGACTCAAAGGCATAAGTAAAAGTAACTGTTTCTTGTAGGTTTGTTGGGTGGTAGAGTCTTACAGATCGGAGGAGGCTGCTCTTTAATCCTTTGACAAATTGATTAAGGATTTGTGCCACAGTGTAGTAGTTCCTTTCAATGGCCTGGGTTTAATGAAGGATTTGGTTGAATCATCCAAGATAAGTGGTTACTGCTTCGTGATCTTTTTGTTTTATTATACTAAACTGATTTTGTAATCTGATGAGAGTATTAGGATCACAAAAGTATTGCAGAAAAACAAGTTTAAAGACAGCAAAGTTGGTTGGTTTTTCTGTAAGGCTTTGATATCATGAGTCTGCAATTTCAGTCAAAAAAAATGACAATGCTTGAATGGCCCTATTATCATCTTAATTGTTGGCAGTAATAGCTTTCTTGGCTTCTGCAATTTATGTATATGCATTGTCTTTTTCACCAGAGAATTTTTTTAATTTGGCAATATCTCAGTAAGCCATGATCTGGTAAATAGATGGAGTCTTATTGGTTGATGCTGAGGAGTTTGGTGTTTGCATGCTAGAGTGTTCTCCTGGTGCTAATTTTGGTTGTTTTCTTTTGTTAATTATCTCAATGGGCTGGAGAATAGCTGTTTTTTTAGAGAGAGTAATTGATAATTTGGTCAAGAGTTGGGTTGGTAGTGTTTCTCATGTTGATGTATTTTTGTCTGTTTTATTAATTGTTGGGATGAAATTTCCAAACAATAATCCATATTTTCCTAATGATTTGGTCCAATTGTGTTGACCCCAGGAGTGTAGATTTTTAGGAGTTCATAGTGTTTCCGACTGGGTTTCTGGAGATGAGTTGAATACAATTCTACTTTGGAGTGTTTGATGATATGATAGAGTTGTTGGGAAAAAGAATCTTGGTTTTTTGTTGACCATGGACTTGGCTTGGACAGTTGTAAAGTTGTTAGATTTGTTTTCATATTCCTCAGAGTCAGATTCCACTGGTTGTTGTATTTGAGGGAATTATTTTGCCATGTAATATTTAATATCTGTATCAATTATGCGCAGAGTTTCAGTAATTGCTCAGGTAGTCATGACTGTTGAGTACTCTAATAAGCTTTGATGGATTTGTTCTTCAAGTCTTCCTGTATTGGTTGTATGGTCTAATAAGTAGTCAATTTTTGCATTGATATAGTTACAAAAATTACTTTCTGTATAAACAGTTTCTGCTGGTATTCCTAGATCTTTTTAAAAGTATTGAAATAATGCTTTTCTATATGGAGAGTAGTCTTTTCCTACTGTTTTAATAGTTGTCACTTTTGTGAATTTCTGGGGTGTTCTGTCTCTGTGGATTTATAACCTTACAGAAAGCACCAAATGTTATAGGTAAACTTGGTAGGGTAAGAAAATAGTAATGTTTGGTGCTGTTACCAAATGAAATTAGAGATATCATTTAGCATAAAACTATCTTATAATTCTTATCATTAATTAGCATATATTATCATTTCAAATTATCACTTATTACATTAGCAAAAAATGTCCGAAATTATTATTTAATTAATAATCCAAATTGTACACAACACAAATGTAACCTAATTGCGATGATCAATCATGCAATACCCCAAACTATGTAACATTCAAAAGTTTGCCAAAATTTATAGAAATTCACCGAAATAATTGATAGTTCACCAAAATATCTAATAAGTTCACAGAAATAACTTGTAGTTCACCGAAATGTATCTTTAGTTCAGCAAAATTGTAGAAAATAGCAAAGTTCAAGTTCATAGAATAGTGTTATGACAAGTTGTATAAAAGAAGAGCTTCTCTCTTCGAGAAAAAAATATTTTACTCTAGATTTATCACTTAGAACCATTCCTATACACACAAAAAGAAATAAATATCAAATAATTTGAAAAACCAAATTCTTTAATTATTGCACTTGAAAAATTCCCAAAACCCAACTAATATTTTGAAATTGATTAGCTACCAATTTCAGTAAACTGTTAGTGACTCCAGGCCTGGATAGAAAACGTTTCTCTTGATAAAATTCTATTTCTTTTACATTTCTTTTATTTTCTTTTATTTTCTTATCATAATCATTAAGGTAACCTACAGACGAGATTCCTGTAGAAGAGTTGACTTTCACAGCAAAGTAACTACACATTTTTAGTGAGCTTCCAGATGAGCAATTCCTGGGAAAGAGTTGACATTTACTACAATGTAACTACACAAAGCAACTGGCACAGAATTAGCCATTCCACTCATAAGCTCAGCAAGTTCAAATTATAAGAGATAATTTGAAGTTAAAAATTCAGTTACTGAAGGTTCAACCACATCCAGAAAATGTGAATTCACAGCAAATAAGTATCAACAATATTACAGAAAAGAGACCAAAAACCTCTGGTAACATTTGGTGCTTTCCACAGAAATAACACAGCAACAAATTCAAAGTGGTGACTACCTCAAACATCACAACCTTAGAGTACTATCAATTAATTTATACACACTGCAAACAACGATTTGAAATACGCAATGGAATCATAGCTTTCAAGAAAACACTTTTTCAATACATCGAAAATCGAATCAATGACTACCTCTTTGGGAACTATAACATTACAACAGTTAAAAGAGATCTTCTTGAGAACATACTACACTATTCCAACACTGAATCAGAGAACATTAGTGCTGAAGCTTGTGCTACTTATTTTGAGGAACTTGATTATAATATCATTCGATTCTGCAAAGAAAGATATCCTACAAACGCACAATTTGCTTTTGAACTCGAATCTGAACCTGAAACCAGTAGCAACAAAAGACAAAAAGATAACCGGCCTGTTCACACAACACCCAATACTTCCAAAATATCATTCAAACATTTACAAACACCTGAACAAAGAACCAGCTCAAAACTTCTACTTACTATCACACCTTTTTCAGCTTTACTTGTACAAGCACAAACACCTAATTCACCCTTGAATCAATTTGCAAGACCAGAAGATTTTACATTACTCAGAAGTCAATCCAGACAACAAGAACCCCTTCAAACTAGTTCCAATCTCCTTGATTTTCTAGCTGAAAATCAAAGTGAACACTCTGAGACAGCAGCAAATGAAGAAAACAACTCTGAAATAACCAAAGAAGAATCAATAGACAGTGAAAACGAAGAAGACAAAATGACAACATACATCGCAAAAATCCCTGAATTCAATGGAGAAGATATTGAGACCAGTCCCCAAGAATGGCTCGACCAAGTTACTAAAACTGGAGATGCAAATGGATAGAACACTGCCAGAATGTTAAGAACAATTCCCTATTTTTTTAAAGAAACAGCAGGAGAATGGTTTGAAAACCTTGCTGTCTCATTCAATGATTGGAATGCTTTCAAAGCAGCCTTCCTTGAATAGTTTACCGACAATAATATCTTCATTACTCTTTACAATTGTTTTCGAAATATCAAACAAGAACTCTCCGAATCCGTTATGACTTATATTGGGAAATTCAACAAACTTCTCAAACGGATTCGCCAACTTGAGACAAACAATTATTATTCCGATGCTCAAATCTTGGATCAATTTATTGCTGGTCTAAAAGATAAACTAATTAAAAAGGTTCGCCCACACACGCCAGAAGATTTAAACTCTGCCATACAGCATGCAAAAAGATACGAAATGGCCATGGAAGAAGTCAATTGTACAAAACTTGTAAATTTGACAATTGGAGAAACCAGCTCAGCAGCTGAGGAAAAAATTGACCAACTTACAAAGAAGGTCGAAAACTATTTTACCAACCAACAACAACAACAACCCCAAAGATATCAACCACCCCAAATACGAAATCAAAATAACTTTGTACCACTTTCCAATAACCAGCCCCAGAATTGCTATTACTGTGGAATCTCTGGCTACTGGAAAAGAGATTGCAGAAAGCTGCAACAAGACCAATAAAATAGAGGTAATCAACGTTACTCTCCACCACAACAATCTTATTATCAACCATTACCACCAGCTTACTATTCACCAAGACCCCAATACCAAAATAACTATTATCAGCCCGCCTCACAACTAATCCAACAGCAATATTAACAACTACCCACACAATATTATCAAGTATCTGCTTGAAGACTGATTACACAAAATCAATTCACACCACAAAACCAATACCAAGTAAACAACAGTAGAATTAGTTCGAACAACCAATTAGTTCCCCAAAATACCACTCAACCAAGACCCAACCATTACCACACTCAATCCAGTTATTTAACAATGTCAGAAGAACAGGATTTTCACCATACTGCACTCTCGGAAGGTAGAGCTGCAGTACAACAACAACGAAACCCTTCTCATAACCACACTACTATTCCACCAGTCCGAATTGCTGAAAATGCCAATCTCTCTAATATCTTTCCTTTTGAATTTGAAGCAAATGAATCACCATTCTTGCTTAGCAATGCAGCAGCTAATGAGCAAAAAGCCATCACTGCAATGTACACAGAAACTGAAGTAGAAGGAAAGCCAATTCACTTGATCTTAGACAGTAGATCCGCTGGAAGCATTATTATCTACCAATTAATGCAACAGTTAAAAAGAAAGGTTGACCGACCAGCTCAAACAGTAATTGTCACTGCTGATGGCATGAAAAAGACCCCAGTAGGAGAAATTGACAATTTTCTATTCACTCTTGATGGAATCACCATTCCAGTCAAAGTTCTTGTAATGGACACACCCCAGTACCAAGCTCTTGTCGGAAATAATTGGCTTCAAAAAGCCAATGCTAATTTGAATTGGAAAACACAAGAGTTAACAATCTTCTACCAAGGACAACACGCCCGAATACCTGCCATTTGTGGTACATTCAACAAATGCTCTGAAAAAGCCCCAGCTTTTGAATTTGAACCAGAAGAAGAAAAACCAATAATCGAAACATTCATGGCTCTTGGATTAACGTCCAACTGGGCTGATGAAACAGAACAAGAACATTTTACCCCACACACTAAACCCGAAACCTCTGGATGGAATATACTTTACTCAAAACCCGAACCAAGGAAACAACGCCCCTATATTCCCCTTAAATGTAAGGACTGCCACAAGAAACTATTGTCAATGGGAGCCTGCATTTCACCTGAAGAAGAATATGAGAATCATACTTGTTATTACTGCAAGACTTGCCACAGAGAGCAATGGGGCCATCTAATAAAAAGAAGCAGAAAATGGGACAACACTCCTTGTTTAACTTGTGGAGATATGCTACCAGAAGAATGCAATTGGATTGATGTAGCAATAAGAGGAGGCGTCTGCGATCAGACCTGCCAATATGCTTTATCAATTTCAGAAAAAGTAAAAAGAAGAACACCCTTTAATGCAGCATACAACAGTGCTCTCAACAAACTTTATCACTACTCTTATGATGCCAAGATGATTTTCGACTTAGCAATGGCATTAATTAATGGAGCTACCAAAGAAGATGTTTGTCAAATGAAGAAAGCAGAATACATTGAATACACTATGGAATTAGCTGGATTCAATTACGAAGATGAAGTAGAAGTCTATCACCAAATTGCAAGTTACACCTACCCGACCCAAGAAGCTCAAATTCAATGATTAGAGCAAATGAACATTAGGCTATGTGAAGAATGCATTATGCCTTGCAATGAACAGTGGTGTCCTGAATGCTATGCTCTTAGTATCCCCTTGCCCAGCAAAAATGATGAGAATGAAATTGAATTTGAAGAACCTAAAGAAATGAAAGAAATTGAAACAACACCCATCTATCTTATCGAAAATCAGCCTGCCTTACAACTTAAATACTTCAACAACAACGGACAGAGAATAAAACCCGAAAAAGCACATGAAATTAATGCTGGATATGACCTAAGATATCCAGGCAAGGATACTCTTGTTCTCAAACCCAAATCTCTTACAAAAATCAACCTCAAAATTGCACTCAAAATTCTGCCAGGAGCAATGGTTCAAATCGCCTCCTAGTCCTCTCTGGCAAGCAAAGGAATCAATGTCAGAGGAGGAATAATTGATGCTGAATATACTGGAAACATAACAGTGATGCTTCAAAATGAAACTGACAAACCATTCAAGATCAAACATGCTGAAAAAATTGCCCAAGCTATTTACCTACTTTTAATTAACATTTCGGGTTTACAACTAGTCAATCAAAGAGAACAATTAGGAAAAAGCAATAGAGGAACCCAAGGTTTTGGTTCAACTGGACGATTCACAGTTCCAGTTAATATAGCTCTTAATACACAGAATGAATCCCACCAGATTCTCAAACTTCCACAACCGATTACTATCTCACCCTTTGGAGAACATCCGGAAATCTATATTTGCACAAAGCCAACAACCACACAACAAATTTTTGAGTCCAATGAACAAATCTGCTTGGAACATAATATTTCAATCCCAAACATTTATATTCCAGAAGGAACAAAGAAAGTCCAAGTTACTTTTTACAATCCCAATAATTACCCCATAATTTTATTAAATAATTTAGAAATTAGAGTTATTCACAGTAATATATTTCAACAAGAATTACTCCAAACAGTCCCCGATTTTCCTAAAATTATTAGACATTTACTACCAAAAATCAACCCAAACCCTAGCTCTGAAAACTACCATGTTGTCATGGAAAAACTATCTCAAATCAACATGGGACAACTTGAACCACAACAACAGACCCAGTTCAAAGAACTAATTGCAGAATTTGCTGATATCTTCGCCGAAAACAACAATGACTTAGGAAGAACTGATTTGGTTCAACACCAAATCTATACAGGAGATGCCAAACCCAGGTGACAACAAGCCTATCGAGTTGCTCCAGAAAGTTACCAATTTATCCGAAAAGAAGTACAATGGATGCTTAACAATAGGCTTATTCAACCATTAATGAGCCCATGGGCCTCACCTATGGTTCTAGTTAAAAAAAAAAATAGAAAGATACAATTTTGTGTTGATTACCAACAACTCAACAGTATCACCATTGGGGATGCCTACCCTCTTCCTCGAATTGATGACATGTTGGATGCCCTTGGAAAGTCCAAATACTTTTCAACATTAGATTTAGAGAGTGAATACTGGCAAGTTGCTATGGATTCCAAAGACCGCCCCAAAACAGCATTCACCACTCAAGGAGGAAATTACGAGTTCAATGTAATGCCTTTCAGATTATGCAATGCACCAGCAACATTCCAAAGACTCATGGATGTTGTTTACAAAGGCCTCCTTTGGAAATCAGTAGTAATTTATCTTGATGACACTGATGTTTATTCATCATCTTTCGAGCTACATTTAATTCACCTGCGAGAAGTTTTTCAACGATTATGGAAAGCAGAATTGAAACTGAACATTGAAAAATGCTACTTTGGAAAAACAAGTTTAGCTTTTTTTGGTCACATTATTAGCAAAGATGAAATTAAACCAGACTCCAGAAAAATCAGTACTGTCAAAAACTTCAAGACTCCACAAAATACCACAGAATTAAGAGGATTTATTGGATTAGCATTCTATTACTGAAAATTCATCAAAGGATTCTCAGAAATTGCAAAACCCTTCAACCAGCTCACTACTAAAAATGTTGAATACAAATGGACAAAAGAACACCAAAATGCCTTTGAGATATTTAAGGAAAAACTCACAACAGCTCCAATCCTTGCCTACTCAGATTTCAGCAACCAATTCCAGTTAGCAACTGACGCCTCTTATACTGCCTTTGGTGCCATCCTATCACAGTTAGATGACAATGGAAATGAGCGAGTAATTGCTTATGCTAGTAGAACATTAAAGCCAACTGAAAAGAACTACCCCACAACAGAATTGGAAACCACAGCAGTAATCTGGGCTCTACATCACTTCAATCTTTACCTCAGACCCAAAGAATTCGATATTATTACTGATAATATTGGACTTAAATGGCTACAAAACAAAAACACCCAGCTGAACCCAAAACAAACCCGATGGACAGGATTTTTAGCTAATTACTGATACATTGTACACCACAAACCAGGAAAACTCCACACCAATGTTGATTGTCTCTCAAGAATGAGGCAAAATTAGAAAACAAAACCAACACCCATTTGAATTAACAGCATTAAAACAACAAACAATGAACTCCAAAAACTACAACAATCTCAAACAATATTTGGAGACATTAACAATCCCAACAGATTGGTTCCCAGACAAAAAACATCAGTTACAACAACAAGCCAAACAATATTTTCTACACAACAACATTATCTATTATTGAAATTTCAAAAACCCAACCAAACCACTTAGATTAATACAAGAACCAGAAAAAAAGACCATTTTATACAACATGCACTTGGATCCTTCATCAGCACATTTTGGAAAAGATAGCACCACCCAAAGAACACTAAAATACTACTTTTGGTCTCGAATGAGAAAAAACATTCACAAATATGTCGAATCTTGTGATAGTTGTCAAAAAAAAGAAGGAACTTACTCTATAGAACCTTTAAATCCAATCAAAGTTGGACAGCCTTTTGACAGAGTTGGTATTAATTTAGTCAGACCACTATCTATCACCACTCAAGGAAACTGTTATATTACAGTAGCTGTAGACTATCTTACTAAATGGCCTAAAGCCAGAGCCATTCAATGAGCAGATGCAAAATCAGTAGCAAATTTCATCTACGAAGACATCATTTGTAGATATGGATGTCCAATTGAACTTTTATCCGATCAGGGAACACACTTTGTGAACAACCTAATACAAGAAATTTGTGAACAATTTAATGTCAAAAGACCTCTGTCTTTGCCCTACCATCCACAAACAAACGGACTTGTGGAACATTTTAACAGAACATTGTGTGAGTCATTAACCAAAGTCTCAACCAATTTTAAGCAAGAATGGGATCTCTTTATTCCATCAGTATTACTAGCATATAGGACATTAAAACAAGATACCATGAAACACACCATTTGATTTAACTTATGGAAGGATGGCAACGTTACCAATCAGTTTCACAGTGGAAACATACCCAGCACAACCGATTGATGAAAACAATTTCCAAGAAATACTTCAGCGAAGAGCCTACACTCTGCTTAGCACATTGAAAGGAAAATGACGAATAGCAGCCACCCATATTGAACACTTCCAAGCTCAACAAAAAGAACAGCATGATGACAAATTGCCTTCAGTCACTAATAAATTCAAAATTGGAAACAAAGTTCTTTTACACAGAACTAAAGCTGAAAAACAATGGAGTGGAAAATTTGAAAATAAATGGGATGGACCATTCTTTATCCATGAAGTCCTAGACAATAAATCATACAAGCTAAGACTTGATGATAAAATCCTAGCAAAAGTTGTACATGGAGATTGTTTGAAACACTATCATTCCAGAAACAATCTTGAACCATTAATTCCACAAATTGGTACACATTTCCCTTTGGTCAGTCCTAAAGATATTCCCCGAAACTTAGAACCAATAGTTGTCATTGAACAACCTTCCAACCTGAACACTTAATTTAATTTTACTAGTTATTCTCTTATAATTTAGAAACAATCTCACAAAAACAAAACAAAAATAACATAAAAACCCATACACCAAAAATAATTTTTATTTTTTTTCAATTGTTTATAATGACTATTTCTTAAAACATTCAACAATTATTCCAAAAACTAATGTTAGCTTTAAAAACAATACCCGAATTATTCATTACTGTTACTAGAAACCACATTAATTATACCCAAACAGAAGTAGTTACAAATTTAGCCCCAAATTCACGAAAATATCACCCGTATAAAAAGAACACAAAAAGTTATACTGGAATTCACCTGCCAGAACTTTTAAAGCTTGCTTTAAGAGAAAACCTAATGCTCACTCCGATTAGTATTCCACCAAATGCTACAATTCAACAAAAACTTCAACTGTGTCTCAATGAGAAAAACACTGAATATTTTCCAATCTATAGATATTTTCACATTGGAAAAACACTCTACGAACAGAAACTAGAACTTACAACAGCAAACCTCACAAAAGAAGCTATTCAGAAACAACTCCACAATGAATTCAAGACAACAGCTGGATCAACAAACAGTCGCTACAGGCTTAAAGCTGCTCTTAGACTTTATGACCTATTCCATACCTGTGAAAACGTACTACAAAACCCAATTTTTCAACCTTTGAAGATTCAATACATTGGAAAGCTTACAGAACTGAAATTTCAACAATTTTCAGACCAAATTTCTTCAATAATTTTGGATTATTATCTGGAAATAACAGACAGTACTTGGACTTCAACGGAGCTCAGTCTTAAGGAGGAGGTTATGTTACCAGACGAAATTAGAGATATCATTTAACATGAAATTATCTTATAATTCCTATCATTAATTAGCATATATTATCATTTCAAATTATTACTTATTACATTAGCAAAAAATGTCCGAAATTATCATTTAATTAATAACCCAAATTGTACACAACACAAATGTAACCTAATTGCAATGATCAATCATGCAATACCCCAAACTATGTAATATTCAAAAGTTTGCCGAAATTTATAGAAATTCGCCAAAATAATTGATAGTTCATCAAAATATCTAATAAGTTCGCAGAAATAACTTGTAGTTCACCGAAATGTATCTTTAGTTCAGCGAAATTGTAGAAAATAGCAAAGTTCAAGTTCATAGAATAATGTTACGACAAGTTGTATAAAAAAAGAGCTTCTTTCTTCGAGAAAAAAATATTTTACTCTAGATTTATCACTTAGAACCATTCCTATACACACAAAAAGAAATAAATATCAAATAATTTGAAAAACCAAATTTTTTAATTATTGCACTTGGAAAATCCCCAAAACCCAACTAATATTTTGAAATTGATTAGCTACCAATTTCAGTAAACTGTTAGTGACTCCATGCCTGAATAGAAAATGTTTCTCTTGATAAAATTCTATTTCTTTTACATTTCTTTTATTTTCTTTTATTTTCTTATCATAATCATTAGGGTAACCTACAGACAAGATTCCTGTAGAAGAGTTGACTTTCACAGCAAAGTAACTACATATTTTTAGTGAGCTTCCAGACAAGCAATTTCTGGGAAAGAGTTGACGTTTACTACAACGTAACTACACAAAGCAACTGGCACGGAATTGGCCATTCCACTCATAAGCCCAGCAAGTTCAAATTATAGGAGATAATTTGAAGTTAAAAATTCAGTTATTGGAGGTTCAACCACATCCAGAAAATGTGAATTCACAGCAAATAAGTATCAACAACATTACAGAAAAGAGACCAAAAACCTCCAGTAACAGTGCTTTCAATTATTAGTAAGGTGTGTTTCGCATAATCTCAGTTGTTTAATCTTGATTATTAGTCTCTAAAAATTTTATTTTACTGGTTGTAAATTTACCTGTTAAGTTCTTTGGTTATAAGGCACAGAGTTTTGGTTCTCACTAATTGCAACTTCTTATAAAAGTGAGCTTTTTTCTTTGAGCTAACAAGCACAATCATTAGGGTCTGACAGTGTTTTTTTACTTTTCTGGTAAGCTATTAAGATAATATTAATATCTAACAACTTAGAAAAAGCTTCCCTCTTTTACCAAGCTATCACAAAGTCTATTTCTAGACAGTTGATTTTACTATGTTGCTGCTTCACAAGAGAAAAAAATAAAATAAAATAAAATAAAATAAAATAAAATAAAAGATAAATTAGTATTGTCAATCACTATAATCAAGAACAATTGGTCCAAATTGTTAATAGTTCAAAGCAGTTATGCTAAGAGCATCTGTTCTAGAATGAATGTATGAAACAATGGTTAGTTCACATAAATTTCACAAAATTTGAGAACATAAATTTGTGATTATAATTTCTTAATAATTGATTTATTTTAGAAGATGAAGATGAAATAGAATAAATGATGGAAGGGGTAAGAATATTTGATTCTTGTCTAGTGGTTTGTATCTATCTGTCTACTGTTTCTACCTTCTACAACTACTCACTTTTATATATTCTTTTGGTTTTACAGAATTGTTTCTGATTGTTTCATTATTGCTAACTATTGCTTTGTTATTTCTGTTATTGCTTTGTTTTTCTATGTTATTACTAATTATCCTATATTATAATATGTTATCTGGTATTATTATATGTTATTCTGTGTTATCCTATATTATAATGTGTTATTCTGCACTATTCTAAGTTATAACACATTATTCAACATTATTGTGTGCTATTCTGTATTATGTCACATTTTGGTGATGTTTTTTCATAACTTCAGATTGGTTTCTCTATTCAAGTAACAGCCTCTTTTCTTTTAGTTCAGTTCAAATTTTCTCAGACAGTCAGTTTGCTTTGAATGCTTGTAAGTCAAAGTTGGGCTTGTTGTGTCCTAACTTCTGGAATCAATATTGGATTGAGCATTATCATATTATGGGTGTTATTTATAAGAAGAGTTTAGAGGTCAGTTGGCATAAAGTTAAGAGTTATTCAAGTGTCTTGGGCAATAAATGTGCTGATACTTTTGTGAAGACTGCTTGCTTTTCTAATTAGTATTTTTCTTATCATATTGCAGAGTGTTATATTAGGACTAATGGTGGCATCATTTCTGCTAATTCTAGATATTTTGTTTATGATATATTTTAGTCTGTCTATTGAACACACTGAGAAGTTGGCTTTGGTTTTCAAGTTGTGGTAGATATTTTGCATGCTGATATTGATTGGTTTAGGTCATCCTTGGTATGGCATCCTAATTCACATTTGGTCTTTGGCTTTATTAATATGAGTATTGTTAGCACTTGCACTTATTTTATGAAGACTTTGCATTACCAACTTTCTGTTGCTGTTTGTAAACATTTGTATGCCAAAAGTTATCTAAGTGTAGTATGTTTGTTCTGTGAGAATATTAAGATTTTAGACCACACTTTTTTCTGTTTGTTTGATTTTGATGTTTGTGCTTAGTTGCTGAATACCTATGCAGCTGAATGAGAGGTGATTTCTAGTCTGTCTTGTTCAGTCTTGTGTGTATTACAATATTTGAGTTCCTGTTCTTCTAATGTTGCTATGTGTGTGGCTTTGTGCAAGGGTTTTGTCTTTAATAATTGGTATCAAGAGTTCTTTTCTATTTTTAAAGATTCTAAAATTGCAGGTTAAACAGTTGTGGAATTTGTGCACAGATTTGACTTTGTATTCAGAGAGAAGATTTGGTTGGCTCATATCAAACACTAGACATTTATGGAGAAAAATAGACTAATTATGCATGATGGGTCTGTTTTGATTTCAGTGTCTGGGCTTTTTTTAGTGTTTTCTGCTAGTGTAGTTAAATTGTTGGGTATTGCTAATGCTATTGGTGTTGGTTTTGGTTTTTGTGATTCTTGTCAGTTTTTTTCTGGTTTAGATAATGTGATTTCAGTTTGTATAGATGTATAGTGTTGTTTTGATTAGCTTGAATGACTGGTTATATATGGAAAATGCATAATTCATGTCTAGTTTAGATCACTTAGTTGATGTATTGTATTAAGTAGTGTTTAGACTTCACTCATTAAATAAAATAAAATAAAAATATTTTAGTTTAGTTTAAAATTAGTTGAAATTTTGGTTAATAATTTATATTAAACTGTTTTATTAGTTTATATTATTATAGATAATAAAATAAAAATATTTGCAGATTTTTTGTATTTTTATTTAATAAGTAAGACCTAAACACAATCTAATATTTTTGTATTAAGTTGTTTATAAAATATAGTTTTTTATGTAAATAAAAATACAATTATTTACAAATAATATTTTATAAATAAAATCTGTTATAAATTTTGCATTTGCTTTTTAAATAATTTTTTTAAACTATTTTATAAGATAACTTACTATTATTATTATTTTTTAGTTTTTTGTTATTATAAATAATAGTTAACTAAATTATTTTTATCTTATTAAATAGTATTTTTTTTTCTCTTTTGTGGAGTAATAACATTGTTACTCAGTTTAGTAACTTTTTCTTTTTTGTCCAAAAAATTCCCAAAAAAGAGTCTATAGTTTTTTTCGAAAGAAATTTTTTACCATTCAGTATGACAAATCAAAACCATTTTTCGATTACGAGGCCACTGTTGGCTCTGTTATTGCTGTTATGAAGAAGACCATTAAAGCTTCTGGTTCTGAGAGTGGTTTCAAGGCTGTTGCATCAAGGAAGAAAAGAAAGAGTGGTGTGTTGGAAGAGAGTATTGATAATAAAGGGGTTGTTGCTAAAACTCTTGGCGCTCGTTCATGGGGTTCTGAAACTGATGACACTACAGAATCTGAGAATATCAACATGGAAGAAGAATGCTTGGTTGAAAAAACCAGTATAGACTATGATGATAATGGTACTTTTGTGGGAGAGGATTCTGATCAGACACCAAAAGGTTTGCATGTAAAAACCAAGAAAGTGCTAGGGAAGCCACTGGGTGTGATTGACTATAATACTGTTGATGCAGAAGATAATGTGTTGGATGATTCTCTTCTTCTCTCACCTCCTCTTCCAGTCAAGCCGTCTGTTCAAGTGCCTGTTCACAAATTCTTCATTTTAGATATTGATCTTGTAGCAGTGGCTGGTAAATCATTTCAGAAAAAAGTCAATTTTGTCAGAAAAATCTTTTCAAGTGTAAATGGTTTTGGGGGAGCCTTTACCTCCTCAAAATTTGGTGGAATCATTTGGGCATCTTTTACTTTTGAAAAGGTGATAATGGCAGCTGCTCAATTGGCAAATAATCGTGGTGTTGTGGTAAACACCGATCTTAAGCACTCCGTCAACAATCATATGAATCAGGCAATTGTGTTGAAAAAAATTCCTGTGGAAACTTCCGTTGAGGCAGTGCATGCAGCCATTTCTGAATTTGGGGTTATTAAGTCGATCAAGATACAGTTGGTAAAACTATGGCAAAAGGCGATTATTGAATTAGAGGATCAATTTTAGGCTGATTTCTTGACAGCTGAGTGGTCCATTCTTATTGGGAAAGATGCAGTGTGTATGGCCTGGACTGATGTTGACAAAAAAACATGGGATGCCAGAGATGAGTTTAGGGCTTTGCTTTATATCCTCCCCATGAGCACTAATGCTCATGATCTTTGGGACTTCATTGGCTCAATTGGTGGGAAAACATGTGTTATTGAATGCAGTTCTGTCAGTTATGTCTGAACATGCTGTGCTACTGTGTGCTTCAATTCTGAGGGTAGCCTTATTCAGGCGATGGTGAACACTTCTGTTATAAAAGGTGTTGGTCTCCGATGGTCTCATTTAACCGCTGTACTGTGCTCAATTTACAAAACTTCCAGTCATACTTCTCTCACATGTCATACTGCTGGTGTGTCCTCAAGTCCTAGGAGCAAGAGAGCTCCTTTTTCAGCTCAGGATCAGTTCTGTCTGGCAAAGATATATGAAAAAAAGTCTGCTCCTATTTCTCATCCCTTGGCTTTTGGTGGAAAAACTTGGGCTTTCGTGGTTGGTAGACCACTCCCAATAGTGTCTTTTGGTGGTTTAGCTCAATCTGGTTCCATATCTTATGGTAAACCTTTTCCGACTGTTAATGGTGAATTGAAGGACTGTTTGAAGAATATTGAAAGCAGTCTTGTCAGCCTCACAGGACAAATTGGTGAGTTGGCTAAGAGGTTGGACTTATTCATGCTGGCAGTTTCCCAGTCTAGCCCTGGATGTCAGCTGCCGGTAACCCCCCCATCACAGAATCAAGGGGAGGATATAGTGATGGAAGTGGGTTTGGGTGATGCCACTAGTGACAAGACTGCTGCCATTCTTGGTTTAACTGCCTCATCTGAGGTTGTGAAATTGGAAAACATGTTGGAAGATCTCTCTGCTTCGGTCATGAGCCTATCAGCATGCTTGGACAGTTTGGTTTTGGCAGATGGTGCTCTTTCTCTTCCTATTTCTTAATGAATAGTCTGGTATAGAAATTTGCTACATGTAATGTTCATGGGTTGAACAATTCTGTGAAGCAAGATGATGTCATTCGTTGGCACAAGGATATGGACAATTTGGTTTCTATTTTCATGGAGTCAAAGCTTAAAGGGAAAGTTTGCCCATGGTTAGCTGACAAATTTGATGGTGTTTGAGTTTTTGCTTCTGGTTTGGATTCTGGTTCTTTGGGTGCTGAGGTGTTAATTATTGTGAATTTTTTTTTAGCAAAGCATGTCTGCAAAATTTCTGAGATGCCTGGTCGGCTCCTATCCATTAAGTTGCTTTTCAAAAATAAACTTTCAATGTCTATTTTGGGGCTCTATGCTGGTGCTTCATTGGTGGCTTAGTTTTCTCAGACTGGTGAGATCAACTTTCTCATTGCTAAAGCTGTTAATAAGTCTTCTTTTGTTATTTTTGGTGGTAATTTTAATGAGAATGGTTTGCACAAATGTGCCAGCTTTAAAAAATGTTTTGATTTGGGTTTGATTAACTCTCTGGGGAGAAGCTCTTTTGTAAAGTCACCTACTTAGTGCAATTTTTGTGGTATCACTAAGACAATCAACTACATGTTTGTTTCCTCTAATTTGGCTGATGCAGTGATGGATTGTGGTGTGAATGGCATTGAGGAATATTTTGATACTGATCACAAGGCTGTTTATGTTTCTGTGGGACTGGGTGGCCTGCTCAATGTCCAGCTGAATTCACTGTGCAAACAAGCTAATAAAGATCATTGGAAGTATGATATCAAAGATGCCAATGAGATTAAGTGGTCAGAATTCAGGAATGCTATGGCTGCTAATGCGGTTATATTCTTGGATGAGTATGTTGCGGCTAAGCAGTTTTCTGATCTGGATGCAATATGGGATATTGTTCATAAGATTATGATTCTTTTGGCTGGTAAAATGTTCAAGAAAAAATGGTTTAAGGGTTTTGATTGTGTTTTTAATAAGGTATCTTCCCAGTTTCATAGACTTGAGCTACTTGTGTCTAAACTGGTGAAGGCTTCTTAGTTGGTTTTTGGCAGGGATTTTGCCTCATTGTTGAATACTTGGAACAGGCTTGATTCTATGGGTGCTTCATCAGTGAAAGCTCTGTTTCTTTCTGGTGCCAGTTTTGATGCAATCTGTTCTGGGCTGGCTAAGGCAAGAAAGTCTTACCACTCTTCTAAGCTATTGGAATTTAAGCGTGCTGGAAAATCTCATATAAGGCAGGCTATTAAGAGAAGAATGGAAAGTTTTGAGGTGGATAAGAGTCACACTATTAGAAGTGTTTTGGAGCATCTTTTTCATAAAGTGGTGTTGGATCATTTGGTGGATGATGGGAAGTTGGTCTTGGAGCCTGATTTGGTTAAATCTAAGATGGATGGAATCATGGAGGGTTGGACTAAGAAACATGTGGTGACTTCTAATATCTCTGGTGATTGGGCAAGGCAGTTTTGGCCTTAGAATCATGTCTTCAATAATGTCTTCTCTGATGTGATGCATTCAATCAGTTTTAATGAGATGTTTGATGTTATTTCAAATTTGTCTGATGAGAAAGCAGCTGGTTTTTCTGGTATTACTAATGAACTTTGGAAACACTGTGACAAGTCGGTCTTAGATATGTTTTTGGTGCTCTTGAATTTCTGTTTGGATTGTGAGTCAGTACCTGGATCTTGAAGAGAAGCCTGGGTTTCAATGATCCCTAAACCTTACAAGTGGGAGAGGTTTCTTATAAATACCCACCCTATTGCTTTGATTGAGACAGCTTGCAAGGTCTTTTCCAAGATTCTTTCAGATCGGATCTCCCTGGCTTGTAGCACTTTTGATGTCCTCTGTAAGAACAATTTCTCTGTCTTAAAAGGTATGTCTACTCAATTGCCTATCTTTGCTATTGGTTCAGTAATCAAAGATGCTTTGGAAAAGAACCGAAAGTTGTGACTGGTTTTACAGGATATGCGCAAAGCTTATGATTCTGTTGGTTGAAAACATCTCAAGAGGAGTTTGATTAGGATCAAAATGTGTGACAAATTCATCAGATTTTTTGGTGCCATTCATAATGGTCACGCTAACAGAGTGATGACAGATTTTGGTTTGACTAATGGATATCATGTTCACGATGGATTGGATCAGGGGGAAGTTTTTTCGCCACTTCTCTGGTGCATATTTTATGACTTGTTTTTGTGTGAGGTTAAGAGACAGAAGAGCATTTGTGTTTACAGGTTGATTTCTCATTTCATTTCTAAGACTGGCCAGGTGGAATCTCAAGCTGGGCTGACATCATTTCTGGCTGCTGGTGCTTTTGTTGATGATACTATCTGGGTCAGTAGCAGCCAAGCTGCTACACAACACATTCTCAATGTTGCTAGTGAGTTTTTTTGTTTGAATGACATTTCGATAAACAATGACAAGATTGTGGCCATTCCTATCAACTGTCAAGTTGCTGTTCCTTATCTAACTATCAGTGGTATGCCAATTTCCATCACTAAAAGAGGTGAACCTTATCATTATCTGGATATTTTTTTATCTTCTGATGGTCTTTTAAAGCCTAGCTTGGTTAAGGCGCATTTAGACATTTGGTTTTTCATTAATCTCATTCTAAGAAAGGTTATTTCAGATAAACAGTTTGCTTATTTGGTGTCTTCAGTTCTCTTTCTTATTGTCAGCTACAAAACTCAGTTTAGTTTTATTCCTCTCAGTGTGTGTAATAAATGGGATGCTTTGATTTGCAAGGGCCTGAAATTCAAATCTGGGCTGCCTCTGGACTTTCCCAATGATGCATTTCATCATCCTTCTTTGTACAATTTAAAAACTTTTGAGCAGATTCAAGCTGAGAGCAAGTTAGCTTCTGTTATTGCTTTTGCGAATTCAGTTGGTGTTTTGGGTCACTTGTTTTCTCATAGGTCTCATGATCTCCAGATTCTCAGCTGGCGTCCTCGTCACTCTTTGTTGTTTCCTGTTCATGTTAGAGTCAGCTCTTCAAACAACTTTTTGGCAGATGTGGTTCATATTTTTTCTGGGTGTGATTTGTCTTTGGGTGGCTCTCTGGCCAGTGCTTTTTGTCTTTGGTGTGGTACTTCTATGTCTTTGGTACTTAGTGAGACGATTTTCTTCAAATGTGTCTTCTCTCTTAGGCGTTATGGTATTGCTTTCATGGAACAGCTTTGTGACCAGAATAGCATTGTTTTTGATTGGAAGACTTTCAAGCGTTGAAAGAGACTAGACCCCCATGGCCCAGTTTTCTCCTGGTTTGATCTCTCTGTTCATTTTCTTGGTGGTGTAGCTTCTCCTTTTGGTCGTTCCACTCATAATGGTGTTGATAGTTCTTATAACATCTGTCAGTCTCTTGGTTTTGGTGTTGTTTGTCATGATCTGTTGGGTATGGATGTCACCTGCCTCTCTGTATACACTGATGGGTCTCTGAGTAACTTGGGCACAGTTGACATGTTGGCTGGTGCTGTGGTTTTCTTTGAGGACATTGATTCAGGTCTGGGTGTGGGGGTTTCTGGTTTGGTTTCTTCTATTTTGGTGGAGCTGCAGGCCATTGCTTTAGCTCTTGAGTGTGTTCCTTCTTTTTGTTTGGTTGATTTGTTCTTGGACAGCCAGGCGGCTATTAATGCTTGCAGGTTGGAGTTTTTATTGGCTGGCCCTAATTTTAGGAATTGTTGTTGGATTGAGTGTCGTCATATCACCAATGTCATTTGTTGCAAAAACTTGGATGTTAGTTGGATTAAGACTAAGGGCCATTTGGGTGTCTCAGGCAACAAGCATGCTGATGCTTTAGCTAAGGCTGCTGCTTTTTCTAACTTTCATCTACCTCCTTCTATTAGTGAGCAGTTTTTAATAGCTGGTGATACTGCAGTATCTGGTAATTCTAGACATTTTGTCTGTAACATGTTCCGATCTGTTCATTGTGCATGATGGGAGATGGGTTCGAACTCTCAGGTTGTGATGGAGAGCTTGCATTCAGACATTGACTGGTTCAGGTCTTCTTTGGTGTGACATCTGGATTCTCATTTGGCTGCTAGTTTCACTAGTAAGTGTACTGTTGACAGTTGGTCATATTTCATGAAGACACTACATCATCAGCTTCCTGTAGCTGTATGGAAACGGTTGTATAATAAGTGCTATCTCAACATGATATGTCTTTATTGTGGTGATGTTGAGGTCTCCGACCATGTGTTTTCATGCCCATCTGATGTTTCTGCCCACGCTCGGTTGGTCAATGTTCATGCGTCTGCATGGAAAACTCACACTGGTTTATCTCATTCCTCCTTATGTGTCTCATAGTTGTTGTCAATGTGTGTTTCTGATGTTGTGATTAGCACGGCTTTTTGTAAAGATTTTGTTTTTAACAATTGATATCATGAGTCAATTTCTGTTTTTAAAGATCCCAAAGTGGCAGCTCTAACTGTTATAGACTTTGTATGAAAATTTTGTCTCACTTTTTAGGAGGAGATTTGGTTGGTTTGTGCCAAACACAGATCTCTTATGGAGGGAAATAGTTCAATTCCGCGTAATGGTTCTCTACTCCTTCCAGTGATAGGCCCCCCTAAGCTACTTTCAGATAGTGTGGTTAAGTTATTAGGTGTTACTGATGCTTTTGGTGTTAGTTTTGGGTTTCGTAAATATTGTCGGTTCTTTTCTGGTATAGGTGATATGGTTTCTGTTCATATAAATGTATAGTGTTGTTCTGATTGGCTTGAGTGGCTGGTCACATATAGAAAATGCATGATTCGCACCTAGTTTAGAATATTTGTATGTTGTATAGTTCTAGATAGCATAAAAAAAAAATTAAATTAAATAGTTGTCTAATTTTAATTAAATTTAAAAATTTTATAAAGTACTTTTTTTTAATAATTATTATATAAGTTAACATATTATTAAAAAAATTTTGTATATAAAACCAAAAATAATGGTTTAATATTTTTTAAATAATTTTGTTTTTGCTAAAATATATTAAAAAAAATTTGAATATATATTATTGTTTTTTTTTAAATTAATCTTAGTAAATTTTTGAATTTCAAAAATTTTAATAATAAATATATTATTTTGTAAAAATTATTGTTTTGTTTGTATTATAAAAGATATTTTTTGTTTAAAAATCATATTTTTAGTATTGTAAATATTTTTAAATAATTTTTGATATCTTTATAATTTTTGGTATTTATTTTTTTTTGTTATTATAAATTAAGTATAATAATTTAATTAGTATTATTTGTGTAAAGTTTTTCAAACTTGTAGTAAATATTAATTTTATTATTAACCAAAAATTCAATATATATTAAATATTTTAATTCAAAATTTTTTGAATTGTTGTGCTTTAATAATTTTTTAAAATTAAGTTTAATTCTATTTTTGTTAATAATTTAAAAAACCAGTATTTTTTTAAAACAATATTTTCTAATATTTAATATTAATTCTGCTTTTTAAAATAATTAAAAAACTTTTTGCAAATAAATTAAATAAGTTTTAAAAATTAGCAAATAAATATTAATGTTATTTTAATAAACAAATACTAATTTCTATAATATTTTAGCTAAACAATATTCATAAGTTTTAAAAATATTGTTAAAATACTTTTTAATAAATAAAAAAACATAATATTAAATTTATAATTTTTTTTAAAATATAAAAGCTGTTTTTTTAAAATTTTTAAAATTTATAACAGTTTGTTAATATTTACTTTTTAAATTTAAGATTAAAAAATATTAAAGTTTTTTAAAAACATTTAGCATATTTTTAATTTGAATTAAAAAATATATATATTTTTAAAGTTATTAATAAGTTATACAATATTAAATTTTGTTATTTTTTTATTAAGATTATTGATACAGTTTATAAATTTATTAAAGACTAAATAAAACCTTATTTTTTGCAGTTAATGTTTTTGTTAATAACACAATTTGGATAAAAAATAGTCAAATGATAACTTAATATATTTTAAATATTGCTAATAAGTTTTTTTGCTCAACAAAATTTTAATTAACAATAAAAAAACTGATTATTCCTATTAATTAAAAAATAAAAAATTTTTCTTTGTTAATTAGTGGTTTGCTAATTTTAATTGTAAAAGAAAATGAATTTCATAGATATTTGAACATATTTTTATTATTAAATAGTTTATTTAAGCCTAATTTGGTTAAAATATACTTAAATATTAGGTTTTTTGCTAAAATGGTTTTGAAAAAAACTATTTCAAACAAACAGTTTTTTTATATGGTTTTGGCTATATTATAACCTATTGTTAATTACAGAATATTATTAAAAAACTTATTTTTTATAAAAAAAGTTTAAGTTTAAAATAAAATATTTATATATAAAATTAAAATTTACTCAATAAAGTAATTAAATAATAAAATAATGTTAAGAAAAATCATTAAAATGATTTAATTAATGACATAAAAATTAATTATAACAAATATTTTTAAAATCAAAAAAATTATCAACACATTAAAAATTTATTAATTAAATAATTTGATTGATAAACATTTCTAATTATTTATATAAATAGACATTAAAAAATCTTCTGCAGTCTTAATTATTTTAGGACTATTTGAATTGGATTAATCATTAAGACATGATCAATTTTGATAAATTAAACTTTTTCAGCCATTATTTTCTTAAAATATTGACAGTCCGGTTTGAGTGAGTCACCTATTAATTGAATGTTTAGAAATTCAAGCCGCTCAATTTCTTTTTAATTTGATCTTCCAAATGAGAATGTGTAAATGAGTAAAAAAGCGTATTTATTGTTTTGTTCTTTATTTTGGTGTCTACAGTTTGTCACGTGTCGCGATAAATGTGTGTGTTGTGGTTGTATGTAGTAAACGGAAATTTTAAGAAAAAAGAAAAAATTTTGAGACGGATGGAAGAAGTAAAGAGATAAGAGAACAAAAAATAAAAGAAAATTGGTTTAAGGGATCGTTATACAACTGCGATCAAGAAAGATCTTTGGAATATGGATCAAGAAGTATATAAATTCAAATAATTATAAAGAGATATTTGTAGCCCTAGGTTAATAGCTTGCCAATAAAACAATATTTTTGAATACATATCGCTCACCATTCATCTGGTTTGTAACGATGAAAGGCACAATAGTTTCGAATACTCTTTAAAAAAGATCAATAAGAAACAGATAAAATTCCAAATCGATGATTGCGAGATTAATGTTGTATACTTAAAGGAAGAAAGGAAAACTAAGAAATGGAAAAGTTATTCTCAAAAGAATTATTTTGTGTTGAGGTGACGATAGATGATAAAATAATGTGTTTGTAAGGAGTATTTTTTTTGCACCTACTGTTATTATAAAAAGAAATGTCCAATGTTCGAAATCCTGATATGGATGTCTTTTTCTAATGAAAATATATACATACATATACACACACGCACACATATACTTGTTGTTAATTAAGTTTCCCAGCTACCCCGAAATTATGATTATTTCTCTTTGAAATGCTTTCATTACAAATGGGATACCCATGCTCAGACGTCATTAATAAGAACGATGAAGTTGAGAATTTTAGGCATCCGAATCACCGCCATTGGAATTGGCATTTAAGCGACGTTCCTTCTCATTTTCTAACTGATTATATAGCAGAAAGAGAGCTTTTTCATTGGCTTCAGGCGTGCCTTGAATCGTAAACATACGCTCACCAGTCTCGTCATGAGGTGTTTTGGCGATGCTAATGCGAGAGCCGGAGAGACGACGAATTTCGGAAATTTTTGAACCACCTTTACCAATAATGCAACCAACCATATCGGCAGGGATAGATATGTTCTGGGTGCGAATGGTGGTTGAATCATAATTGGAAGATTGACGACGGTTATTATGATACTCGTTATTATTACTATTACTATTCGAGTTTTTGCTGTTATTACCACGTAAAGGTTGGATGAAATCAGTTCCATTTCCAGTGCGCTGAGTATAATCGCTTTGACGACGAGTACCAGTGTAGGTGGTGGTAACTCGGATGGCCGGATTATAAAGAACAGTTCCAATACCGCGTTCATTATCTTCAATTAGACATTTACCAATTTGATAAACAGCAACTCGAATCGCTTCCACAGTTCCCTGTACTTCTACAACACGTTCGGTGCTTTGTGGGAGCATTTCCTTGGAAGCAACCATCCTGGCTCCAGAAACATCTTGAATATGCTTAATCTTGAGCCCTTGGCGACCAATAATTGTTCCCATTAAATTATGGGAGATAAGAAGCCGAACAGAGGTGAAAGCGTTAGGTGGAGGTGTAATCGGAGTTGAGTTAGGACTAGCACTAACAGGATTTTCGAGTAGGGTCTGGGCGATGAGAGAGTATGCCTTTTTTATGGGTAAGAGACCAAATTTTATGAGAATTTGATTAAAAGAATCCTGCTGCCTTCAGCATTAATAAAAACTAGGCACAATATTAAAAATCGACTTCAACTTTTCATTTGACACAATGTCGCTCAGGAAAATATATAGAAGGGAGATTAACGACCATATTGGTCAAATAGAAGGCTGCTTACCTTTGAAACACCATCAAGAGTACCAGCTACAGATAGAACTCTATCATGAACACCCTCAACGACTTTGGATACACCTGCTTTAACACTAGTTATTTCTCTAAGCTCAGCGACATTTTTACCGGCTTTGCCGATAATTACTCCAGCTTCTTTTGTAGATACAAGAGCTCTGAGGGTGAGTTGAGAAGTGGATATGTCTCCAGACTCAGCATCTTCTTGTAAAGATCCTTCAATCTGTACATCATCTGTAACACCCTCGGGAACTGTTTGATCGTTGGGCTGAATAAAGGGTGCGTTACGTTCAAACAGAGAGTGCGAGTTAGAAGCGTGGTTGATACCGCTGTTATTTAAGGTCGCGGAATTGTTGTTGAGAGTGACGCTTTCATGTTTTGTTTCAAGTGTACCAGTGGCGGAAGAACCCGGCACTACACCTGATTTAGTGGAGCTATAGTTTTCATAATTGAAGCCGTTGTTTACCGTGGGTTCAGCCATTTCTTCTCTTGTCATTGCTTGGTTTCACCGTATACGTGTTTGTGTTTAAGAATTTTAAGATATTTTTAGTTTTTTGTAATTTCTCTTTCAATTAAAAGAAAAGTCGGTAAAAAATATTTTAAGGATAGATAACCCTGTGAAAAACTTTTATTCAGGAGTAAAATTAATAAGTCGTTATCTTAACGCAAGGACTAATCGGAAGAAAGGTAATATGACGGGATGTTGAAAGAAACCAGGTTGTGTGGTGGGTTAAGTTAAAGGAAAAAATAATATATTTGGAGAGGGGAGCAATAAAGTTGCTCCCACTAAATAAACTCGAAAAACAAAAAAAGAAAAGCAAGAGAGAGGTAGGCAAATATTTTTAATTTTTTTTGTATTTTATATTTAGCGCGTAGTTATGTGCGGAACGGAAGAAGGAATTATAAAAGGGTATGAGGATTGGCGAAAAAGGGAGAGGAAGGAAAGGATGAAGAAAGGGGAAAGTGTGAGAAATTGATTTTTTTGTGCGAACTAAATACTCAACGCCTATCGTTTGGTTATTTCCAACATGATCTGCCACTCAAGACAAAGATCAATTTGAAGAAGTTGCTATCATCTATCAACAATGCATGAACTTTTGAATCAGTCGTCATTTATAAGATACTTGATTCTATTATATTATAGCAATAAATCTAAAAGATTTATGGAAATATGCATATTTAATGTTTGTGGACGCATTTGGTAGTCATTAGGCAATAATTTTCAGCCACGTGTCACCTCTATCTTGTCTTTTCCATCATGAGGACGGCGTAGTTGATGGTGAATTAGACGAGTGGATAGGATTATTGGCGATTGTATGAGAGGCAACATTTGTGGTGTTAGGTGTAAACCGGTCAAGAACACCCTGAACACCTCCCACAGCCGTTCCTAGTGGGTTTTTTATTTTATCCTCCTTAACCGTAGTTTTGATCAGGAAAAGTTTTACATGGGTTCCATTAAAAACTCCCAAATAATTCGATCCGGCAAGGTATACCTGGCCCCATAATAAACTTGAGAACCAAACTACGCTTGCTTCTGACCATAAAAACTGACGAGTAAGTATTGGCTGAGGTGGTGGAAGAATTCCGACTAATGTGACAGATCGAAGAAAATCTAAAACTTCGTATTCAGTTGAATAGGATTGGGATCCACACAAGGATTGAACTTTAGGAACAAGTTCGGATAACAAAACAAGCAAAGTACCCAAAGGAAGATTGGAATGCCATGAAGATACCTATGAAAGTTTTGGTAAAAATTAGAATTAAAATGAGATATAGGATTAAGGCCTCTATTACATTTCTCACCCAATCTTCTGTCGGAACAAATCCAGATTTTCCAATAGCAAAAGGTGTAAGGATTATATTATTACTCCTAGTGCTATCCCCGCTTTGTCGTCGATCCGCTGCGGTAACACCTTCAGGTAATTTCCCTCTAGCTTTTTCTGATAAATATCCTGGTCCTTCTTCGATTTCTCCATTCTCACTGTGATTTCCATGACTGCTATCAGAATGCAAAGAAGTATTCATTAATTCTATTTTCTCATTGAGTTCCTCCTGCTCCTCATCTTGCCCATGAGAATTTTGTCGACGAAAAGTAGTGTTTTCATTTACATCTGATATTGGTTGTAAAGTTGTCACATCTGCGGAAGGTTTTTTAGTTTCTGTCTCGACCACTTTTAAAACGGAAAGATTCCGAGTGTGCTTTCTGTGCTCCTCTTTAACCGCTTGGATTCGCTTTACTTCCAACAGACCCTTAGCTAATGTAAATTCTGCAAGCTCTTCAAATTTCTTATGTGTTCTTACAATGGCGTATATCACGTGCGGATTATCTATGTTTAAGCCGAATATTTAATATGTGCAAATAAATCATATACAAATTAATTTATATTCAATATTTGAAAACCTGAAAATTGGTATTGGACAATATTGTTGAAAGCTTCCAGGATGAATCCGACTAATCGATGGTTCCCTTCTTCGGATAACAAAAAACCAGGCGTTGAAAATGAAACAAATAATTGAACTAATTTGGTTGAAGAAACTACCGATAGGTTCTTCAAGAAAGGCGAAACATTGGTAATGGTAAGGACCAATGCCGGATATAGTGCGTGTAATGTTCCACGTGTGGTAGCTATCAATGCGTAGATAGACTATTGAACGCCGTTAGATGGAATATTAAGCTTTTGATAAATTTTCTTAATTATATTCAAAGCCACCAATGCTTACTATGATCATAAAATCTGCGTAAGTTCCATGGAATGCAGGAATGCGTACGTTGCTAGGCAATGACCCATGACCTTCAAAGGCTTTGTTCAATTTGACTCCAAAGTTGCGTTCGGACGATATAGTTTGAAGCATAAACGCACACATCCGAACTAAACCACTTTGAGCTGAAAATGAATAAATAACTAAGATCAAAGAGTCACTGTAAAAACAAAGATCAAACTTTTGAATTTCTTTCTGCACTCACCAGGGTCCAACTTGTTTTCTAATGCATAGTACAAAAGCAAAATCAATACATCTAAAACCCTATCAGTTTCCAACAAATATGTGCGGAACCTCTGCAAATTTATAGGACATCTGTGTTAATTATTGAAAAAAATATAAGAAAAGGAAAGGGCATTAAGCCATTCAAATAAGAATTGCGGATTAAGGCAACTTTACTTTATTAATTTCTAAAAGTTTCCAACAAAGCATCAACATTTCCGGGTGGCAACGAATTGGTTTTGAGGATCCGGGGAGGTAAGTATTATTTGCCTAATTATATATAAGCCGATAAGGGAAGTGCTTGTATTTACAGTAAACAATTATTGTTATTCCCACCTGCATAGGATTGCTCAAAATGCGGTAAATGCCATCCATTAAAAATTGAAAGTCTTGAGATCTGTGAATCTTTGATGTGTAGTAACGAAAGGCATTATCTACACTAGGAGGCAAATATCCTTTATTGGTTGAAGCGGCCGATACACTAGTGACACTTGGAGTTTCATCTTGCGTACGAGTACGGGTAGGCGTCAGAGGGGCCGAAGTAATAATTGGACTTGAAGATGAATTTCTCACAGCGCTTTGTCGAATTCCCTCAGTTTCAGAAGTGTTAGGGTCAATTGAAGAAAGTCGTCTGTGACTTTGAATTGTATTGGAATCACTCCCTGTATTGATACGACACGAAGGTGCTCTATAATCTAACAGAACTAAAAGAACCTGTAAACAAAGAGTCACTAATATTTCTCTAGGATCCGTAAATACAACGTAATTGTATGGTACACCCCATCCCGCAGGATTATATTTTACAGCGGTATTGAGTAAGCTGCAAAGTAGTGCCAACACAACGTTCTTTTCTGTCTTAAGGACCAGAAATTTCAAAAATTTGCTTTCCTTGGACATGAAAGTGGCTAAATATAGGAGAATAAATTAATAAAGCTAAACTAATCAACGAAAGGAATCAAGTAATTTAGAAAATTTAAGTTGATTAAGTTACCTCCTGGCATATACATGGACTTTGAGAGAAGAACGAGAAGTAAGCGAAGTGTTTCAGTTTTGTTTAGATCATATTCTTTCGTTGACCCGATGGGTATATTGGAGCCAATTCCGGTTTCCCTGAATTTCATTGTGTTTATATTAAACAAGCAATCAAGATTTGCTTAATCCGAATCAGGGATTTTCATACCAGATAACATAGTTCACACGTGTTTCCGTAGCAATGTTTGTAGGGATGGTAAACCCAGAGAGAAACAATAAATCCAAAATCATCAATAATAGTCGTTCTCCAAGTGGAGGATAGGTTTGCGGTTCAGTTTCTTTAAAATCTATTTTCTAATCTCAAATGTAATTGGATTAAATTTTTGAGAATTCTACAAATTTAAGATTATTCATCCCTTGAAATAATCAAAAATCATTAAAATATCTTAAATTGGGCTAACGTTAACCCAAATATAGAAGAGACTTTGATTTGAAGAGTATGAAGGCCCAATCAGAGATATTATTATCTATTGATAAAATTAACGAAATTTGAATGTATAAAATGCACTCACCTGATTTTCTTTAATCGAGATGTTTCCATCCTCACGTTTTCCTGGCTTTTCACCAACACTTTCATCTATCTTTTTCACTTCAGCTGAACTGGTCTTTGAAGCTTTTCTTTTGATAATTTGTGGAGTCCACAAGATTTTCTCCTCCCAATCTGCTAATTCCTCAGATTCGTAAATAAAAGGAACTATTCGGGTAAGGACTCTTATACAATTGAGAAGTTGTAGTGTTGAATTTTGCGGTGAAGGGAAATCTCGTGCTTTCACAATACGAAAAAGACGATCGATAACCTGATTTAATTTTCAACAAGATCCCAAATGTTAATTTTAATCAAGGAGCTTTTTTCACAATACAAAGGTAAATTTTTATGGGAGTCTCTTTGATTTTCAAACCTTAAGAATGAGCGTTTCTAAATTTTCTCTTGCATGGTCTCTAACACGTCTTATATCGGAGGCTCCCACAAGAGAGAAAACGTCGTCAGCAGACTCGGGGAGAAGCCAAAACTAGCAAAAGGCAAGACAGTTTAGGCCAATTGGCAAGTAACCCAAAATCATGTATTTAATCAAATGTTTCAACCTGTGACCAATACTCGTCAGTAGCCGGAATATTCTGATGGTGAAACCCCAAAACATGAAATTTAAATCAAAATCCAAGTGTTTGAGAATTCAAGCTTGAAGTAATAACCACGTACTCGCTCTTCAAATAGGCGGAACACGCCTTTACGAAAGGTCAATTTACTATCGGTAGCCCCCATAATTCCCAATATCCGTATTGTATAAGCAGTTGAGTGAAAAAATTTAAGTTGGGACCTAAACAAGTGATTCAAGCCACGAAGGGAGCATGAACCAAAAACTGGCGCTCAAAGGACAAATTCTATTGCTCGTGATTAGATGTCCGCATATCATCCAATAATAAAAGATAATATGATATCTGATATATTTATGGTTTTGTCAGAGGTTACCTATATAGACAGCATCTTGTTTGTGGGTTTATTCTCTTTATGAAACCCCACCTTCAAACTTGACGCCCTGTACAAGCTTTGCATATATCCGGTTTTCATCAAATCTCGTTATTAAAAAATGGATAAGGTTCAAGCCCAATTCAATTACTATAATGCTCAACTTGATAAGGAGCTTTCCAAATATCCTCAAGCCCTCAAGATTGAGCAACATACCAGCGTTCCAAAAACCTACATCGCTTTTGGTACCGCCTTTGTCATATTCTTCTTGATTTTCTTTAACTTTTGGGGACAATTGCTTTCCAACTTTATTGCTTGGGGCTATCCAGGTAGGTGGTGCTGAACACTTTAATTATAGGGTCGTGAAGGCTATGAATGCGGCTTTTTCATGTCTGATAAACTTCGTTTAAGATTTTATCTAAAAGTTCGAGAGATGACGGACCAGAAAGGTCTCAACCATTTTGCTCACCTATTAAATAATAATTTATTGCAGCTTATGCTTCGTTCAAGGCTATCGAAAGTATAGATAAAGCTGATGATACTCAATGGTTAACTTATTGGTCAGTTGAATAGCACATTTGAAATAAGTCCCGTCTCGATTAGGGATCTCCTCATAAAGCTTCTAATAATCTCAACATGTCGACTTTTAGGACCGTATTTGGCTTTATCAGTCTTGTCGAGTTCTTTTCAGATATCATCCTCTACTGGTTACCTTTCTATTACTTATTTAAGACCATCTTTTTCCTCTGGTAAATGTTTTTATTTTCATTATCCTAATATATATTTGTCATCTTCATCTTATTTGAAAAATTCTATTTTGTTTATGTACTCCAGGCTCGCTCTTCCTCAATTCAAAGGCGCTGACACTATTTACGTAAGATTCTTGCGTCCCTTTTTATTAAACTACCAAACTGATTTCGACAGTGGTCTATCCAAACTCCACGTCAAAGCTGAGTCCGCAACTAAAGCCGTACTTCATACCGCAATTGACGCTACCAAATAGAGAAATGTGAATCAAATGGACTGAAACCAGGCATTCTTTATTTCGCACTAGTAGAAAATTTGTATATTTACTTATTTATCCGGCTGTCAAAATTGCCAGGGTTTTATTAAATCACGCACTAAAGATGGTTTTAAGATGAGAAATCCAGTTGGGTGAATTCTGGATATGTGGAATTTTTTTAAAAACATAAAAAGCTCAAAAGGATTTCCGGCGTGAATTGTTAAAAACTATTCAACTTCCTGAGCGCTCGCTTTAGCCTAAATAAGCTTATCGAGAAGTTCAATGATAAAAGAACCTAACCTACTGCCCTTCACTATTAAGTTCCTTTGCCGACCCTCAATTTTTGCGTAACGTCAATGAAAAGTCCCCAAATATGGTTTTTGTAGTTGTCCAAATTAAATTCTTCACATCTAAAATGACATTATCATTCAAAGCGTATACCCCTTCATGAGACTTGAAAACAAATTCTAGGGTTTACTAAAAAAAATGATAATGTAGAAGAAATTTGTTAATCTAAGTAAAGTTGACGAAGAAACTTGAAATATACTCCCAAAATCCCAGCCATATATTAACCTCAATTTTATTGTATGTGAAAAGTAATGGATTGTTACTAGAGGATAAAATATTATTATATTTTATCTTGCATATTGATCATCGTCCTATATAGAATAAGCTAAACCACACCAACCACGATTTTAAGCCAGACACGTGTCCATCAATGTTAAGGATATAGGCAAACCTTTGGATTTGGAAAATGAGGTTGTCAGTTGAATTTTTAATTAAACAAGACAGAACAAAAGATACTCTACTAGATATAAATGACTCTAACAGACCACATGTCAGCCCATCAATTGAGCGTTATCATCTGGGGGATATTTAGTCTGACAAAAACTTAACAATCGTTTGATGGATTGAATCCACTTTCTGGTCGTTTCATCGTTTAAAACATGAGCCACTTGTGCTGAAAAAATTTTTTCCCGAGCTGACCGTTCATGAATACTAAAAAAAATCATATTAATGTCGTTTCCATATATTCAAGATTTTGAACTGTTCAAATTTTTTTAATATTCACCCAACCATAGTAACTCCTATTTGAAAAAATAAATATTAAAAATTGAGCCAATGCTGAAGTTAAGGATACATAAAATTTTGATATCTCTACATACCAATTGGCCATGGAGCATTACCAATCGATAGCCGTAAATACGCGTCACTTGCATTTATATACTCTCGCTTTTGCATAAAATGCGAGATCTCAGTGACACGTGCAAGCACATCAGGTTCAATCGACTACGCCCAATGATATTGCAGTCAATTAGAAAAAAATCGACTAAATATTGTGTTTCCTTTTTTGAAATTACTTACTTTCTTTTTAAGCAATCTGAAAAAAGGTTGTAAATATTCATTGGTCTGTCGTTGAATGGCTGCTGCCAATTTTCCTTGAGTACTTCTCTTAATGTTATCCGGACGATTATTCATCTCTTGTTCCCATTCTCGTAGAAGTCGCTATAAATAACATAATTTATAAGGATTTTACAATCCCAAGTTTTAGCGACTATTTTGTGATTTACCTTGAAAAAAGTATATATAAGAACGTAGAGTTTATCTGGGTCCTTATCTAAAAGATCTATGCTGATCAAAGACGTATCCTGGGAAAGAAAACTAGAGTAAGCAGAAAAATCTTTCCCATAATTAAAAATACCTATTAATGAAGACATAAACAATACCAGTGCTGAATCCTCGATGATCTTCTTTTTCGATGAAATGCCACTCTGTTCTTCATTTACATGATCTAGTTGTTTTTTAAGTGCTTCCAAATCAAGACCAGTTTCCATCTCTTCCAATGTTCTCATAAAGTCATTGCGTTGGCCCTATCATTAATAATTTTTATTAGATCTGCGGAATAAAATAATACTACAAAAGGGTCACAATCTCACTTCTGATCGTTCTTCAATTAATTCAATGGCACGCAAACGAATTTTTCTTTCTTTATCAGTCTCACCAAAAAGGCGTATTGGTTGCCCCTTAGCGCGAAGACGACGTATCACCTCTTCGGGCATTATGTTAAAGGCATCACTTATTTCCTCCTAATAAAATAACATAGAGAATCTTGAATAAATTAAAAGACAAAATTTTCGTTTTTGTGTAGCTTACCTCATCTTTCGGAACCTCGCCATCAGAGGTTGATCTTTCAGGCTTTTCTTGTTCAGAAATTGATGTAAACTATAAATTTTCGGTTAACATCGAAATGATTCAAAGGTAAGTTGAGGATGCGATAAAAATAATGAGAAAATAAAGCGTTTACCATGCGACTTTTCTCTGATTGTTTTTCCTATAAGAAAAAATTTCGGAACTTCCATTATCTATGGATTATGGGAATTTGACTAAACGAGTG
Source organism: Geosiphon pyriformis (assembly GCA_016748015.1). Lineage (NCBI taxonomy): Eukaryota > Fungi > Glomeromycota > Glomeromycetes > Archaeosporales > Geosiphonaceae > Geosiphon > Geosiphon pyriformis. The sequence continues at coordinate 62,412 of JAAOMT010000630.1, read as the reverse complement.
TTACCTAGCTACCTGACGTTTTCGGTGCTGCTCTGCTTGTTTTTCCAAATATTGTTGTTCTCTTACTTTTTCAAGATCTGCACGGCGAACATATTTCTTTTTTTTGGGACCCTCATCGGCGTGAACTGCCTCAAAAATCTTACGTTTCTTATCAATTTCAGCCTTCAATAAATCCATTACACTTGTATGAGAACTGAGATTATTAAGTTGTTTAATACGACAAAATGGGTTTGATAGACTTCTGTGATTGGCTCCAATTACGCAATTAAATACCAGACCTTGATTGATAATTTGCCAGTTAGGAGTATAAAATGATCAACATTAAATAGAAAAATGTGACGTCTATTTAATTAGTGAAAAATTCTCAAGTATAAATGCCAATTCTGGTTCTTACAACTACTATTAAACATGCAAAACTTACCTTTAAAAACTATGGTCCTTATGCTCGTAATTGGTGGGTGCCCCGGTGGTTAGAAAATGACAATACTACTTCTTTATCTATACCATACCGACTCTATATGCGTGTTAGCAGTGTGCTCAATCAACGTCAATTTATTATAACAGTTGTTCAAAATGAGGAAAATCCATTACAACCAGGATTTGTTTGTACTAGTGGAAGTGAAACTAGTAAGATTTTTCCAACTTCATCTAAAGCAATTAATAATGTATATCATAATATTTTTGGAAAAAAAAACAGCATACTCTGGACCAGCTGCTCTTGGTTTCAATGATAACAATATAGTCGAAAAGATATTAATTGGAGTCATATTCAGACCTATTTTTCTTAAGATTGGAAAAAATATAGTAGTTGTATCGACAATTGGGACTTCTGGAACTGATGGCTTTATTTCATCTGTGTTAACAAAAAAAGGTCAAAGAACTCTGGCACTACAACAAATAAATGGTAACACATTTATTCTTGAT
>JAAOMT010000630.1:0-61002 GCA_016748015.1 Geosiphon pyriformis | reverse complement strand
AACGCGGTATTCGGTAATCGAGGTGGAGGCAAACGAATGTCGGATGCAATCAAACAAATGCTTGAACAAATGTTCTTGCTTGGAAATATACATGCTGAAGATCGGATGACAGCTAAAGAGATGAATAATAGGTTGAAAGAATTTGCAGATAATGGTGAACTGGAACCAGATGAAGTACCAAAAATCTCAACAATTCAAGGGTGGATATCACGATATAACAAATCATTTTTGGCACAGGCAACTAGAACAGCATTGCAGTCGAATTCAAGTGAAAGCTCTTCGATGGTAGTTGGGGTCAAAAATGAGCAATGTGAAAGTGAGTCAAAGTGATAAGTCGAGTCTTTTGCATGTTTCTGGACTTGAAAAAGTTAACTTCACGGTGAAAACCAATAAATTTACCTTCAAAATCGTAAACTTAATTCTTACATTTGGAACCACAAATGCCATTTCACGTCAAATAAAGCTTTTGTTAGAAAAGTAGCTACATTCTGAATTTTGTAAAAGTAGTCACCTGAGGTTCCAGGTTGTCAAATAATGTGATTTTCATGTGCACATGGCTAGTCGTGTGATCAAGTTGTCTTTGAGTATAACAAGGCTGTTTTGGTTTGCGCATTATTGATCTGCGTCGCGCAGTATTAATAGATTGATTATCATTCCCAGGCGAATTACCAATTAAATATTATGCACGAAATTTTCCTCATTTGAATACCAAAATGAACAACTATAATTTTACTGATAAGGCCGAAAAAATAATTGCGAATGCTTTTAATAATGCTAAGGAGCATTCTCATGTTCAGCTTGCTCCAGCTCACATAGCTGTTGCTCTTTTCGACGATAGTGAAGGCGAATCTCTCTTTAAAAGTTTAATCAACAAAGCAGGCGGCGATCCTGCCGCAGCCGAAAGGAACTTTAAAAAGATTTGTGTTAGACTACCTTCTCAAGACCCCCCACCTACAGATCTATCTCTAAGCCCACAAACCAGTAAAGTCATTCGAGCTGCTCATGATATCCAACAACGTCAGAAAGATACTTATATTTCCCAAGATCACCTTATTCTCGCTTTGACTGAAGATCCCCAATCCTTGCAAGCACTTGTGGAGGCTGGAGTGACCAAAAAAACCCTGGAAATTGCAATCACTCAAATTAGAGGGTAATTATAATCAATATCGACTTCCTTAAGCCATCTATGTGTATAACTGTATATACCTCAACAACCACGTTACACTTATGATCATATGAAGAAATTGACCTATTTTCTAGAAAATAATAGAATTCGATAGCCACATCGCTGCAAGTCAAATACATGTCCTTCAGTGAAAGAATCTCACTAGCTCTGGTGATTTTCCAAAAATAATAGCAATCGACGCGTTGAATCGAAGAGCTCAGATGAGAATTACGAAGCTCTTAGCAAATACGCTATTGACCTCATTGAAATGGCAAAAAGTGGAAAGCTGGATCCAGTAATTGGGCGAGATGATGAGATTCGTCGGGTTATTCGTGTCTTGTCTCGCAGAACAAAGGTTAGCCAGAATTAAGATTTAGAATTGTAGTATGAAAATCCGCAATCAATAATACTTAATCTTATTACAGAATAATCCTGTATTGATTGGCGAGCCAGGTGTCGGTAAAACAGCTATTGTTGAGGTATTTCAAAGGTCTCAATAAGATATTGTGAAATTGAAAAATGACTTTCTCATTTTTGGTATGATTATAGGGTCTTGCCCATCGCATTGTTAGAAAAGATGTTCCACGTACTCTTGACTGTAAACTCTTCTCATTAGACATGGGTGCTCTCATTGGTAAGTTTGTCTAAACTATTATCCATCTATTCAATTTGATTTCTTATCATTAAATGATGGTATAATATTAAAATTTTACTGTATAGCCGGTGCCAAGTATCGTGGTGAATTCGAAGAACGATTGAAATCTGTGTTGAAAGAAGTAAAAGATTCTCAAGAAGGAATTATACTGTTCATTGATGAAATTCATTTAGTTCTTGGAGCTGGTAAAGGTGAAGGATCCATGGATGCTGCTAACCTTCTCAAACCAATGTTGGCTCGTGGTGAATTACGATGTATTGGAGCTACAACCTTGAATGAATATCGCAAATATGTGGAAAAAGATGCAGCTTTTGAGCGTCGTTTTCAACAAGTTTTAGTCGGAGAACCTTCGGTGGTTGATACTATTAGTATTTTACGGGGACTTAAGGAGCGTTATGAATCTCACCACGGTGTCAAAATTCAGGATGCCGCCCTTGTGGCTGCGGCTCAATTATCAGCTCGATATATTACAAGTAGATTTTTGCCAGACAAAGCAATTGATTTAATGGACGAAGCCTGTGCCAATACTCGTGTGCAGCTCGACTCTCGACCTGAAATAATTGATCAGTTGGAGAGACGTCATCTTCAATTAGAAGTAGAAGCTACAGCTCTTGCCAAAGAAAAAGACGAAGCAAGTCGACAAAGATTGGATAAGGTAAAGGAAGAAATGGCCGCGATTCAAGAGAAGTTAAGGCCACTCAAAGCTAAATACGAATTTGATAAAAGTCGGCTGGATAAGTTACGTCAGCTAAAGCAAAAGCTCGATGATTTGCGTGCAAAAGCTGAGGAGGCTGAACGTAATTATATGGTTGATAAAGCAGCAGACCTTCGTTATTACGCAATTCCCGAAGTGGAACAAAGAATTCAGGTATTGTCCTCCGAGAAAACTAGACAAGATGAAGAAAGAGCAGCAAATCCAAATTCCTTGCCTGATGAACATCTTCTTACCGATGTGGTTGGTCCAGAACAAATTATGGAAGTAGTTTCTCGATGGACAGGAATCCCATTATCACGACTCTCAAAGAGTCAAGCTGAAAGGCTGCTTACTTTAGCTGAATCGCTTCACAAAAGAGTAATTGGGCAAGACGAAGCTGTTCAAGCAGTTGCAGATGCTGTTCTCAGAAGTCGTGCTGGATTAGCGAGGGAAAACCAACCCCTGGGAAGTTTCTTGTTTTTGGGCCCAACTGGTGTTGGAAAAACAGAACTTAGCAAGGCTCTTGCTCAAGAGCTCTTTGATGATGAAAAATTTATGATTAGGATAGATATGTCAGAATATATGGAATCACACTCGGTTTCCCGCATGATTGGTGCTCCACCAGGCTATGTGGGCCATGAGGAAGGTGGCCAACTCACAGAAGCCGTTCGTAGACGTCCATATAGTGTAGTATTATTTGACGAAGTTGAAAAGGCGCATGTCCAAGTATTGAACATACTACTACAAGTTTTAGATGATGGTCGTCTCACTGATGGCCAGGGCCGCCATGTTGATTTTAGCAATACTGTTATCATTATGACAAGGTAACAATTATTGAGAAAAGCTGTTTGACCAAAAAATTATATCCACCTTACTTTGAGTTCTAACTTTCTTTCATTTTAAGTAATTTGGGAGATTATAATCTGACCACAAATCCGATTGATTCGAATACTAAAGCAGCAGTCATGGCTGATGTAAGACGACATTTTCGCCCAGAATTTTTGAATAGATTAGATGAAATAATTATATTCACGCCGCTTGGACGTGAACGTAAGTTTAAACACTTAGTTAGATTCTATTTACCAAGATCCCTTCATTTGATTATGAATTCAAACTTATTCTCAGAACTATTTATATAAAACAGATATTCGAGAAATCGTCAAATTGCAAATTGAGCGAACTACAAAACGTCTTGAAGATCGTCGGATCACTTTGCGGCTCGACGAGAAAGCTTTGGAATGGCTCGGAGAAAATGGTTATGATCCTATCTATGGAGCTCGACCTCTTACAAGGTTAATCAAACATAAAATTTTGAATCCATTGAGTAGACTTCTCCTTGGTACGTATTATTGCCTTTACCCATTGGCTGTCCCAACTATTCCTTTTTTAACTATTAATTTGTATTCATTCAATCGGTGCATAATATTCCAAAGACGGTGGAATTCGTAATGGAGAAACTGCAGATGTCACTGTGACCCCTGACAATAGAGATATCTTGGTCAAAAGAAACCATGGTGCTTCAGAGAATTCTGATGCGATGGCCATTGACAGCGAAGACCACGACGACATGTTGGGCGATAGTCAAATATAATTGGATAGTTATCCAGTTAATTTAGTTCTTGAGACTAAAATTATTTTTAGCAATAAAGCTCTATATGTTAGTAATTGATTCTTTTATATCAGCCTTTATTTTCTTGCCACAGATCTTTCTTATAAAAATTTCTTGATTGAGATTTCACACATCACCACTTCGCATCAATTAGGTGATTTTGATTCGTAATAAAATTTAGAAAAAAACAATATATATAATTTAGTTAGTTTAATTAACCATATTAAAAATGATCAATATTTGTTATTGAATTTTAAAAAAACAACAATTTTAATGATTTTTTTAATCATTTAATAAGATAATTAATTAATTAATTTATAAAAACTTAGTATTAATGACAATTTAAAATTTTAAAATACTATTTAAATAACAATATTTGAATTAAAAATAGTCAAGCTGTTGTTTAACACATTTTGAATATTACAAATAACTTTTTTAAGATTAATAATATTTTTATTAATAACAATAAAACAATAATTAAAAGATTAAAAATATTTTTCTTATATTAATAATTTACTAATTTCTGTTGTATGGGTTTATTGATTTGGTTTTTAATGCAATAGAAATTTTTAATTATTTGTTTACATCTGCTTTTTGGATTTACTAATTGCAGAATAAGTGTTTAAAAACCTATTATAATTTCTGATCAGATTAAGAGTCAGTTCTATGAACAATTTTTTGGCTAGCATAATAAGAATTCTTTTGAACAACAAAATATTTTTGGTAAATGAGTTATTTTTTTCTATTCTCCTAACCACTTTTTAATATTTAATACTAAGTAATTTTTGTTATTTTAATATGGTTTAATCTTTAAAATAACTTGGTATTGTTTTTAGTAATAGGTTGTTAGGTAAATATAGTTCAGTCATAAATTAAAAAACTTTTTGTTGTTAGAAAAAACTGAATTTAAAAAGTATGATTTGTAAAAGCTTTAGTTTATATGAACAGTTTTTCTGTTAAATTTGTTAAAAGTAATCTTAAATTTGGTTGTTCAAATTTTTTTAGCTTAAAAAAATTTCTGAATATTTAAAAATGTTTACATAAATTATAAACAGAGATAATTAATGTGTACACTAATAATTTGTTAAGAGACTTGAATATTGTAAACATGATAAGTAAAGCAGCAGCTTATTTTTTTAATGTTAAAGTGAGTTTAAATGTCAAGATATTTGAGTTGTTATTATTAACAATATTAGAATTATAGATTATTGCTTTAATATTAAAATGTATTTTTTTTTGTTCAATAATTCTGTATATAAACAGCCAAATTATCATAAATATATGTGTTTTGGAGTTTATGTTTTATGCATCTGATTTCTGAAGTAAATATTGGGTTAAAAGATAGCATATGACTAATTTAATCAAATCAAAAAACATTTTTGTTATATAAGTAAAAGTTAAAAGCCATTTAAAAAATACTGACAATAACTAAAATAATGTTTTTATAAGTAATATAGTATAGTTTTGTCATATTTAATAAAAAGCAGATTCAGATGTAAAAATTTTATAAGAGTTATTTATTTAGAATATTAATTGATATTATACTGTTTTGGTTTAATATCTGAACTTTTATATGCTTTTTGAATTTATTAGCAAATATTTAACAGCTTTTTGCACATATTTTATAAAAACAATTCATAGAAAACTGCCTATTGTGATTAAAAAAAGACTCTATAACAAAAATTATTTAAGTATGCTGTACTTGTTTTGTAATAATATTAAACTGCCTAAATATGTTTTCACTTGTCCAAAAAATGTCTCTGTGTATTCTAAAATCTTGTTGAATTATGTTAAGTTGTAGAAATTATTGGTAAATTCTTGTTTTATATTATTATTTTTAATATTATATATTCTCTTTTTAAGGAAATTAAATATAAGTATTTATAAAATTATATATAAAGAGTTTGTTTTTAAAGACTAAATTAATAAGATGGCACTAGTAATTAAAAATAAAAAAAGCTGTTTTGTTAGTAACTGATTTTGTCTAATATTTGATTAAGAAACATTATAATAAATTGTGAAATTTTAAGATAAAATAAAAAATTAATATAAAAAAATATGACTTTGTTGGTAATATAAAAGTGTTATCTATAATATATAGTAGTTTGTCTAGTTTTTTGTCAACAAAATAGTTTATTTGCTTAGTATTATTGAATTTTTTACTATTAATTTTGGATTACACAAAGCTTACTTGTTTTTTTTTAGTTTAAATAATGGTTTTGAAGTTAATATAAGTGTATAGTATTGTTTTAATTGGCTTAAATAGCCAATTACATATAATAAGTACATAAATTATATATAGTTTAAACTACTTAATTTGTTTTTATGTACTAGATAATAGTTAAACTGCACTTATTAAAAAAACACTATAATTTAAAGTTAATTTGTTCAAAAAATTTTCTATTAAAACATTATATTATATTTTTTATACAGTATTATTAGTGTTTTTTCTTTCTTTTAGTGGTGATATTATGATTAATTTCTATGGCTTTTTAGATTAAGTAATAATATAATGAATTATCTATTTTAATATAAGAATAAATATATTAGTCTTAATTATCATTATTTTTAATTTATGCTAAATTCTTATTTAATATACTACTATTCTTTTATTTAAAGATCTGAAAATTAGCTTAATAAGTTTTTCTAACTTCTTAATAGGTATTAGATAATTTTTTTTGGTAAGTGTTTTTGTTATTGAATTTAATATGTGACATAATATTTCTGTTAAAATTACTGTTAATAATCACTGTTATACTAGTCTTCTAAAAAGAATTTCTGTCATATTTCTATACTTTTAATTATGTTTTTTCTTAAAGCTTTTGCAGAAATACTTTTTTTATTTCATGCTAATATATAATGTCTGTATTTTTTTATTTATAATAAAATAGTGTCTTATTTTTAATAAATTCAAAAAAAATTAAAATAAAAAGTAGAATTCAACAAAATTAATATTCATAAAATAATTTTAATTAAAGATTATTTTTCCAAAAATATAGAAAGTTTGTTTCAGATTTTTAAGTCAACTGCTAATTTTGGCCAAGATATTACAAGTATTTTCTAAGTGATTTTATGTATTTAATATTTTTTTAATGTGTTTTCAATCTTGTTAAGCTTGAGTCTCATTTATGTTTTTATTGGTGTATTGAATGTTTCTATTGTTGTTTTTTCTTAACAAAAAAACAATAGTAGAAAAGAAGTAGTGGCTTTTTTGGTTGTTCACAAGAAACCAAATTATAAAAATAGATGGTTTTTAATTCCATTAATCTTAGTATTAGTGGATATTATAATGCAAAGCTTAAATGATATACTGTTTAGCTTTTCTTAGAATTATGATCCAATTCTTCTATTTTTTCTTTGTTTTTATTTTGTCTAATTGATTTTTTGTTCTTTATTTTTATTTTTTCTTGTCTGTATTTTTTTAATTAGAAAGCTATTGTATATATACATATTTTAAGTTATATATAATTGTGTTTATTTTAACTAATTAATAAGTAATTGCTAAACTATTAAGTTTTTTATTTAACTGTAAGTGCCTCTTGGTTTATTTGTTTATGATCATATTAAATTGGACACATTTGTGCATATTTTGTATGTTATTATGTGCACATCATATTTTCTAATTTTATTTATTAATCTGTGCTATTTATATTGTTATTAATAATTAATTAATATATTATAATATTATTACTTTTAATTTTTGTTAATTTTTATTGGGTAATATTATTTTCTTCTTAAGATTAAGTTTTGTTAAAATTAATGTGCATTTTTCCAATATTACTGTCTAACATAAAAATTTGTATATTTGTTTAAATTATTTATTCTTTTAAGTTCTAAAATTTGTTGTTAATAAGTCTTTCAATTCTAATAAGAGTAAATATGTTTATTTTGTTTGTTAACAATACTTTTAAACAATATTAAAACAGCATATAAAGTTAATATACTGCTTTTAAATAGTGCTTAGAATTGGCTTTTCTAGTTAATTTTTCAAACTTCTAAAGTTTTATTTTGTCAATTTTTTGATATTTTTTTTAATGTAAATTATTTAAAGATCTAATTGTGTGGCTATTATAAAGTATGTATAATAAAAGAAAGCAATTAAGTTCATTTTTTTTTTGGGCATTGTACTTCTTAGAAACTAGAATTTTTCTATGATTTTATTAATCAATGTGTTGGTATTTTTTTGTTTCTTATAATAAGGATTAAAACAATTTGTGTTTGTTTGTTTTTTTACATGGCTGGATTTTTTTTATATAATATTTTAAAATTATTAAGGGTAATTTTTAATAGAAAATTATTTTTTTGTAATAGCCAAAATAAAAGTTAAAAAGTATTTATAATATTTTCAAGTATATTCATAATAAAAATAAATAATAAATAAATACTAAAATAAATTATTTTTATATATCAAAATTTTAAAAATTTTTTTAATAGTTTGATATTTCTGATTTTTCTAATTATTTTAAAATTTGTTTTAATTTTTTTTTAAATATTAATAATAATAATTCAAATATGGTTGATTAAATTAATTGTCTTTTAAATAATGTTCAATAATTATTATTGGCTCTAAGTCTTGTGAAATTTGATCAGGAAATACAATTAGTATATATGTTTTTAATTTAAATATTAACAGATTAAATGATTTTTGTTAATAATAGATTTTTAATCAATTACTATATGCAACTTTTTTCAGAATTTTATTGCCTAAATGTAACTTATATGCTCTATTATTCAAGATATTGTAGACATAAAAAAGTCTGTCTTATTTGTTGTTAAATTTCTTACTTTATTGTTTTTCTGTTTTTGTTTAATATAATAAAACTTTGTTTCTTATTTTGTAAACAATAGATTGTTTTAAAAGTTTGTTATCGTGTTAAACTTTTTGTTGTATTTAAAAGTACTTAATATAATTGGTTGTATATTAATAATTGCTTTAATTTTTTTAGTAGTTTATAAGTCTATTTTTTAATAGTTTTTTATAAGTTGTTTTTATTTATTAGTTCTATTAAGTAGATGTTTATTATTAGTTCTATAGATAATGTAACATTCTTTTTATATGCTAATTCAAATAGTGTAAATTTTATAGTGTTATGTTTTAGTATTTAATAAGCCAATAAAACTGAAAAAATAAATAAATCTTCTTCTTGTTTTATTTTATTGCTTATTTTTATTAGTAATTCACATAATATTTTTTTGAAATGTTTTATCAATTTATTTGTCTGTAAATAATAAGGTAATAAAAGAGATTGTTTTATTCCAAAATGTTGACTAATTTTAGCAAACAAATTGTTTACAAAGTGGATTTCTTAATCTAAGAGTAGCTTTTTTAAATAACTATATTTACAAATCAAATTTTTATACACAAAATCAGCAACTGATTTAGCATTTACAGTTTTAATAACTTTTGTTTCTGGCTATTTTGTTAAGTAGTTCATAAAAACTACAATATATTAATTCTCTTTAGTAGTAATAGTTAGTGATCCTACTAGATCAATTTTTATTCTGTCAAATAGTTCTTCTATTTTAATAGGTTATAACAGTTTGATTGCTTTTGATCTTTTTTTTTTTGACATATATCACAATTGTAAACATATTGAATAATATCAACATACATTTTTAACCAATAGTATTAACTAATTGTTTATTGAATTGTGGCTTTTTTTGCAAAGTGTTTTGTATTTAGATCCAAATATATATTGTAGAAAATAATTTTTTTCTTAGTTTCAGTAATTACTTGAAGTAGATTATGTTAATAGTATTGGTATAGTATATTGTTTTTAACCAAATAATATCTAGTTTGTTTTTGAATTTTTGTTTGTTCTTTTAACAATAATTTTGTTGGTAATTAGAAAATTATATAATAATGTTACGGGTTGGAGTAACAAGCTAACAGATAGCAAGGGAGAACAGTATTGTATGGTAATAGAAATAAACAAAGAAGGAATTACAATAAGAGAGTGAATTAAATAAGTAGGAATTCAATATGTGTGATCAGTCTCATAAAAATCACAGTCGCTAATCTTTTCTTAAATCTGAAAGTAGAGGAATAGTCTGTGATGGTCAACAAGATAACACTGCTGCTATTATTCTATGTCTCAACTCGGCGATTCTTAGAATCAATAACAGGTATCATTGTACTTTTCAATTGTTTCTTTATTCAATGAATTACAAGAGCAAGCCAATTGCTTTTCAGGCTAATTCTAACAAATACAAATCAAAAAGGGGAAAAAATAAGGTATGTGAATGCCAACAAGTAGATACTTGAAGGTAAGGAAAGGGGAATAAGTGATTATGAGAGAAAGTAATTGATATTGTTTGTTTCGTTATTTTTATTATGTCTTTCTACAGCTAAGGAAATCATCGCTTATATAGCTATCTAAAGTGGTCAACGACCAGGTCAACAATTACTATTTAAAAATAGGGTGGCTAATTATATGACATCAGTGACTAATACATGTGATAATTAATAAAAACTATGTGTTTTAACCATAACATCATCCTCTCCAAAGAGATTGAGCTCCGGCGAAATCAAACTATTTATGGGATAGTCTATGTGAAGGGTTTTGTCTAACTCAAAACTAACTAGTTTGTTAAAGTCTTTTGTGGATAGAGTATATAGTACTTGAGGCGAAATAAGCTTTGTATCCAAGAGACCAAATCTTTGTATTAGAGTTCTGGCTCTTTTAGCAATGGTCAAAACTCTTGGAACATCCAATCATATAATGCCCAAAATTTCCACTTGTATCTCTGAAGTTGTTTTCTTCATGAGCTTCATGTCTTCTATGATTTCACCAAGATGACCATAGAGTTCTAGTTGTCTTCCATATGACAAGTTTTTGTTTATGGGCAAGATTTCTTGTATTGTTTTTCCAATTGTGCTGGAAGGTGAAAGTATTGCTGCTGTTATGCTTTCCAGCAGGTATTTATCTATTTTGCCACCAATTTTTTCTCTTCTGGTAGTTGTTTTCTTTGGTCTAATAACAGTGTGAGTTCCACTATTGTCTGTTATAGTGGTTTGTTTTCCGATAGTCAGAGTAGTATTTGGATAGTTCTTGATCCAGTACTCATAGAGAGTATAGAAAGTGTTTTGAATGTTTTGATCCAGGAAATAATTGTTCATGTCGATTGAAGATATCTCTGTTTTGGAAATAGTGCATTTATTTATATCTAATTTTTACTGATCATTTGGGTCAGTATTACCACAACAGGTAACCAATCAGGTCGTTTGTGATATTTCTTGAGTCACGTGCTATGAACAGGACAATCACTGAATATTGTTCCATATTGATCTTGTAAGATATAAGAATCATTGTTCAAAACTTTGTTGACTATAAAGGGTCCTTTCCACCAGCTAGAGAATTTATCATCATAGACATTGTCTCTGTCTAAACAGTATTCCAAAACTAAGTCACCAATACTTAAAGAAAGTGTTTTATAGGTCTTTTTCTTTTTGAGCTTCTCTTGGAACTGTTTTATCTTTTCAAAGGCAATTATCCGTGCTTCTACTAATGAGTCAAGAATGGTACCAAGTCTTCTTTGCAAAATGTCCTTGTAATCTCCTATTGTTATTTCTTTAAAAGGTATTGTTTCTATATCCGTTTCTATTGGTAGAGTTGCCATTTGTCCATAGAGCAAATAAAAGGGTTCATAACTTGTTATGTCATGATTCACAGTTCTGTAAGCAAACAAGGCTGAAGGCAATACTTGGTTTCATAGGTTGGTTTCTTTACTGGTTTTGGCTAGGGTTTCACATAGTGTTCTATTGAAACGTTCCACTAAGCCATTTGTTTGGGGGTGATAAGGGGAAGAGAGTTTATGACATATTCCCATTTTTCTACAAAGTTCTTCAACCAGTGTACTGAAAAAAGCTCTTCCTCTATTAGATAAAAGTTCTTTGGGGCAGTCGTGGCAACAGATAATATCTTCATAAATAAAATTGGCAATTGAGACTGCTGTTTGATCTGGGGTGGCTCTTGCTTCTACCCACTTTGTAAGATAGTTGGTAGCTGTGATAATGTATCTGTTGTCATCAGGAGTTACTGTTAAAGATCCAACAACATCTATACCAATTCTATCAAATGATTGACCAACAAAGATTGGATGGATATCTTCCTTGCAATTGGGTTTTCCTCTTCTTTGACAGGTATCACAGGTTTTGATGTATTCAGCAATGTCTTTTTCCAAGGTAGGCCAATAATAACGAGCTAAAGTTTTCTGAATTGTTTTTGTTTTTCCAAAGTGTCTAGCTAATGGATCAGTGCGCATATTGTAGATCACAATTTCTCTTTTTTCAAATCTAATAACTCTTTGGGAGCAGTCAGGATCTTTTCTATTTCTTTTATATAACTGGTTCTGGCGAATCAAATAGAAATTTGTTTGTTTGTGCAAATGTTCTCTTTGCTGTCGAGTATAGTCCGGCAGATATTGTCCTTTACCTAAAAATTTCATTAAAGCAAAGTAGTTGTCCAAGTCCATTATTGTGTTTGTTTGTGGGGGAGTTACAAATAATTAAGTTGGTTTGGTTTGAGAGGGTTTTACTATCACTAGATAGTAAGTCTGGAGAGAGCATCAGCGTTTTGATGATTAGCTCCTTTGTGGTGTTGAATGTCATAGTCGAATTCATCCAAGCAGAGTATTCAGTGAGTTATCCGTTTATGTTCCAGGTTTCTTTTGTTGCATAGCCAAACCAATGCTTGGTGATCTGTTACCACCAAAAATTTTACACCCTTAAGATATTTGTCCCAGTAGCTGGTAGTCCAAACTACTGCTAAGCATTCTTGCTCAGTGACTGAGTAGTTCTTTTCTGCTGGTGTAAGAGTTCTACTGGTATATGCTACAGCATGTTCTCTGTTATCTTCATCTTTTTGGAAAAGAACAGCACCAAGTCCATAGCCAGATGTATCAGTGTGGAGGATAAAAGGTTGATCCAAATTAGGTTGCATGAGGATGGGTTCTGTAACCAGTTTTTCCTTCAGAATTTCAAATGCTTTTTGTTGATAAGTGCCCCAGTGATAATTGATGTTTTTCCTAAGTAGCTGATTGAAAGGAGCAGCAATTTTGGAGAAATCCTTGACAAACTTGTGATAATAAGAGGCCAAACCAAGAAAAGAGTGTAGTTCATAAACATTCATTGGTTGTCTAATGTTTTGAACTTTTTCAATTTTGGCTGGATCAGAGAAAATTCCATCTTTTGTAATAAGATGGCCAAGGAACTGAGTGGATTGACATCCAAAAAATGATTTGATTAGATTGATCTTGAGACCAGCATTTCTAAGAAGGTCAAAAACCTTTTGCAAATGTTCAAGGTGTTCATCCCAGGTTTTTGAGTATACCATTATGTCGTCCAAGTAGACTAGAACAAAGTTTTCTTTTACTGATTCAAATACTTTGTCCATTAAGTGTTGAAATGTGAGAGGAGCATTTGTAAGACCAAAAGGCATGACTGTGAATTCATAGATACCATACTTGGTGATAAAGGCAGTTTTCTTTCTGCTTTCTGGATCCATCTCTACTTGCCAGAATCCAGCAGTTTAGTCAATGGTTGAGAAAAAAGCAGCACCATGAAATTGGTCTAGCATTGCATCAATCTTGGAAAGTGGGTACATGTCTCTTTCAGTAATGGCATTTAATTGGCAATAGTCAACACAAAAGTGTAGGGTTCCTCCTTTCTTGGATATCACTACAACTGGGAATGCCCATTCACTCTTGGTTTCCTGTATGAATCCAAGGGTTTTCATTCGGGTTATTTTCTTTTTGATAAACTCATCATTGCGCTGGTTGGATTGATAAGGCTTCAAATGGATAGGGCGAGTTTCTCTAGTGATAATGGTGTGTTGTATCACATGTGTACATCCAGAAGGTTCACCTTCTTTTGAGATAACTGGGCTGTTTCTAGCCAGCAGGTTTTCAATGTCTACTTTTCTTTCTTCTGGAGAGGGTTCTCTTTGTTCTACAACTAGTGATTGGATTTCAGGTGGTTCGTTTTCAAAGGACTTTTGGACTTCTTTTATTTTCTCTTGGAGTATCAAGCTGATTGGTTCCCAATCTTTGTAATAGATCAGACAGGACATGTATTTATTGCTAGGAGAATACAATGGTTTGTCGCACCAGCACCGGGCACAAGGACCATGCCACCAATAATTGTATTTGGCTTTCTTGCCTGGCTTTCTGTCAAAGGTTCTTCTGAGCATGTCATAATAAGGCCAGCAGATCAGCTTGCCATTGACAATGATTCCTTCTTTATCTGCCTTGACATTATCCAGTGGTTTGCCATTGCTAGTGAAAATGGTATAGGCGAGTTCAGCAGTTTCTTCTTGTTCTTTTTCTTCCTCACTTTCTTCATCATCTAATTCATCTGATTTATTTTCTTCTGGGCTCTGCTTGGGTACTGGGGGAGTTGTCCAATGGCGACATTTAACCACAATGGGTTTCTCACCACATCTGATGGTTAGTTCACAGAGTTCATAATTAAGCAAAGCCTTTGCTTTCTTGAGCCATTCATTGCCAACAATGATAGTGTATTCTTTTGCTTCAGACACTTCCATATTAGTTTTAATGCTGATGCCATTGATGTGGACAGGAATAGCTTTGGCTATGCCAAGCCCTTTTTTCTTATCACCATGCACATTGGTCATTGGTCATGTGGATGGTTCATCAATTTTTCTGCCAATTGCTTCAAGAAAGTGTTTGGCAATAACACTAACAGATGATCCACTGTCTAGGATTAAATCGATGAAATAGCCAGCCATTTGGGCTTTACAAATTAGAGAAGTGACATTGCTATTGTCAACAAGTCCAGCTTGGCGAGAGCGTTTGTTGGTTTTGGGTGTCTTTTTCTTTAGAATTAGGAATTTGCGAAGATCTTTTCTGAATTGTGGATGGGTCATCAATTGGCCAAAGATTATATGTGCTGGGGTTTTCATAAGGTCTTTGACAACAGAATAGGGACCAGATTTTTGTACTATTTCTGAGGGTTCCAACTTTGGAGGGTTCTTGAAAACTTTGGCTTTTGGGGGCTCATTGTTGTCAGCAGTTAATGTAGAAGCTTTATTGGAGTCTAAAACGAAATCAACTTTGGCTTTCTTCTTCTTTCTTGTGGATTCAGAGGGGTTGATTGCTAATTCATTCATGTCATGATCATCATCAGTTAAGTTAAAAGCATAAAAAAGGTTTTCTTCTGGTTGGCTTGCACTCTTACCCTTTGGAGGTGTGCCTACCAGTTTAAAGGCTGATAACAGTGGCTTCAATTAGGGGATCCTCTCCAAAGAAATTGATGTTGGCATGATTGGGTCTTTGGTTGGGCACATTGTTGTTGTTGATCCTGTTGTTCTAAGCATCATTGTTTCTGGGGACTGGTGGAGGCAGTGGAAGATTGTTGCAATTTCTTGAAAAGTGTCCAGTTAATCCACAGTGATAGCATACAGGTGGGCCATAATTTTGTTGTCTTTGATAAGGTGGTTGCTGGGGCTGATTGAAATGTGGTTCAAATCTGGATCTTTGTGGTTGCTGATTTTCTCTGACTGCTTGGGCTAAGAGTTCTAATAACTGAGCAAGATTTGTTGTGAGTCTGTCTATTAACTGTTCATTTGGATCTTAAGTATGAGTGGCAAAAAAAGTAGCAGCCATTTGAGAGGCAGGAGCCATGACAGGAACAGGAGCAAAAACTGGTAGTGTAGATCCCAAGTGCATCCTTTGGTTATCTTCAATTCTTTGTGCTAATTCAATGGCCATATCCATGGTGGGATTATTTTTCAGGGCCAGGAGGGGCCAAAGAGCATATGATAGATCAGTTCTCAATCCTTTTGTGAAAGAGTAAATTTTTTGCTCTTCTGTCCAATTTCTTTCAGTGTCTACTCATTTGATTAACTTTCTGATTGCTTTGGCGTATTTGGTTACAACTTTACCGGGATTTTGGATTCTTCTTTCTAATTCCATATGCCATTTTGATATTAATATTGGGGTTCTGAACTTGTTTTCAAACCGGGTAGTAAAAGAAGTGTTGATTTCTCCCACATTTGCTGGTGTCCATTTAATAATTCTTTGCTGGGCATTGGCATCTGTTTCTTGTAAGAACCAGGTAGCAGGGGATCCTTAAAGATAGCCACCGACAATTTGGAACTTGTACTCATTGTCATATTGATTGGCTGTAGCAGCTTTTTCAAAGTCATCCAACCATTCAATTGGATCTTGTGCATCACCTCTAAATAATAGTATTGGGGTGTTGTTTCTTCACCCTAAAGCAGTTTGTATACCTTGGAGGGCGGCCAGAATGTTTGCTTGTATGGGGTCATTAGCCATTGGTTCAGGGGTAACTGTTTGTATAGACGAGTCTAATTTGTTTGATAAAAGATCAAAAACAGAGACAGTTTGATAGCTTTCTTCTTCTGTTTCAAAGGGAGTTTCAGTTGCTTGATGGGCAGCAATCCAAATGTGGATTTGATGATTCAAATATTCGAAATCAGGGGGCTGTTGTTCAAAGATTGCAGAATATAAGAGCTGATTGATACTGTTGTTTCTTTCTTTAAAGTCATTTTCAAAATAAGTTTGGTCAAAGTAATAGGTTGTATAAGCTGTGTAGGTTTCAGCTGAATGCTCATTCAGGAACCAGTTCCAAAAGTCTTGGAATTGTTTACTTGATTGTTCTTCAAGGGGGAAGCAGATCAAGCAGGAAAGCAGAGGATTAAGTTCAATGAAACTTTGGTTGTTTCTATTGTATGCTACAAAGTGTTCTTCTGATTGCTGTGGCAGATATGAGTAATCACCCATACAATGAGGTAATAAGTGAATTTTGACAACCTCACAGAGAGCACCACTTTTATGTTACGGGTTGGAGTAACAAGCTAATAGATAGCAAGGGAGAACAGTATTGTATGGTGATGGAAATAAACAAAGAAGGAATTACAATAAGGGAGCAAATTAAATAAGTAGGAATTCAATGTGCGTAATCAGTCTCATAAAAATCACAGTTGTTAATCTTTTCTTAAATCTGAAGGTAGAGGAATAGTCCGTGATGGTCAACAAGATAACACTGCTGCTATTATTCTATGTCTCAACTCGGCGATTCTTAGAATCAATAACAGGTATTGTTGTACTTTTCAATTGTTTTTTTATTCAATGAATTACAAGAGCAAGTCAATTGCTTCTCAGGCTAATTCTAACAAATACAAATCAAAAAGGGGAAAAAATAAGGTATGTGAATGCCAACAAGTAGATACTTGAAGGTAAGGAAAGGGAAATAAGCGATTATGAGAGGAAGTAATTAATATTGTTTATTTCGTTACTTTTATCATGTCTTTCTACAGCTAAGGGAATCATCACTTATATAGCTATCTAAAGTGGTCAATGACCAGATCAACGATCAGGTCAATGATCAGGTCAATGATCAGGTTAATAATCAAGTTATTGATTAGGTCAATGATCAGGTCAACAGTCAGGTCATTGATCAGGTCAATGATCACTATCTAAAAATAGGGTGGCTAATTATATGACATCAGTGGCTAATACATGTGATAATTAGTAAAAACTATATGTTTCAACCATAACAATAATATATCAGGTATTAATGTGTTTTAGTGTTCATTTTAATCAGATTGTAGATAATTTTTGGTGGTTATGTATGTTTTATTTAAAATAAATAGTCTGTATTTGTGTTTTTAGTTCTCTTATTGTAAATAATGTTATATGTATAAGATTGTAAAGTAGTAATTCATCTGGTATAATGTCTTTTTAATGGATTTTTATTTATTAACCAGATAAATTCTTTGTGATCTGTAATAATATTAAATAAATTATATAGTAAATATTATCTAAAATATTTTATGGTCTATATAATTGTAAAACATTTTACTTTATAAGTTATATGGTTTTTTTTGGCTATGCTTAGACTTTAGCTGGCATATATAATTATATGTTCTTATTTTTTGTCTTATTGTAATAACATAATACCTAAATTTGTTCTGAAAACATTAGTTGTAAATATAAATTTCTTAGTAAAGTCGAGATATATTAAAATAGAAGCTTTAGTGAGTTATTGTTTCAGGTAGTTGAATGTTTGTTCTTGTTTTTTATTCCATTTTTGTGTTGTATTTTTAGCTAATAATTGATTTAACAGTTAAGTCACTGTTGAAAAGTTTTTAATAAACTTTTGATAATATGAAATAAGTTCTAAAAATTCACAAAGTTCAATTAGATTCTAAAGGTAAGAAAAATTTTTGACTTTTTTAATTTTTGCAAAATCAGGTTTTATTTCTTTTTTTCCAATAATATGCTTTAGAAAGATGAGTTGTAATTTTCTAAAGAAGCATTTTTTGGGGTTAAGTTTTAATTCAACAGCTTAAAGTTTTTCAAAAACTTGTTATAGATGTTTAAAATGCTTCTTAAATGTTGGCAAAAATATATCTATATTATTCAAATAAACTATTATGGATTTTTACAGAATTTCAGAGTAGATAATATTATAGGTGATTATTTAGAATGTTGAAACAAATAACAAATCTGTAATTTGGTGCTCAATAACTGTTGATAATAATAGTTCCTGAAAGTTTTGGAGTTTGAAAATTTTGGTTGAGTTTTTTTTATAATAAACAGAAATTCAATTAATGATTTCTTTTGTGAATTTTTTTTTTCAATATAATTACTAGTTTATTTTGGTAGTTGTGCTTTTTTGGTAAGCTATTTTTAAATTTTTACTTTTGTTTCCAGGTTTTTTATCAGACTATTTTTTACATCAATTACTTAGTACTTAATTTTTTTAATTAATTAGTAAACAACAAAGAAAACAAAATAAAAAAAATTAGTATCTCATTAATAGTCATAATTAAAAGCTATTGGTTTAATGTAATTAAGTATTAAATTCTATCAATATAGAATATTAATAGTATGGAATGGAGTAATATTTTTTTAATTAAGTAATAATAACATAAATTAAATGATAATAAATAATTTTATTAATATTGGTATAATTCTATTTCAAGTTATAGAAAACTATCTTTTGAAGAGAAAAGTATTGGATAATTAATCTTTAACTACCATTCTATTTTTTCTGTTTTTAATACTCTCACTATATATATAATTCTTGTTATATAAAATTTCACATATTTTTGAACAATATTCTATAATTTCTGATAATGTGCTTATTGTTAAACAATGTGTTATAATTTTCTAACAATATGTTTATTCATTGAATACTATTCTTTTATTGGCCTATTTTTATTATTTGTTTTTTGTACTTTTTTTTTGTACTTTTTTTTTGTACTTTTTTTTTATGAGTAACATTATTTTTTTCTTTAATATTAAGTCCTATTAAAATTTTTATTATAAATTAAGTCTATTACTTCTCTTTTCAATACTGTTTGTTTGATTCTGGTTTTTATGTTTTCAAATTGAGAGTTGTTTATTTTTTTTTATTGGTTAACAGTTATTGTTTTCATTTTTGTATATAGTAATATTTCTGGATAATCTTGAAATATAATATGTAATCAGTAAATTGTTTTAATTTATAGTATAGAATTTGTTTTTTTTCTGATAAAGTTTTTAATCTATTGTACTATTTCTTGATTAAATATTTTTTTGGATTTATTAATATACAATTTTTAGATATTTAGCTTTTGTTTTAACTAATAATAATAGTATAATATTAGAAGTTATTTTATTTATAGCTTTCAGTTTTTTTTTTTTAGTTTTTTTGTTAGAACAGTTATTAATATTTTCTTAAAAGTGTTCTTTACTTTTTTTATAATCTTATTTGATCAGTGCTTTGTTTAGTTCTTACTAATATAAAATAATCTTTGTTTTTTTTTTGTGTTTTAATAGCAAATTGTTTGATAATTAATAATGATTTTCCAATTGTTATTAATTTATGGTTTGGAATAATTGTTGTACTGTTTTTGGAATATGTGTTTTTTTTTTATATTGTTATTATATATTTAAATAATCAGATTACTATAAATATATACATTTTAGAATTAAAGTTAATAAGTCCTAATTTTTATAATTATTGTTGAATAAAAAGAAAACATATTGTAAACTTAATCAAAAATAAAGATTTTTTAATAGTATAATCAAAAGTTAAAGCATATTCAAGTGTTTTGGACAATATTCATATTGTTATTTATAAAAAAAAATACAAAAAAATAAAAAAACAGATTAAAAAAATAAATCAATAAAAAATAAAATTTAACATATAAGCATATTTTTAGAAAAGTGCATATTTGCAAAGAATAAGCACATTTTTAAAAAATCATAATATATTACTCAAAAATATGCATAGTTTTAGAAAGTAGCATAGAAAAAATAAGAATATATAAGATTTTATATAATGAGAATTATGTATATATAATAGTAGTATTAAAAATAAGAAAAGTATTTATCTATTTAATTCAAATACCATTTATTTAACCCATATTTAGACAAGTTTTTAATTAGTTAACAATATATTTATAATTTATTTCTCTTTTTAAAAGATAGTATTTTATATCTTAAAGTAAAATTATCCAAATATAAAATAAAATAATTATTTTATTATCTAATTTATATTATTTTTTTTATAAAATTAATATTTTCATTTTTCAATATTATTAGCAACTTATGCTAATAACATTTACTACTTAACTATATTAGACCAATAGCTTTTGATTATAATTATTAATAAAATATTAAATTTTTATTTCTTTTTCTTATTTTTTTAGTTTTTTTTTTAGTTTTTTTATTGTTGTTTATTAATTAATTAAGGAATTAAGTATTAAGATATTAATATTAAAGATAGTCTAATAAAAAATTCATAAAACAAAGATAATAAACATGAAAAAAAAGATAACTTATTAGAAAAACATAACTGTTAGATTAAATTGGCCATTACACTAAAGAAAAAAATTTACAGAAAAAATCATCATTTAAATCTCTGTTTATTATACAAAAAACTCCACCAAACTCTTTAGATCCCAAAAATCTTTAGAAATCAATATTATAATTAGATATTAAGTACCAAGTTATAAATTTGTTATTTATTTTAATACCTTAAATAATTACTTGTAATATTTGGTGCTCTTTATAAAATATAATCTAACAAAGAACAAAACACCATTATTAATTATCTAAAAAAGTAACAAACCTAAAAGTTATAGAAGTAAATTACTTGAAATTTGCAAAATTTTTATTCTAATAATATTAACAACAGTTAAAATTAACTAGCAATTATTTTTTAACAGAATTAGCCTTCAATTTCTACGTTAATAAAAAAATTATACATTTTTTAAGAGGACAAGCAGATTTTAAATCAGCAAAAGAAAATTTTTACAATAAATTATTTTAATATACTAATTTATTACAAAATTACAATTTTGTAATAATTATTACTAAAATAAATCACAAAATTAAAAGATACACTTAGTAAAAGTTTTCAATTACATTTGTGAACAAAAACAAAAACAAAAACAAAATACAAATACTAGCAAATACACTTAAATCAATACAACTATTTAACTAAAAAAAATTCAGAGTTATTTCTCTATTATATCTATCTTATTATTAATATACTATTAGAATTTGTATTATCATTAATAGTAAAACCAATTATTACAAAAGTTCTATTTCAAAACAATCAAAAAAAATCCAAACTGCTAGAAATCTATGATAATTATTTTGAAAGATTTAAATTGCAATTAACAATATTATTAAAACTTCAATTACTGCTATTTTAACTTAATTTTAGATTCACCAGTAATTAGACAAACACCAATTCAAAAGAAAAAGAAAACAATAATTAGAAAAATAATAAACAGAACTTGATTTTAAATAAACTAAAAATACAAATTCTAATTGTTTAGATTTAACAAAACCTAAACAATCTAAATTATACTCTTATTATTCAACAAAATATACTTTCAATTATCAGAATCAATCTATCATTAATTGTATTAATAGTTATTTTTTAACAACTATAATAACAACAAAAAAAATAAAAAAAATAAAAAAAAATAAAAAATAAAAATAAAAATTTAGTATTTTATTAATAGTTGTAATTAAGAGTTATTAATTCAATGTAATTAAGTAGCAAATTTTATTAATATAAGTTGCTAATAACATCAGAAAATGAAAATGTTAATCTTATAAAGAAAATAACATAAATTGGATAATAAAACAATGATTTTATTTGATATTTAAATAATTCTACTTTAAAGTATAGAATATTATCTTTTAAAAAAAAGGAATAAGTTATGAATATTTATTGTTAACTAACTAAAAACTTGTCTGAATATGAGTTGGATAAATAGTATTAGAATTAAATAGATAAATAATTTTCTTATTTTTAATACTATTACTATATATACATAATTCTTGTTATATAAGATCTTACATATTTCTATTCTTTTCTATGCTATTTTTTAAAATTGTGTTTATTTCTAAACAATATAACATGGTTTCTTAAAAATGTGCTTATTCTTTATAAATATGTTTACATATTGAGTCTTATTTTTCTATTGGCCTATTTTTCTGATTTGTTTTCCCTATTTTTTTGTATTTTTTTTATAAGTAATAATATTAATGCTTTGGCAAATAAAGCTGCTTGTTTTTTTCTTTTGTTATTGCTTAGCAATATATATAAATATTATATTGTGGCTAATAGTTTAATAGTGTTTGATAATATTTGTTATTTTGTTTAAAATATATATAAATTAATAAGTTATATCTACTAAAAAGCAAGACTTAATTTTAAAGTGGTTAATAACTTTATGGTTTAAAAAATTAACTGGATTTGAACTACTACAGTTTGGCATCTGAATTCACATATGTTATTAAGTTTTATTAGTAAGATCTCAGCCAATTTGTGTATATATCTTATAAAAGCAATCCATAAAAAGTTGTTTGTTATAGTTAAAAAAAAACTTTATGACAAAAAATATCTAAATATTCTATGTTTACAATATAGAAAGATTGAATTCTCTAATCATATATTTACTTGTTTCAAAAAAGCTAATTTTTACAAAAATATAGTACTTAACTAAATTGTAATTTGAAGATTCTTAATAAGAGCTTGTGTTCTATTATTTTTTGTAGTAATAAAATCTTTTTTTTTTGTTTATTAAATATTAAACTGTATGTATTTTTCTACAAGGAATTTGTGCTTATGGATTAATACCATAAAGCTGTATAAGTATTCAATAATTGGAAAGAAGCAGTCTAGATTTTAATTAATTTTGCATATGGTTTAAATAAGTATTATTATTATAATTTGTAAAGATTTAAGTCCAAATACAAGGCCAATATAAAAAAATATAATTTGATTAGTGATTTTAAGATTGTATCTAATGTGTTTATGCTTTGTCTGATGGTATAGTTAAGTTAATTGGTATTAATGAGTTGTTTGGAGTTAGCTTTGGCTTTCGTAAGTCTTGTTTGTTTTTTTCAAATCTGGACAGTGAGATTGCTGTTTATATAAGTGCTTAGTGTTGCCTTGATTGGTCCGAGTGGCTGGTCACATGTAGTAAAAGTGTGAATTGTGTCCCTAGTCTTGGTTCTGTATACTAGATAGTGATTGGACTGCACTCGTTAAATTGTAATAAAAAAAAATTTACATAATTACTTTAAAATTAAACTGGTTTGAATTATATATATAGTTAAAACTTTATTATTAATTACAATTATTTGAAAAACCAAAACAAATTAAGTACATATTTGTTTATACAATAACAATATTTTGTATTTTTAAATAAAAATGGTTATTTTGAATTGTATTAACATAATTTGAAAACACATATTTAATAATGATAATAAGATTTCATAGTTTATTCAATATACAAAATTAGTTGTAGAAAGGAAACTGTTTATTTAGTTATTTGAAAGAATATACTACACATACGCTTCAATTGACTATAATCTAAGGAATTCACAATAACTTTATATGAATGATTAACAAAAAAACGAAGCTATATCATGTTTATTGAACCTATTGAAAGAAATTTAAGAATATTTTCTAAGCCAAACTAGAAAGGAATTACTATTCTTTGTTCAATTTTTCGAGTATAAAATATTTCAATAAAGTGTTAAATAAAAATGGAGACAAAGGAAACGTCTGTTATGTTGGCTATAAAATAAGTGGGATATTAGTGCATAGAATGTTTTGAAGATTGGATAAAGAACAGGTCTGAATAATCCGATAATCAGTTGAAACCTAAAGTCCTATTTAATATTCCTTCTCAATCTTCACTGGAACCAAGTCTTCGCTCTCATTGCTAAAATTCTTTACCCTTTTCATCGATTCAAATTGGTTGTTTTCATAATCATCTTCATCCTCATCCTCATCTTCATCCTCATCCTCATCTTCATCTTCATCCGATTCAATTGTCCAAATCTCCTGCCAACTCTCATTATACGTTGGTTCACTAGTTTTCCTTCTTTTCAGCGAAATTAAATAATCATTATCATCCTCATCTAATCCTAGACGTAATCCAATTTGAGATCCCAAGTAGTCCTCCTCGTCTTCATCCTCATAATCATTATCCTCATCTTGATGCTCCTCATTCTTTTCGTCTTTGTACTGGTGTTCGTCAGCTTCATATTCATCTTCAACTTCCTCATCATCTAATACTTTTTCATCAAAGTTGACATGCTCACCATCATCATCATCACCATCATCATCATCATCATCATCATCATCACCATCATAATCATGTTCATAACGATAAACATCATCCTCCGTTGTTTCTATAGCGACGTTCTTTCCTTTCCTGTAGTTAATTTGAGGTTTTTTCCATTTGGGTACCACTTTAACCTTGGTGAAGCGGATTTTCTTAACGGTATGACATTTGTAGGAGAGCGTGGAACGACAAGGGGGATTAGGATCTTGAGTTGAAGGGTTTGAAGATGTAAACCACATTTTAATAATCTAAAATCCCTTGGATGTTCCCTTTCAAACATTTGAATTCCAACCTTTCTTCAAAGTAAAAATTAAATCGGTTCCAACTGTTTCATCCATAACACCTTCAAAATAATTATTACCAATTTTCATAGTTGGTTTTCCACAATCTAATCCCTGGTATAATTTCTAGGGTCAGAAAATAGGGGGAAAAAGTTAAAGTTTGGCTATCTTATTACCTACCACAAATTGAAAATCATGATCCCGTGATCCATGTTCACGTCTCCCATCAGTAACATTTAAAGATGATTTGCAAGGTGGCCGGAGTTTCCTTTTTTTCAAAGGGCTTGCGTCCCTATTATTTTCAAAGTTGCCATTTGATTCCCGAGGTCTCTTTGTCCCTTCATGATTTTCCAAAGATACAGAATCTGGTATTGAAGTCTGAGCTTCTTTATCGGAAAACTGATTATAATGGGCCACGCTTGTTGCCATTCTTCGCCCATGTGAGGTAATAATACGAGAACCACTAATATGCCGTTTAATATTTGTAAAGGGAATGTTTAAACTATTTATTAGCTCTTCGGTAACTTCTGTTCCAAGATCCAATATTATGTATTTTTCCTTTTCATTCATAAATACTTTAGAAGATAAACAGGATAAATTGTAATGATCAATGAAGATAAAGATAACAAGGCTGTAAACCTCTTTTTCCCACTCATCACTGTCACTGTCACCGTCATTGTCATTCTCGTTAACCGCTTTATTTCCCTCTAATTCTTCCTCACCCTCTTCTTCCTCATAACTTTTATCACTGCTAGAGGAATCAAAGAATGCGTTGGGATGATTCTCGCGATACCATGCCTCATCTTGCAATTGAGTATTTGAGCTGCACTGTATTTCAGGAAGTGTTTCGAAATCAAAGTTTGAATTCACAGTTGACCCAACCTCTGAAGATGAACTGTTGGAGTCAACTTGTTGCTCAAAATGCTTTTCGAACTGATCATTAACTTTATCCTGGGGAAAAGCGCTACATGAACTTGCTATTCCGGAAAAAATGAGGTGAGATGGGGGCCGCTATGTGCCAAAGGAAGCAAGATAGGAGCCAAACCTAAAGATTCATCCTGGTATACCTCCTTTCCTTTCCCCTTTCGATCAATGGGTGAATTGGACATTTTTCCAGGATCAACAAGTATTTTTTAATAATCTAATGGTTTTTTTGTTATGTTGATCTTTCTGTAAATCTATCTCAATATAATTGATAATTTTATTTATTTTCGATAACATTGTTAAATTTTACATGTGATTTATTGTTTAAATGGATTAGGGGTAAAAATAACATTGTGATATCATTTTTAATTTTACTACGATCATTTATTGTTAAATAAAATTAGTCAACAACAAAACATCTCTTATTATTATTAAAATAGACTCATGGAAAAAAAAAGGTTTGAACTCTTATTTATATGGGTCTCGTTTACTCTTCATTATTTTCTAGAAAAAATGGCACAATTGAACATTACACAAACTCAGATAAACGCCTTCGAAAATTTATGTCAACAGATCGATGATTCTTTCATTGAACGATATCCTCTCAATGCTTCACCAGAGTTAAATACAGTGACCAATTCCAAAAAACTCGAAACTTTCCGTGACTATGTACACGCGAATCCGAGAGTAGCAAATTTTTATAAGGAACAACACGAGAAGCAAACTGTGGAATCAGTTAGGAAGCAACGAGCGCATTTCGAAAAATTAGACAAGGGTAGAATGGGAATTTGGGAGGCCCTTGAGGTGTTAAATGAGTTATTCGATGAATCTGATCCTGACACTGAGCTTTCGCAAATCGAACATTGCTTACAGACTGCTGAAGCCTTGCGTCGAGATGGACGTCCACGTTGGCTCATTCTAGTCGGTAATTACAAACATTATTTGAAAACGCCACATATCACTTGTTATTATTTCGAAAATTGATTACATCAATAGGGTTAATTCATGATCTTGGGAAATTATTGATGTTTTACGGAGCTGAGGGACAATGGTGTATTGTGGGAGGTAACTTATTTCCTTAAATGAACCTTGATAATTTATAAATTTCTACTAAAAACTGACATGAAAATTTTCAAGACATTTTTCCAGTTGGATGCAAATTTTCATCAAAAATTATATACCCCGAGTTTTTTAAAAACAATCCGGACAGTAATGACCCACGCTATAATACTTTATATGGTATTTATGAACCAAATTGTGGATTAGATGAAGTCTTGATGTCCTTTGGTCATGACGAGTATATATATCAAGTTGTAAAGGTAAATTTTTTGCATTTTTTGATCAAAATATTATATATTTATTTAATAATCTTTTTTAAAAGAAATATTTACCACCCGAGGCCTGTTACGTGCTACGTTATCACAGTTTTTACGCTCAACATCGTGAAAACGCATATGAACATTTGATGACCGATTTTGATCATGAGATGATGAAATGGGTAAAAATATTCAACCCATATGATCTTTACTCGAAAAATGACAAACCACCAAACATCGAGAAGCTGAAACCTTATTATCAAGAATTGATAGAAGATTTTTTCCCTGAGGTCATACATTGGTAAAAATGTAGATCAGGCTTGAGATTCTTTTGCATAAGGTTGTGGGATAGGAAGATCAATTTGAGATATATTCACTATTTTAAAAATCTTTAGCTATTTTCAACTCTTTTAAAAGGCAAAAAACGGCTCAATATTTTTTCTTGAATCACTTCCTTGATATTGATTTTATAGCAAGTTTTGTGATACTTGGTATTTTTTTTATTTGAATTTGTATTTTTTTCTGTAATGGTTTAATAGATCTATAAAAAGTTTAAAGAGATACAATTTTTACCAACCTACAATGTTGTTTAAATTAAACAGATAGAGATAATTATATCTTTAAACAAGCTTTCGTTCCCTCGAACATTATAAATAAATTTTATCACTACCCTTATATGAAATATAGATCTCTCCCACCACTGTAAGATTTAAAGTTATGTAATTATCATATAGCATCGAGCATTTCTCTTTTTGGCAAAAGAAACCAATACTGCTTTCTCATACTCTATGTCTGTATAATTTGCTAAAGAAATCAAATCTCCATCATCGATTAGCAAATTGAAGGATGAGCTTAACATTTGCGTTAGTTAATCATCAAGTCCGGACGCTTTTCCCCCATACAAGCAGAGTGAGGCGCTCGCACACATGGAAGTTGAAGAATAAGGAAAATACGATTCTTTAGCTCTCTAATAAGTGCGTTAATCTTTTTTCTTTATTTGTGGAAGGTCGAGATTTTTTTAAGTTCTTTGGGCAAAAAATTCTGAAAAAATAAATGTGTAGAGAATTTAGCAGCTTTGAAATATATGAGAAAAAGTATTTTACCAAATCAGAAAAATCCGCAGTGTACATGGTTTTTTATTTGATCAAATTAAAAACTTTTATATCATTACGCGTCGACAAATAAAAGACCTGTATATTAGATCCCCCGGGTAGTTTTATCTAATAGCATTTTTCTCAAAAAAGGGCGATTTATAAAGTGAAGGAATTTTGTGTTAATATTCATGTAATTAATATTTTTAGATAGTTGTATATATTGATTTTGGTCAAAATAATTTATTAATCTATTATATTATTGTCTAATTAATCAATTTATTTTAATTTTAAAAAGTTCAAAAAATGTTTTTACTCCAACATTCACATTTTCATCTAGCAGCAATACATTTATCAAATTAAAAACAAATCAATATTTGGCTGTATCGCTTAATGTGGTCATTTTAAGAAATTATCTTTTGTTGAAAAAGCAAAACAAGTTAGGATTTAGCATACAATCCTATTAAATAACTATCTAATTTTACTTGTTCAAAAAAGTTGGTGTAATACTATCTTCTAATCTTATATTTAATAACTAAAAATTATTATTAACTGTTAAAAGTTTTTCTAAAATTTGCATAGTTGAATTATTTGGAATTACTTAATAGTTAACATGTTTTACTATTTAAAAAATATTGGAATTGTTATAATCTTAATAATATTTTTTCCAAATTTAATTTAAGTAATTTTGTTATTATGTAATATTTTTATACATGGTTTTTGTATCATTATAATAAGTTAGTTGCAAAATTCTGTTTTAATAGTTTTTTTATTTATTAAACAAATATATTTTATGTTTATTATAAGTTTAAAATTCAGATGTAAAATATAAATTTATTTGCATTAAAATTTTATGAAATATTTTTTTGGCATTTTTCGATTTTAATCTTTTAAAAAGATTATTATAAATTTGTATTAGCAATATAAATCTTATGAAATTTTATTATACGTAAAATTTAATTTTTATTTCTTAGTATTAAATATAAATTTTATTATTTTTTATATAAATAAGTTTAGATAATACATATTGTTATTTAAGTAAAAAAACCAACTAATTACAAAAAGACATAATAATACACAATAATACAAAATAATTAGCAATTAATAATCATATCAAATAGTTAATAATAATAAAATAATATAAAATAACAATTTATAATTAACAATAGTAAAATAACTTAAAAAATAATAAAAATAACAAGTTTTTAAAATCTATTTTATATAATAAAAAATACACATATAGTAATTTTATATTAAAAAAAGACAATTCAGAATTAAAATATATTTTTTTATATTTATTTAATATTAAAACCAAAATTAATTTCTATTTTTTTCTTTATTTTTTTATTTTAATAAAAGTTATTTAAAAAACCTAAAAATTTATAAATTAAATTTTATTTTTTTGTTACTAAAAATTACATACTTTTTTTTAAAATTAAATACAATTTGCATAATACTTTTAAAATTTTAATAACTTAGATTTATTACTTTTAATTATAAGAATTAATAAAATATTAATTTTTTATTTTATTTATTTTATTTTTATTTTTTAAGAATTTGTAAAACAATAAAAATACAATATAAAAACTTTTTGTCTCCTTAATTTTATGATTATGACCAAAGCAAAGAATAAAAAGACTGCACTTGATATTTTTTCTGAAATATCTAATAAAATTTCAACCAAAGAAGCTTTTTCTGTTGTAAAAGCAATCAGGCAGAATATTTTAAAAGTCTTTTTTTACCTAGTAATTGTGAAAAGCTGTCTTTGATAGTTATTGAAGGAACTTTTTCTTTTTTGGCTGGTTTTTTACCAGTTAAAGTTCCTTTAAAAAGACACATTTAGATTAGTTCTAGTATTGTCTCTACTTCTTCAAAGAGCCCAAAAGTTTTTAATAACAAACCAGTCAACAAACTGGTTTTTTCTTCTATTGCTTCAACATCTGATGCTATTAGCACCATCTTTTCAAAAAAAAATGATCAAAAAGACCAAAACTTTAGATAAGTGAAGACAGTTGCTTATCTTTGCTATTGTTATACTAAACTCTTTTGTGGTTCCAAATGGGATCTCTAATAAAATCCCTGTTACATCACTTGGCACATCATTCAAGATAGACCAAGATTAACCACTGATTGTGTTGCCAAATATGGTGTCTTTTGGCAGATTCTTATCAGTTTTAGAAGCAAAGCAACTATCTTTTATTGGGTTATCTGTTCTTGAGAACTGGACTGATCAGATGGAAACTAAATCAACTTTTCTGGTTTTTGGTGCTGCCACTGGTAGTGTTTGAAAAATCATTACTAGTTGTTAAAGGTTTGCTGAATGAGTGGCCTTCTTTTTAATATCTGATGCTATTTTTAAGATTAAATTTGCTTATGTTAAGACTGTATTTCAATCTGTACATAATTTCTTGGATGCAAAATCTGTTTTTAAAGACAATGTAAAGCTTTTTTGTGTAAAGTTTGCTTCACAAAGTTCTTTAGATGCTGTATTTTTAGTTGAGCTTACAGGTTCTGTTCATCTTGTTATTCTTAAAATTGCCAAATTTCTGGTAATTTCTGAGTCTGGTTCTCTTTCTGTTGCTGTTGCACTGTATAATATGTCTTTGAGTATGTCTGCTGCTGACATTAAAACAACTTTTGGTGTGTTTGGTAGTATTACTTATGTTGTACTGAAGCTTACTGGCATTTGGCAATATGTGATTGTTTATTTTGAGAAATTGGATTCTGTAATGTTTGCTTTAAATCATTGGTTAGTTTTGATAGACAAGAATAGTATTAGAATCCGTCTTTTGGTAAATCAGAATAAGACTATTCTGTCTTATAATAAGTTTAAGACCAAGTTGGTCAATCTTCCTTCTGATTGCACAGCTTTTGAAATTAGTAATATAATTTTTCAAATTGGTGGTTAAACATGTTTCATTTTTTGTTCTTCTGAAACTGGTTATTATTTCTGGTTTGTTCTGGTTACATTTGGTTCTTAGGTTGATTTGAATTCTACAGTTGTTAAAACTAGTACTCTAAGAAGATGCCATATCTAGTAAGAAACTCTTGGTTGTTAGTACTGCTTTAAGTGTCAAGAAGTGGGTCATTTGGCTGTGAACTGTAAAGTATTTTCACCTTTCTCTTTTAAGACTTCCAAGGTATTTAAATCACATTTTGTGAATGGTGTTTTTTATGCAAAGACTTTTGTTTTTTTGGGTTTTTCTGAGTTTCCTCCCTTGGAGTTTAATTTTGTCAAGCTTTTTGTTTTGGTTGAGTCTATTGTTAAACCAGTTGGTTTTTTGGTCAAATTGTTTGAACAATTTATTAATGGAGATTTGGTCTTAAGCAGTAAACTTGGTCTTAAAGTCAATAAGATTTTGGTGCATATGAGTTTTTTTAGTAAAGTTGTTGACAAGTTAGAGAGAGAAGTGGTTTTTTTAAAAAAAAAGTGCTGCATGGAAAATGTTAATATGTCTAATAATTCAGAGCACCTGATTGGTTTGAGTAATAAAATGTTTTCTAACTTGATATCCCTTTGGAAACATAAATTTGCTGTTATTAAGACTAATATCTTTAAAATAGCTGAGTGGTTGGTTGGATTGGTTAATGATAGTGCTATATTGTTTGAGATTGTTTAAAGAATGTCTTTCTTGAGTAAGTTTTCTTTTTTAGCTTTAATATAGTATGTTTTTAATTGGTTTGAGTAACTAGTCATATGTAGAAAGCATATGATTAATACCTAGTTTAGATCACTTCATTTGATATATAGTATTAGGTTGTTTTTGGACTGCATTTATTATGCAAATAAAAAAAAAATTTGTAAACAACCAAAAAAAGCACAAAAACAATTTAATAATTTGATTATTATAATAAAGTAATTTAATATTATAATAGTTTAATAAAAATAAAATATTCTAAAATAATGTTGAATTTTATTAATTGTAATTAAATAACATAAATTAAACTAAATTCAATTAAATAACAGTCAATAATAATAATAATAATAATATTATTATTATTATTAAAAATGGTTTAAGATTTTTATTATTATTATTTATTTATTAAAGTTTTAATGAGTATAGTCCAATCATTAATTAAAAATTAAGACCAAACTAAGTAATCCAGAGTTAAATATAGTTCATGTATTTTTTACATGTAACTAGCTACTCAAACTAGTTTAGACTATATTATGTTTGATACACTAGAAAAAAACTTATCTAAAGATGACATCTTATGAACAATCTAAACAATAAAATACTATTAGGGACCAAATCTACCAACCATTTAGCTGTTCTAAAAACATTCAATTTAACATTAGCTAATTCATGCTTCCAGAGTAATATTAAGTTAAAAAACATATTATCATCAAAATCAGATAGATTCACATAAGGGCCAGACATACTAATATTAATAAAATTACACTTATTCTTTAAAGCAACTATATCTTGCTCCAACTTATCTATAGCCTTGCTAAAATTACTTATATGCACTAAAACCTCTTTAAATTCAAGACCAATATTACTACTTGAAGCTAAATCTCTATTAATAAACTGTTTAAACACTTCAACCAAAGAACCAATTGGTTTAACAATAAAATTGACCAAAGTAATAAGCTTGGTCAAATCAAATTCCAAAAATGTCAACCAAGAAGAAACCACAGAATTGTTAGATGTAATTTTAGTAGAAGAAGCCAAACTATTCACAATACTAGAGACTAAAAAAAGCACAGAAGCAGTAGCTTTGACATAAGACTTGTCACCAATACCATGAGAGGTAAATATCTTAAGAGCCTTAAGAGAAAGAGATAGAGACATCTTACAATTCAAAGCCAAATAATTTGAACCTTGGCATTGAAAACAGCACCAATTACCAGTAGTTTTCCATCAAATATAACACTTCCTTAGTGTACCAGTTTTTAGTACTGCAATATCCAAATCAACCAAAGAACTAAATATAACCAGAGCAAACTGAAAATAATGACCAAACTCAGGAGAGTGGGAAATGCAACATGTCCGACCACCAACTTGAGAAATCATATTACTAATTTTAAAAACTGTGCAGCCAGAAAGAAAATTGACTAATTTGGCCTTAAACCTATCATAAAACAAAATAGTTTTATTCTGATTTACCAAGAAGAGGATCCTAACACTATTCTTGTTCACCAAAATTGACCAATGATTTAAAACAGACACAGCAGAACCCAACTTTTCAAAATAAACAACCACATACTGCCAAATGCCAGTAGGCTTTAGCACAATATGAGTGATACTACCAAACACACCAAGAGCTGTTTTAATATTAGCAGCAGATACATTCAAAGGCACATTATGTAGTACAATAGCAGCAGAACAGAAATCAGACTTAGAAACCACCAGAGACTTGGCAATTTTGAGAGTGGCAAGGTAAACAGAACTTGTAAGCTCAACCAAAAATGCAGCATCTAGAGAACTTTGAGAAACAAACTCCATACAAAAAAGCTTCACATTGTTCTTAAAAACAGATTTTACATCCAAAAAACCATGTACAGACTGAAAAACAGCCTTAACATGAGCCAATTTAATCTTAAAAGAAGCACTAAGTACCAAAATAAAGGCCACCTATCCAGCAAATTTTTGATAACTAATAATGATTTTCTAAGCACTACTAGCAGCAGCACCAAAAACCAGAGGAAAAGATAATTCAGTTTCTATTTGGTTAGTCCAGTTTTCAAAAACAGATAACATCATAGAAGATAATTGTTTTGTTTTTAAAACTGGTCATAATCTGCCATAAGACACCACATTTGGTAACACAGTCAGTAGTTGATCTTGGCCCATTTTAGATGATGTGCCAAGTAATATAATAGAGATTTTATCAAAGATCCCATTTGAAACAACAAAAAATTTCGATGTAACAATAGCAAAAACAAGTAACTGCCCTTACTTTTCTAAACTTTTGGTTTTTTGATCATTTTTTTTAAAGAGAAGGTGTTAATAGCATCAGATATTAAAGCTATAGAAGAAAATACCAGCTTATTAACTGGTCTATTATTAAATACTTTTGGGCTCTTAGTAAAAGTAAAGACAACACTAGGACTAACCCAAGTGTGTCTCTTTGAGGGAACTTTGACTGATAAAAAACCAGCCAAAGATAAAGAAATTGCTTCAATAGCTACCAAAGGCAGCTTTTTACAATTATTAGATAAAAAAAAATTTCTAAAATATTCTGTTTAATTGTTTCTACAACAAAAAGAGCTCTTCTGGTTGAAATTTTATTAGATATTTCAAGAAAAATATCAGATGCAGTTTTCTTACTCTTTGTTCTAATTATGATTATTAAATTAAGAAAACAAAAAGTGACTTTTTTTTTTGATTTTTTTGATTTTTTATTATTATTATGTATTTAATAAGTATGGTCCAACCATAATCTAGAAATTAAGACCAAACTAAGTAGTCCAGAGCTAAATATAATTCACATACTTTCTACATATAACCAGCTACTTAAGCCAGTTTAGGCTATACTATACTGCTAACTTACAAGAAAACTTGTCCAAAATAGACATCTTTTGAATTATATCAAACAAAGTAAAACTATTAGGAACCAATTCAACAAGCCACTTAGCTGTTTTTATAGGACAAGACCTAATTTCAAGAGATTCAAATTCTCAGAGTGCTATTAACTTACCAAACACCTCATCACTTACTCCAACTAAAGCACCAAAATTACTAAACAAATCAACATTTTCTATGTCACACTCAGTCTTTAATGTTATCACCTCTCTTTCCAACTTACCAACAGATTTGTTGAATATACCCAAATATACTATAAGTTCATTAACCTTGTTTTCAAGCATACTGCTAGACACAAGATTACTATTAACAAATTGTTCAAAAATTTTAACCATAAAGCCAACAGGCTTAACAATAAATTCAACCAAAACAAAAAGCTTGGCCAAATCAGATTTCAGAAATGTTAGCCAAAAAAACACCAAGGAATTATCAACAGTTACAGAAGAAGCATAAGCCACCAAAAGAGGAAATTCAGAAAGAACAGGAGAAACAGATGTCTTTGCATAAGACAAAGAACTGACAAAATACAGTTTAAATACTTTGAGAGCCTTAAAAGGAGAAGATGAAACAATTTTATAGTTCATGGCCAAGTGGCCTATCTTTTAACACCAAAAACAATGCTGACAACCAGAAGTTTTCTACCAGATATGACACTTTCTTAATGTTGTTACAATTGATTATTTGGGGTCTCAAATTAAATAACAAACTTGTAACTTGGTGTTCAAAAGCTATTTCTGTTAATGATGTTCTGAAAGTGTTGTATCTGAAGGTTTTGATGAAGTCTTTTGTATAATGGACAAAGCTTCAATAGTTGTTTTATCCGTAGCTTCCCAGATTCGCAAGTCTGTCAATTTTTTTCTCGGCTTGGTGGCCAGCAATTCTCTGGTAAGTAATCCGTATCTTCTGTATGTGTCCTACTCTCTCACAGAAGTCTTTTACCAGGCAATTCTTGACATCAGTAATCAGTGCTTTCAATCAATTGGTTAGTGCACAATAACAAAATCACAGAAAATAAAGAAAATAAAGAAATCTAAAGAAATAAGCCAAGGCGATTTGCAAATTAGTATCTCATCAATAGCTGTGATCAAGAGCTATTGTTCCAGCATGGTTAAGTATCAATTACTATCAACATGAAGTGTTGATAGTGGAGAATGGATTGAGATATGAAATAATTATTTATTTGATGATTGTGTTTCTAGGCTAAGGATTCTGTGGTATTGATTCTGTCTTTTTTGTTTCTAACATTACTGCTATATATACATATTTGAGATTTCTCAATTTCTCAATTCCTTGTGACAGGAATCCTGGAATTCTGGAATCTTGTGATTCCTCATCAGGAAATCCTGAAATTCCTGGAATCCTGCAATTCCTCTGAGAGAAATCCTGGAATTCCATATTTACTATGTCTACCTCTGATTGGTTAATATCTACTGACTAATAATACTATATTTTCCTATATTCTATGAGTAACATTATTCCCTCCTTTTAATATTGAGCTCCATTGAAATTTAATTCCTTTAATTCTCCTTCTTGAATTATTTTTTGAACTTTTTTTTTGAGTATTACTTGTGTTATTTGAATTTGTAATTCTTCAAATTTGGCATTGGTCATTTTTCCCAATTGATTACTTGTAACTGTGTTTATTGCTGTGTTGAGTAAGATTTCTGGTCAGTTTTGAAATCCCATATATAGCTGGTAAATAGCTCAAGCTTGTGTAGTTAGATTGTTCTTTCCCACAAATTGTTTCAGTTGTCTCAATATTGTTGTGTCGAATATTTGTTTTGTTTTGTCAGTGTACAAATTCTGTATATTTACGTGTTGTCCCAAGTGGAAATGGCAATAGTTTTTCAAAAATTTTTGCATTCACCAAGTCCAATTTTCTCTAGTAAGTTTTTGGTATAGTCCAACTATTTGTTGTTCTTTTATGGCCACTTTTATCTTGGTCATGATCTTGTCAACAACATTTTCAAGTCTTTTTTGTACTTTGTGTTGTGGTATCTTTGCCATATTTTTGTAACGAATGGTTTGTTGATTGATTGTAATTTCTATTTCCTGGTGTTGGATTAATTGAAAAATTTGTTGGGCTAATGAATAGATATTGTCCATAATTTCCATTTTTCTGATCTCTTCTGTTGTGTCAACCATGTTTTTTATATATTCTTTTGTCGATCAATTGGATGTGTTGTTGTCGATGATAATTATTGGTTCCAGATCTCATAGAATCTCATCTGGTTGGACTAGTATTCTTTGTACTCCCAATTGTGAAATATTATTGGTAGATGCTGATGCTATCTGGTAATATGATTTCAGTCAATTACCATGTGCTGCTTTGGCTAAGATTCTGTTGTCCAGTCTTAATTTGTAAGCTCTATTTCCTAGAATTTCTTCTATGTGAAATGATCCATCCCATTTGGGGTCGAATTTTCCACTCCATTGTTTTTCCACTTTGGTATGATGTAGTAATACTTTGTCTCTAATCTTGAATTCAACTGGTTTGTCTGATAGTTGACTATCATGTTTTTTTTTCTGTTTTTCTTGTGACTTTTGAATATTATCAGCTGCTTTTCTTTATTTGTTTTCCAATGTTTCCATTAAGTCATATGTTCTTCTTAGCAATGTTTCTTAAAAATTTTCTTCTGTTATTGGTTCAGTTGGATATGTATTAATTTCTCTTTCTACTAGTAACGTTGCTGTTCTCCCATACACTAATTCAAATGGTATTGCTTGTGTAGTATCTTGTTTCATTGTTCAATAAGCAAATAGTACTGATGATATGAACAAATCCCAATTGTTCTGGTTTTCTTGGCTGAGCTTAGCTATTGCTTCACACAATGTTCTGTTGAATTTTTCAACTAATCTGTTGGTTTGTGGATGGTATGATAATGATAATGGTCTCTTAATTCCGAATCTTTGGCTCAATTCTGTTAATGTTTTGTTCACAAAATGAGTTCCTTGGTCTGATAATAATTCTTTTGGACATCCATGTTGACAAATCAAATCCTGATGAATGAATTCGACAATGGATTCTGCATCTGCTCTTTGAATTGCTTTCGCCTCTGGCCATTTAGTGAGATAATCTATAGCTACTGCTATGTATTTGTTTCCTCTGCTGGTAATTGTTAATGGTCCGACTAAATCAATTCCAATACGGTCGAATGGTTGTTCCACTTTGATTGGTCTTAATGGTTTACTGGGTCTTGTTCCTCCTCTTTGCTGACAAGTATCACAATTTTGAACATATTGAATGATGTTTGGGTACATTGATGGCCAATAGTATTTCTTTCTGGTTTTTTCTATGGTTGTTTCTTTGTAAAAATGTCCTGCTGTTGAATTTGAGTGCATGTTGAATAATATGGTCTCTTTTTCTGGCTCTGTAATTACTCTGGTTGGTTGATCTGGATCTCTTCTATTTTTCCAATAAAGTATATTTTGGTGAGTGA
The DNA here is from genome assembly GCA_016748015.1 of Geosiphon pyriformis. NCBI lineage: Eukaryota > Fungi > Glomeromycota > Glomeromycetes > Archaeosporales > Geosiphonaceae > Geosiphon > Geosiphon pyriformis. The sequence goes on along the minus strand of JAAOMT010000630.1, from coordinate 22,664 downwards.
TAAAATATTTTGATTGTTGTTTGATACTCTTTCGTTCCGTTTGAAATAAATTTTTTTTGAATTGTTGAGTGGTTATATAATATTGAAGTTGTTGATATTTTTGTATGTTCATCTTTTGTTGTATTTTTTGTTGGTATTGTTCTGGTTTTTGTTATATTTTGGGGTTTTGAAATGTTTTTAGATTTGTCTTATTTGTGACAAACCATCAGCATTTCTATTGTCTTTTCCTTTCTTATAGTGTATAGTATAAATATATTGTGAGAGTGCCATTTTCCATCTGAATTGGTGGCCATCATTACATTCTTGCTTTTGAAGTGATATTAATTCTTTATGATTCATGTATATATCAAACTTTTGGTTCAAGTATTCGTTCCACTTTATAACTGCCCAATAGATTGCTAAGTGTTCTTGTTCTGGTGTTCCATAGTTCTTTTTGGCTGGTGTTAGATCTCGGCTGGTATATGCTACTGGATGTTCTCTGCTGTCTGGTCTTCTCTGAGATAGTACTGCTCCCAATGCTTGGCCAGATGCATCAGTGGTGATGATGAATGGTTTGCTGTGATCTGGATAGATCAGTACTGGAGCTTGGATGAGCTTTTTTTTTAGAATATTAAAAGCTTCTTGTTGACTTTCTGTCCATTTATATTTTGTATTTTTGTTTTGCAGTTGGTTGAATGGCTGCGCTATCTTGAAAAAGTTCTTGATAAAACGTCGATAGTAGTTGGCAAATCCCAAGAATGATTTCAGTTCTGTCATATTAGTCAGCACTGGAAAGTTCTTTACTATCTCTATTTTCTCTGGATCTATTTTGATGCTGTCTTTGCTGACTATGTGTTCTAAGAATTTTAGTTCTGTCTTGCTGAAGAAGTACTTTGTTGCATTTAACTTTAGTCCTGCTCTTCTTAGTCTTTCGAACACTTGTTGAAGATGATGAAAATGATCATCAAACGTTTTTGAGAATACATTGGTGTTGTCCAAGTATACAACTACTGATTTCTACAATAAGCTAGTATAAACAATTTTCATTAGCCATTGAAAAGTGGCTGGAGCATTGGTTAAGCCAAATGGCATCACTTCAAATTCGAAATTCCCTTCTCTAGTGGTGAATGCTGTCTTCTCTTTGTCAGCTGGATTCATGATTACTTGTCAATAACCACTATCCAAGTCTAATGTTGAGAATTATTTGTTTCCACCAAAAGTGTCAAATAATTCTTGTATTCATAAAGTTGGATAGCTGTCTCCACAAGTTACACTGTTGAGTTTCCTGTAGTTCACACAAAATTGGATTTTCCTATTTTTTTTATGGACAAGTATTACTGGTAATGACCATAGGCTTATTAATGATTGAATTAGCCTATTGTCAAGCATTTGGTTTATCTCTTGACAAATGATCTTGTGGCTGGCTGGTGGCACTCTGTATGCTCTTTGTTTGATTGGCATTGTATTTTCAGTTTTGATCTGATGCTGGATGATGTCAGTTCGGCCAAACTCATTTTTGCTGGCAAAGATGTTATTGAAATTGTTGAGCAACATCTTGAGCTGCATATGTTGGAGTGGATCTAAGTTTCCCATGTTCATTTGTTCCAATTGTTCTGGTTGGAGCAAATAACATTTGTCTCGTTCATAGATTGTTTGTAATGTAATGTCAACATATCCACAAAGTTGTGGAAAGTCTGAAATGGGGTTTGGTGGTTGGTTTTCTATTTCTGTGGTTAAATATCCGATGGTGGTTTTTTCTGGTATGTTGATGACATTGCCAGTGTTGTTGTAGATGGAAATTTTTATGTGGCTATAGCTTTTGGCTGGTATGTAAAGATTGATCAGCCCAATCTCTCCTGATTCACAAAGGTTTGCTTCAGCTTCAAAAATCTGTTCTTGTTTCTTTTTCTTCCTTTCTATTGCTAACATGTACTGACTATATGGTGGAATGGAAATAGCTTGACTGGTTGAGATAATTTCTCTTTGGCCAACAATTTTTTCCTCCGCCATATTAACTGGTACATCTATTCTACCCGTTGACCCAAATCCCTGTATCTCTTTTGCTGTTATTCCTAACTCTTTTCTATTTCCCACTAGTACTAACTGAGCTATCTTAACCAATAGTAAGAATATTGCCTGTGCTATCTTTTTGTTTGGCTCTATTATATAGGCCTTTTTTGAGTTATTTTGTAGCATAGCAATAATATTTCCTACATATCCTGCATCAATTATTCTTCCTCTTATATTAATCCCTCTTTTTGCTAAACTACTCCAAGATGCTAGTTGAACCATTGTTGTTGCTGGGATTTCCAGCACTATTTTCAGATCAATACAGATGCATGAATGTGGTTCCAATTTGATAACATCTTTTCCAGAATATCTCAGATCAAACCCTGCATCAGTATCATGTGCTCATTCTGGCATGATGTCTTTGTCATTGTCACTGTACCATTTCAACTCCTGTTCTTTGGAGAGGTCTGGTAGGGCAATGTATTGTTTGTAGTTAGGATTGGAGTCTGAATTATTGATATTTTTATTGCCACATTGTGCGAAGCTGGAACTGGTGTTTTCATTGTCGTCATTGTTGGAGTTTGAATTAGGATTGTAAACTAATTCCGATTTCGATGCACAGCTGTTGATTGGTTCCTCTTCCTCAGGGATCGTGTAAATCATGCGTAGTAGTAGATTGTAGATGAAGTCACACTCATCACAATATTGGAAGTCACATGGAATTAAACAGTGATCACATAATCTGGTGTTTATTTCTTCCAAGCATTGCTTCTGTTCCTCCCTTGTGGGTGCTAATTCCTGGTAATGTTCATGGAATTGCTCCAGATCTAAAAAATTTATGACTGGTTCTGGGTTCCAGTTAAGTTCTATGGGCTCTGGGAGATTGTTCTTGATTTCTCTAATCTCTTTGAGTGTTGCTCCTTCTATTTTGATGATTGCCATTCTCTAAATTTTGTCGTTGTTATGTGGACAACTGTCCAGTTACTGTACGGTTTTTCTCTAAGCTGCTTCTATTGGAGTTCCTTTTTTTACCCAGTCACTTATTAAAATTGTGTATTGACATGACACATCGCATGTTTCTTCACATCTTGGGATGTCATTTCACATCCCTTCATCTAGCAGAGTCTCCCCACAAGTGAAACAAGATTGGTTATCCCATTTTCCTTGCTTCTTTGGTCATCCAAAGCATTTGAATAAGTATGGATGACAGTAGAACTTTGTTGTGGTGTGGTATTCCTCATTGTTACCACAGCATATGCTCATTGATGACAGTTTCTTGCTGCAATCGATGCATACAAGCCTTGGCCATCGATAATTGGATTGTTGTGGAGTGTGGTGGCTGTAGGAATTATAAATAGCAGCAGTTGGTGGCGTTCCTTCTTCCTTTTCTTTTTCTTTTCCCTTATCTTTGTTCCATTTTCAACTTAAAGCTTTTTTTTGTTCATTGTTGGTCCAAGTCAGATTGTCGGTTTCCCAGGTAAGTTTGTTTGTTTGCTTTCCTTTCCCATTGTCGTCCCAAGAGAGTATTGGTGACAGCTCATTGTGCTCTTTTTCAACTCACGATACTTGGTAGGCTTTCCAGATAGGTTTTGGTTTCTCTTTCTCAAAGTTGATTAGTGGTGCCGTGGTGTTGGTAGCCTTGAAGTGGCCACACATTGCTGGTACTCACGTGTGTTACCCATTCTGGCTGAATTGAAGCTCTTGTGTATTCCAGTTCAGAGTGGCATTTATCTTGGACAGCCAGTTATTACCAACTAAAGCTTGGTATTGGATGGCTTCCATGATAAGTACTTTGATTGGTACTATGATGCCATTAATTTCAATTGGTAAGTTATCAATTTTGCCGATTGGAGTCTTGATTGCTCCATCAGCCATGATGATTCTGGCGCTAGCAGCTCGATCAACTCAGCGACCTAATTGATCTATGAGTTGTCATGTAATAATGCTGTCTGCTGAACCACTGTTAAGAATTAGTTTGATGAGATGGCCATCAATTTTCACATTAGTGTACATGGCAGTAATTGGCTTTTCTTCCAGTGCAACTCCACTAAATAATGATATGGTTAACAGTTTCTTGAGTTCGAATGGAAAAATGGTGTCCAGAAATTCGTCTTCCGTGATTGTAGCAGGTGGGATGTTGCTGGTAGGTGTTTGTTCGAGTTCCTGGTTGTTGGGTGTGGCATTTTCTGGAGTAACCAGAAGACTTAAATAGTTTTGGAAATTTGGGTTTTGGGTGGTGCCTGTACCCGAATTCCGAGAACGGAATCCTGAGCTTTGGTGAGAGGAGCTAGAGATCAATTGATAAACAACCATTGCTGATCTCCAATTTTGAGCAATTCTGGGTCTCAGGTTTCCTAATGTCATTGTAGCTGAGTTTTGAAGTGGTGTTTGGATTAATGGTTGAAACTGATAAATTATTTGGGGCTGTGGCTGATAAATTACTGGAGGCTGCTGTTGATAAATTGCTGGTGGCTGCAGTTGATAAACTGGAGGTTAATAGATTGGTTGCTGCATTATTGGCAGGTAAGTATTTTGATATTGGTTTTGATCTTGATTTGAATAATGATTCAGAGTTTGGAACTGGTGATCAGGGTTTCTGTATTGATTTCCCAATCATTGGTTGCTATAAGTATGGCAATTAACTCGAATATGGCCATGTTTACCACAGTTGTGGTAGACACGTGTTTCTGGCTGCCACAGCGGACTAGATGCTGTTAAGGATAATAAACATGATTGATTTTGGAAATGATTCATGTTTTCTGAATTATTGCATCATTGTGATGGTTGATATATGGCACAATTGTCAGCTAAGTATTTCTCTAATTTCTGATTAATTGACTCACTGAATTGTTTTAATTTGGAATCCAATTCAAATAATCTATTCATTACTAGGTTTACTGCTTGGGCGTGGTTGGCTTCTAACTCAGCTGCTTCAAAATCTCTGGTGTATGTAACTGTGGTAGGGAGGTCAATTGAATATATTGGGTGTACTCACTGGAGAAGGTTACTGTGCAAACCTCTAATAAATTGGTTCAAAATCTGTGGTGCTGTAAAATAGTCAGCTTGAATTGCTTGGATTTGGTGCAAGTTTCTATAGAAGTGTTCCAAGTAAGTGGTGACTGCTTCAGTATCTCCTTGTTTGATGGTAGTGAAGAGGTTGGCTAACTTGTTGATCCTATTATTATTGCTGAAATATCTTACAAATTCTGTTTTGAAGTTGTTAAAGGTTTGGGTTTGACAGCTAGACTTTGATACCATGCATCCATGGTGTCCCTTAGAAAGTATGGAATGGCTTAAAGTGCTTGGGCATCATTCCATCCATTCACAGTGATGGCTTTCTCTATGTCATTCAGCCATACTTGCATGTTGTCTTCTTTACCGGTAAAGTTGTCAAGTTTTGTGATTGGTGCATAGGCCATTGGATCTAAGTTGGGTTGTTGTGGTGGCTGTTGAAGCGGTTGTTATTGTACTGGTTGTTGGGGTGGTAGTTGAAATGGCTGTTGTATGGGTTTGGCTACTGGATTAATCAGCAGTTGATCAATAATGATTACTAGAGGTAAGTTTTGCTGATTAAATAATTTGGAGTTTAGATTGTTCTGTCTTTGATGATTTGGAGTTTCAATTTCTGAATTTTCTAGATTTAGATTTTGCTGAGCTTAAAGATTCGGGGTTTCAACTTCCGAGTTTTCAGTGATCGGGTTTTGGTAAGTAAATTCTTGATCTTCTGATTCTTCTTCCTCTTCTTCTTCAGATAGTTCTCATGGGGTAGTGGTTTCAAAGTCCAGTTGAGGCGGCAGTAATCAAATTCCTGATGGGGTTGATGATCGCAATTTAAATCCCTTAAAATATTCGCTGTATGGTCCTAATAGATCTGTTTTTCTTTGTTTACTTTGGAATGGGAATCGTTCAAATGTTGATATCACATTTGATGTGAACATACTTGCTGATATTATATTGATGGTCCTTTCCAGTGTGTAGTAATAGGATGGGGCAGTTGGTAATTCAACTCTTGTTTTCTTCCAAGTGGATGGTTGTATTTTTTTGGGTGTTACCGCTGGTATTTGTAGTTTTCCTTTGCCTTTACTGGCATAAGTAATTGGATATCTTTGTTAGATGTGATGTTCAATTTCTTTGTTGATCTCAGTAATGATGGAGGCAAAATTGTGATTTGTTGGCAGGTTGGTATTTTGAATTAATTCTCTGTAGAAAGTTTCTCTGGCTGATTCAGTATTCACTGATGTTCCTAACAAAGAGGAAATCTTTTTGTTGATGTAGAAATTAAAGGCTGATTCGGTGGATATATGATTGTGGTTTAATTCCAAGTGTTGACAATAGTATTGAAATAGGGATTTTGCGAATCCTAAATGGTTTGCTCCTATGTTTTCTGATTCTGCCACTTTTGGTTTGATGTTGTCGGTGCTGGTTTTCTGTAGAATTATACCTCACAGGGAGCACCAAATATTACAATTAATTATTTGGAGTCTCAAATCAAATAACAAACTCATAACTTGGTGCTCAAAAGCTATTTCCATTAATGATGTTCTGAAAGTGTTGTATCTGAAAATTTTGATGAAGTTTTTTGTATAATGGACAGAGATTTAATAGTTGTTTTATCCATAGCTTCCCAAACTCACAAGTCTGTTAATTTTTTTCTCGGCTTGGTGGCCGGCAATCCTCTGGTAAGTAATTCGTATCTTCTGTACATGTCCTACCCTCTCGCAGGGGTCTTTCACCAGGCAATCCTTGACATCAGTAATCAGTGCTTTCAATCAATTGGTTAGTGCACAATAACAAAATCACAGAAAATAAAGAAAATAAAGAAATCTAAAAAAATAAGCCAAGGCGATTTGCAGATTAGTATCTCATCAATAGCCATAATCAAGAGCTATTGTTCTAGTGTGGTTAAGTATCAATTACTATCAACATGAAGTGTTGATAGTGAAGAGTGGATTAAGATATGAAATAATTATTTATTTAATGATTGTGTTTCTAGGCTAAGGATTCTGTGGTATCGATTCTGTCTTTTCTGTTTCTAATACTACTGCTATATATACATATTTAAGATTCCTCAATTCCTCAATTCCTTGCAATAGGAATCCTGAAATTTCTGGAATCCTGCGATTTCTGATGAGAGGAATCCTGGAATTCTGGAATCCTGCAATTCCTCATCAGGGAATCCTGAAATTCCTGGAATCCTGCAATTCCTCTAAGAGGAATCCTAGAATTCCATATTTACTACGTCTACTTCTGATTGGCTAATATCTACTAACTAATAATACTATATTTTCCTATATTCTATAAGTAACAATATATTAGTTTTGATAACAGCAAAGTCCAAATCAGCTTAAAAGTCAAATGTAATCAGAGCAAAACAAAAATGATGACCAAAATCAGGAGACCAAGGAATAAAACAAGTTTGACCACCAACTTGAGAAACCATATCACTGATTTTAAAAGCAGTGCAGTCAAAAAGAAGGTTAACTAACTTGGTCTTAAACTTATCATGAAACACAATTGTTTTTTGTTGATTCACAAGAGAAAGAATCTGAACACTATTTTTGCCCACCAAAACTGACCAGTAATTGAAAGCAGATGTGGCAGCAACCAAATTTTCAAAATAGATTACAACATACTGCCAAATGCCAACAGGCTTCAATACAACACAAGTAATCACACCAAAAACACTGAGAGCTGCCTTAATGTTAACAGCAAAGGCATATTATGCAGTACAACAGTAGCAGAAGGAGAGCCAGACTCAAGAATTACCAAGAACTTGGCAATTTTGAGGATGACCAAACATACAGAGCTTATAAGTTCAACCAAAAATGCAGTCTCTAAAGACACTTAAGAAGCAAACTCCACATAAAACAGCTTCATATTGTCTGTCAATACTAATTTTGCACCCAAAAAACCATGTACAAACTGAAAAACAGCCTTAACATGAGCCAATTTGATCTTAAAAGTAGCATCAAACATCAAAATAAAGGCCATTCATCCAACAAACCTTTGAAAACTAGCAATAGTTTCCCAAGCATCACTAGCAGCAGCACCAGAAACCAGAAGAGAAGATGATTCAGTTTCCATTTAATCAGCCCAGTTCCCAAGAACAAGTAATCCAACAGGAAATAATTGTTTTGCTTCTAAAACCAGTGATGATCTGTCAGAAGACACCATATTTGGCAATATAACCAATAGTTGATCTTGGTCCATCTTAGATAATGTGCCAGATGATACAACAGAGATTTTATCTGAGATCTCATTTGGAATCACAAAAAAATTCGGTGTAACAATAGCAGAGGCAAGTGACTGCCCTCACTTTTCTGAACTCTTGGTCTTTCTGACCATTTTTTTTGAAGAGAAAATACTAGTAGCACCAAACATTGAAGCTATAGAGGGAAATACCAGCTTGTTAACTGGTGTTACTCATAAAAAAAAACAAATATAGAAAATAGTAGACCAATAGGGGAATAGTAGTTAGTATATAAGCACAATGTTTAGCAATGTGGAGTAATATTAGAAAATTAGAGCACATTGCTTAGCAATATGAGCATTGCTCAAGAAATCATAACACATTGCTTAAGAATGTGAGTGATCTCATAAAACATCAATTATGTATATATAGCAGTAGCATTAAAAGAAGAAAAAACAGACCTCTCAGTTTAGATTTGATCTAAGCTATCTTTTACTTCGCAAATATCAATAAATAAATAATTAATATTTCAAATCCAATTCACACTATTAATACTTTATGTTGATAAAAATTGATACTTAACTATACTAGAACAATAGCTTTTGATTATGGCTATTGACAGAATACTAATATTTATTGTTTTAGCTTATTTATTTTATTTTATTTTTATTTTCTTTTCTTTTATTTTGTTATTTCTTATTGTGTACTAATTGATTAAAGGATTAAATATTGAATTATTAATGTTAAGAATAGCCTGGTAAAAGACCCCAAAGGAAGGATATAATATTGAGAATTTAAGAATAGCTTATTAAAAGAGCATCTCTGCCAGATTACCAGCCACCATGCTAAAAAAAAATTTGATGGAATTGCAATTCCAAGAGACTACTGGGAAGACAACAATTGAATTTCTGTCTATTATATAAAGAACTTAACCAACAAAAACCTTCAGATAAAAACAACCTTCAAAAACCAACATTATATTATCAATTAAACACCAAGTTATGGGTTTGTTATTTGCTTTGAGACCTCAAATAATCATCTATAACATTTGGTGTTTCCTGTGAGATATAATTTTACAGAGAACCAGCATCAACACAACAACAATCCAAAAGTGACAGAACCAGAAAGAATAGGGACAAACTATTTAGGATTTGCCAAATCTTTGTTTTAACATTATTGCCAACACTTGGAATTAACAAACAACCACCTATTAGCAGAATCAAAATCTCATATTTGCTAAGAGTACCAGTAGAAACCAACTCAGCCAGAGAGAATTTCTACAACAAATTAATCCAAAATACTAGCTTACTAGCAAATTATAATTTCACAACCATCCTCATTGAAATCAATAAAAAAATTGAACATTACACTCAATAAAGATATCCAATTACTTATACAAACAAAGGCAAAGGAAAACTACAAACATTAGCAGTAACACCCTAAAAAATACAACCACCTATATGAAAGAAAACAAGAATAGTATCCCCAACTAATCCATTATACCATTATACACCTGAAAGTGCCATCAACATCTTATCAGCAGGCATGTTCACATTAAATGTGACATCAACATTTGGATGACTCTCATTTCAAAGTAAACAAAAGAAAACAGAATTACTAGAAACTTATAGTGATTACTTTAAAAGATTTATATCATAATTGCTGATGCCATCAGGATTTTAATCACCACTACTTTTACCAGATTTCGGAACTGTGAGTCCTTGGAAATTAATAAAATCAGAGGAAAAGAAAAACAATAATCAGGAATTCAACTATCAAAACCCAATTATCAAAAACCCCAAAATCAAAACTCCAAATGTTTAAACTCAGCAAAACCCAATTTTGAAAAATTCGGAAATTGAAACTCTGAATTTTCAAACTCCACAAAACCAGACTGATCCCAATTCCAACATTAATAATCAACAACACTTACCACCAGTAATTGTCATCAATCTACCACCAGTTGCTGTACTATAACAATTACCATCACAACAACAACAACAACAATTAAACTTGAATCCAATGGCCTATGTCCCAATAGCAAAGCTTAAAAAGTTTATGGGCAAAGAAAACAATGCCCAAGTGTGGCTAAATGATGTTGAAAAAGCCATTGCAGCCAATAAATAAAATGGTGTCAGAGCCATACAAGCCATTCCATACTTTCTTCAGAATACCACTGACTCATAGTATCAAAGCTTAGTTAACAAACCTCAAGATTTCAATGCCTTCAAGCTTGTATTCCTACAATATTTTAGCAATAATAATAGCATTAACTGATTGGCCAACACTTTTACCACTATCAAACAAGGAGAAAATGAAGCAGTCACCACTTATTTGGGATGTTTCTACAAAAATCTGCACCAAATTCAGGCCATACAGACCAATTATTTCACAGCACTCCAAATCCTAAACCAATTCATTAGAAGTCTGTATAGTAGCATCCTCCAATGTATATGCCCAATGCATTCAGCAGATCTTCAAGCCATAGTTACAAATGCCAGAAATTTTGAAGCAGCTGAACTCGAAGCCAACTACATCCAAGTCATAAATCTAGTAATAAACAGATTATTTGACTTGGATTCCAAATTGAAGCAATTCAGTGAATCAATTAATCAGAAATTAGAGGGATACTTAGCTAACAACAATTAGACAATTTATCAATATTCTCAATGATGCAATAATCAAAGAAACTTTAATCATGTCCAAAATTAACTGTATTCAGTATTGGCAACCAATCATTAGTGGCAGCAGGAAACATGTGTATGCCACTATTGTGATAAACAAAGACATTTGCAATTTGAATGTCACAAAAAGATAAGCAACTTAAGATTAACTAATTAGTATTGAAATTCTGATTGCCAACTACAAACTCAAAATTACATCAGTAATCAATCACCAGAACAATACTAATCTTAATTACATTACTCTCCAGTAATGTAGCCAATTTATCAAATCCCAATAATACAGCAATTATACTCACCTCCAGAATATTAGTTCCCAGCATCAATCTATCAACTGACAACATCTGTAATCTATCAACTACTGCAGCCACAAATAATCTATCTGACACCAGCAATCTCAAACCCAAACTCAGCTCAGATGACATCAGAAAATTCCAGATCCAGAGTTATTTAAAACTGGAGATCAGCAATGGTTGTTCACCAACTGATTTCCAGCTCTTCACACCAGTCATCAGAATCACACCAACAGAGTTTAGAAACTGGGTATACCCAAAACCCGAGTTTCCAGAACTATTTAAGTCTTCTGGTAACTTCAGAAGATGTCTCATCCAACAACATGGAACCCAACCAAAAACAACCACTTATCAGCAACATACTTCCAGTCACTGTCACTAATAACGAATTACTTGCAGTTATCTTCCTGTTTGAATTTGAGGAACCGACATCCATGTTTTTGTTCAATAGAGTCACACTTGAAGAAAAACCAATTACCACTATGTACACTGATGCCAAAGTTAATGGCCACTCTATTAAGCTTATCCTTAATAGTGGGTCAACAAGCAGCATTATCACATGACAACTTATAGACCAATTAAGTTATCAAGTTGATTGTGCTACCAGTGTCAGAATTATAATCACTGATGAAATGACCAAAACTCCAATTGGTAAAATAGATGACTTCCCATTTGAAGTCAATAATATTATAATACCAATCAAGGTATTGGTAATAGAAGCAACTCAGTATCAAGCTCTTATTGAGAACAACTGGCTGTACAAAACTAACACTGTGCTCAACTGGAACATCCAAGAACTGCAGCTCAGACAGAATGGCTATCACACATATGTGCCAGCCATTTGTGATTACTTCAAGACTACTATCAATGACAAACCACTCATCAAATTAGAAGAAGAAAAAAAAAAACCTATCTGAAAAGCATATCAAGTTTCCTGGGCCAACACCAAACACAATGAGCTATTACCAGCACTTTCCTAGAATGATAAAGAAAAAAGAAAAGAAGAAAATGCACCAAAAAAAGACACTATTACAGAGGAAATAACTAGTGGCTGGGAAAAAGAGTACTCACATAAGCCGATAAAAGAGCTGCTATATATACCACTCAAATATAAGGACTGTAAAAAGAAATTTTTTTCCATTAAAGCTTGGATAGCTCCTGACAAAGACTATTGGACCAAGACCCACTATTACTGCAAGCCATGCCATAGAGAACATTATGGTTACCCAAAAAAACAGGGAAAGTGGGACAATAAACCATGTCTTATTTGTGGTGAACAGTTATTCAATGAAAAAATGTGGAATAATATTTCTAGTCAAAAAGAAACATGTGATACTTCATGTTAGTACATGATCCTTATAAATAACTGGATCAATTGTGGCACTCTTATTACTGCAGTCTGACACTGAACAATAACTCACTTGGATGGCTACTTACACAATGAAGATAAAATCTGGAGAATGACAAATGCCAAAGTCAAAGAAGCCATGTCCAGTGAAATCCTGGAAATTAAGAATAATCTTTTAGAACCAGTTGACATCATTCTCATCCCAAACCCAGATGCTTTTCTAGACATAGAGACAGGTCCAGAAGAGTTTTATAAGCACTACCAAAATTTGGCACTAACAAGAAAAGAGCAAGAACAGTATTTGGAAAAAATAAATACATGATTATATGACTACTGTTTGATTCTATGTGATTTCTAGTATTGTAATAAGTGTGATTTTATTTACAATTCACCATTATGTATAATCTACACAATTCCAAAAAAAGACAAACCAATCAGCAACTATACATCAGAATCAGAATCAACTTTTAATTCTAATTCAAACTTTGACAATAATGATGACAAAAACAACAATTCCAGCTCTGCTCAATATAGCAACAAAAATAACAATGATTCAGACTCTGATTTAAACCCCAAAACATACATTGTACTGTCTGATCTTACCAAGAAGCAGAAGCTTAAATGGTTCAGTAATAATAACAAAAGTATTATGTTAGAATGGATGCATAATACTGATGCAAGATTTGATCTAAGATATCCAGAAAAAGACACCCTCAAATTGGAACCACATTCATGCACTTGCATCAATTTGAAAATAGCACTGGAAATTCTAACAACAACAATAGTTCAATTAGCATCTAGGAATAGTCTAACGGAAAAAAAAAATTAACATCAAAGAAGGAATAATTGATGCAAAATATGTAGGAAATATTATTGCAATGCTATAAAATAACTTAGAAAAGACCTACATCATAAAGCTAAATGAAAAGATAGCACAGACAATATTCCTGTTTCTGGTCAAAATAGCTCAATTAGTATTAGTGGAAAACAGAGAAAAATTAGAAATTACAGTTAAAAAAATACAGAGTTTTGAATTCACAGATAGAATAGATATACCAGTTAATATAGCAGAGGAAGAAATTGTTGACAAAAGAGAAATTATCTCCACCTGTCAATCAATTTCCATTTCACCATATGATCAGTACATGATAACCATAGAAAAAATAAAATAAAAGATCAGGTACAGATTTTTGAGGCAGAAGCAACACTTTGTGAATCAGGAAAGATTGGACTAGTCAATCTATACATACCAGTCAAAAACCACAGACACATTAAAATTTTCATTTATAATAATACAAAAGATATTATTAAGATACCAGAAGGAACCATTATTGGATACTTAACTACTGAAATTGAAGACCAATTGCCAAACACCATTCCAAACTTTCCACAACTGTGTAGATATGTAGATATTACATCTCAAATAATATATGGATAAAAAGAATGTTATCTGCTCCAACCAGAACAATTAAAACAGATAAACTTGGAAAATTTAGATCCACTACAACATATGCAATTTAAGATATTACTTAACAACTTCAATGACATTTTTGCAAGCAAAAATGAATTTGGCAAAACTGACATAATTCAGCATCAAATCAAGACTGGAGATATAATGCCAATTAAACAAAGAGCATACAAAGTACCACCAGCCAGCCATAAGATTATTTGTCAAAAAATCAATCAGATGCTTAATAATGGGCTAATTCAGCCATCAATGAGCCTATGATCATCACTAGTGATATTAGTCTATAAGAAAAATGGGAAAATCCACTTTTGTGTGAATTACTGAAAACTAAATAGAGTAACAAAAAGAGATAGTTATCTGACACCAAAGATCCAAGAGATGTTCAATGCTTTTGAAAAAAAAAATGGTTTTCAACTTTAGACTTAGACAGTGGCTACTGGCAAGTAGCCATAAAACCAGAAGATAAAGAGAAAATGGCTTTTACAACATAAGAAGAGAATTTCGAATTTAAGGTTATGTCATTTGGCTTAATGAATGCTCCAGCCACTTTTTAATAACTCATGGAAATTGTTTATACTGGGCTGCTATGAAAATCAGTAGTTGTATACTTGGATGACACCAATGTGTTCTCCAAAACATTTGATAATCATCTGCATTATCTCCAATAAGTGTTTAAAAGACTCAAACAAGCAGGATTGAAATTAAATGCTAACAAATGCTTTTTTGGCAAAACAAAACTCAAGTTTTTGAGATATGTTGTAAGCAAAAATGAGATCAAAACAGATTCAGACAAGATTGAGATTGTTAAGAACTTTCCAGTACCAAATAATCTTATGAAATTAAGAGCATTCTTGGAATTTGCTGGATATTACCACTGCTTTATCAAAGACTTTTCCAAAATAGCTCAATCACTACACCAACTCCAAACAAAGAACACCAAATATGAATGGACAAAAACTTAGCAAAAAGCTTTTGATATATTAAGAAAAAAGCTTATTCAAGCTCCAATATTAATCTATTCAGATCATAGCAAGCCATTGTTACAGTTGATTATTTGGAGTCTCAAAGCAAATAACAAACCCATAACTTGGTGCTTAATGGATTTAATGATGTCAGCTTCTGAAGATCTTGTTGATCTGAAGGTTTTGTTGTGGAGTTCTTTGTATAATGGACAGAGATTCAATTGTTATCTTTCCAGTAGCCTCCTAGAATTGCAATTCTGTTGAATTTTTTTCTTAGCATGATAGCCAGTAATCTGGCAGAGATGCCTTTCTGATAAGCTATCTTTAAATTCTCAATTCCTATACTCTTCTTTTGGGGTCTTTTACTAGGTTATCTTTGACGTCAATAACTCAGTACTTAATCTTCAATCAATTAGTAAAACAAAAAAATGACAAAAAAATAAAAGAAAATAAAAGAAAAATAAGCCAAGACAATAAATGTTAGTATTCCATCAATAGCCATAATCAAGAGCTATTGTTTCAGTATAATTAAATATCAATTGTTATCAACATAAAGTATTGATAGTGGAGAATGAATTTTGAAATATGGAATAATTATTTATTGATATTTGTGATGTGGAAGGTTGCTTAGATTAAATCTAAACTAAGAGGTCTGTCTTTTCTACTTCTAATTCTACTGCTATATATACATAATTGAGATTCCTTAATTCTTCAATTTTTCACACCAGGAATCCTGGAATTTCTGGAATCTTGCAATTTTTTTGAGAAAAATTCTGGAATTTTGGAATTTTGTGATTCCTTGTACGAAAATCCTGAAATTCCTGGAATTTTGCAATTTTTCTAAGAAGAATCCTGGAATTCTACATTTACTATGGTTACTTCTGATTGGCTAATTTATGCTAATATATACTTTCTATATTTTATGAGTAACATTATTTTCTCCTTTTAATATTGAGCTCCTTAAGATCTTTTAATTTTAATTCTCTATCTTTAAGTATTTCTTGAACTTTTTTTTCCAGAATTGCTATCTTGTTCTGTAAGTTTTCAAATTGGGCATTGGTTATTTTTTCCATTTGGTTAATAGTAATAGAGTTTATTTCTAAATTGAGTAAGACTTCTGGTCGATCTTGAAATTTGGTATGTAGCCAATAAATGGCTCTTGCTTGTGTGGTCATATTGTTCTTCTCCACAAATTGTTCCAGTTGTTACAATATTGTTGTGTCAAATAATTTTTTTGTTTTATCTGTATATAAGCTCTGGATGTTCAAGTGTTGTTTTAAATAAAAATAACAAAAGTTTCTTAGAAATTGTTGTATCCACCAATTCCAAGTTTCTATAGTCAACTCTTGATATTGGGTTACTTTTGGTTGTGTTTCTATTGCCAGTTTTACTTTTGCAATTATTTTGTCAACAGTATTTTCTGTTTTTCTCCATGTTTTATTTTGTGTTCTTTTTCTGGTGTTTGTGTATCTGATAGTTTGTTGGTTGATTGTAATTTCATATTCTGTTGTTGAATTAGTTGGAAGAATTGTTGTGCTAGTGCATGGATATTGTCAGTGATTTCCATTTTTCTGAAGTTTTTTGTTGCATCTTCTATGTCTTTATATACTCTTTTTATTGTTCAATTTTACATGTTTGGTTTAATAATTATAATTGGTTCTAAATCTTATGGAATCTTATCTGGTTTGACTAGTATTCTCTGTATTCCTAATTGTGGAATATTATTGATGGATAATAATGTTATATGATAATATTGTTTCAGTCAATCACTATGTGCTGCTTTGGTTAAGATTTTGTTGTTTAACCTTAATTTATAAGCTCCATTTCCAAGAATTTCTTCTATGTGAAATGATCCGTTCCATTTGGGGTCAAATTTTCCACTCTATTATTTTTTTGTTTTAGTATAATGCAGAAGTACTTTGTCTCCAATCTTGAATTCAATTGGTTTCTTTGATAGTTAGTTATTATGTCTTTTTTTTTGTTTTTTTTGTAACTTTTGGATGTTATCAGCTGCTCTTTGTCATGTGTTTTCTAGTGTTTTTATTAAGTTATATGTTTTTCTTAACAATGTTTTTTGAAAATTCTCTTCTGTTATTGGTTCTGTTGGATATGTCTTGACTTCTATCTCAATTAGTAATATTGCTATTTTACTATATACTAATTCAAATAGTGTTGCTTGTATAGTGTCTTGCTTTATTGTCCAATAAGCAAATAATACTGATGATATAATCAAATTTTATTCGTTTTGTTTTTCTTGGCTGATTTTGGCAATGGCTTTACATAATGTTCTGTTAAACTTTTCAACTAGCCCATTTGTTTGTGAATAATATGGTGATGATAATGGTCTTTTTATCCCAAATCTTTGACTCAATTTTGTTAATGTTCTATTCACAAAGTGAGTTCTTTGATCTGATAACAATTTTTTTGGACATCTGTGTTAACAGATCAAGTCTTAATAAACAAATTTGGCAATAAATTTTGCATCTGCTCTTTGAATAATTTTGCTTCTGGCCATTTTGTGAGATAATCCATGACCATTGTAATATATCTGTTATCTCTGCTAGTAATTGTTAATGATCTGACTAAGTCAATTTTAATGTGATTGAATGGTTGTCCCATTTTAATTGGTCTCAATGATTCACTGGGTTTTGTTCCTTTTCTTCTCTGATAAGTATTACAATTTTGAACATATTGGATAATGTCTGAATACATTAATGGCTAATAGTATCTTTTTCTGGTTCTTTCTATTGTTGTTTCTTTATGGAAATGTCCTGTTGTTGGATCTAAATACATGTTAAACAATATTGTCTCTTTCTCTGATTCTGTGATTACTCTGATTGGTTGATCTGGATTCTTTTTGTATTTTCAGTAAAGTATATTTTGGTAACTGATAAAATATTTTGATTGTTGTTTTATGTTGTTTTGTTCTTTTTGAGATAATTTTTCCTTAAACAATTAGGTATTTATATAATATTGAAGTTGTTGGTATTTTTGTATATTCATAGTTTGTTATATTTTTGGGTTGAAATGTTTTTAAATTTGTCTTATTTGCAACAAACTGTTGGCATTTCTATTGTCTTTTCCCTTTTTATAATGTACTGTAAATGTATATGATGATAGTGCTATTTTTCATCTTACATGACAATCATCTTCAAATTCTTGATTTTGAATTGAAGTCAATCCTTTATGATCTGTGTATATGTCAAATTTCTGACTTAAATATTTTTTCTATTTCATGATTGCCTAATAGATTGCTAAGTATTCCAATGCTAATGTTCTATAATTTTTTTTTGCTGGACTCAAGCTTTAGCTGGCATATGCTACTGAATGTTTTCTTCCATTCAGTTTTTTTTGTGATAGTACTGCTTCCATTGCTTGGCCTAATGCATCTGTAGTAATAATGAATGATTTATTGTGGTTTGAATAGATCAGTACTAAAGCTTAAATAAGTTTTCTTCTCAGTGTGTTGAATGTTTCTTGTTGAGCTTCTGTCCATTTGTACTTTACATTCTTGGTTTGTAGATGATGAAGTGGTTGAGCCAGTTTAGAAAAGTTCTTGATAAAGTGATGATAATAGTCTGTAAATTCCAAAAATGCTCTTAGTTCTGTCAAATTAGTTGGTACTAGAAAGTTTTTTACTATTGTGATCTTATTTAGATCTGTTTTAATGCCATTTTTATTCACCATATGTCCCAAGAACTTGAGTTCTGTTTTGCCAAAGAAGTATTTGTTTGCATTTAATTTCAATCTTGCTTGTCTGAGTCTTTCAAATACTTGTTGGAGATAATGTAAATGATCATCAAATGTTTTGAAGAACACATTAGTGTCATCCAAGTATATGATTACAAACTTCCATAGTAGTTCAATATAAACAATTTTCATTAGTCTTTGAAATATGACTGGAGCATTCATCAAGCCAAATGGCATGATTTCAAATTCAAAATTTCTTTTTCAAGTTGTGAATGCTGTTTTCTTCTTGTCTTCTGGTTTTATGGCTACTTACCAGTAACTACTATCTAAATCTAAAGTTAAGAACCATTTCTTTCCTTCAAAAGCATCAAACAGTTCTTGAATCTTTGGAGTTGAGTAGCTATCATCTTTGGTTACTCTATTCAATTTCCAGTAATCTACACAAAAGTGTATTTTTCCATTCTTTTTATAAACTAGTACTATTGGTAATGATCATGAGCTCATTAATGATTGAATTAACCCATTGTCAAGTATTCAATTAATTTCTTGATGAATGATTTCATGGCTGGCAAGTGGTACTCTGTATGCTCTTTGTTTGATTGGTATTGCATCTCTAGTTTTAATTTGGTGGTGGATTATGTCAGTTCTGCCAAATTTGTTTTTGTTGGCAAAGATGTCATTGAAATTGTTGAGTAATATCTTGAGTTGTATATGTTGTAGTGGGTCTAGATTTTCTAAGTTTATCTGTTTCAATTGTTCTGGTTGGAGCAAATAACATTCTTCTTGTCCATATATGGTTTGAGATGTAATATCTATATATTCGCACAGTTGTGGAAAGTCTGGAATAGTATTTGGCAGTTGGTTTTCAATTTCAGTAGTTAAGTATTCAATAGTGGTTTTTTTTGGTATTTTGATAATGTTTCTCATATTGTTGTAAATGGGAATTTTGATGTGACTGTGGTTCTTGACTGGTATGTGTAGATTGACTAATTCAATCTCTCCTGATTTACAAAGTATTGCTTCTGCCTCAAAAATTTGAACCTGATTCTTTACTTTTCTTTCTATAGTTACCATATACTAGTCATATGGTAAAATGGAAATTGATTGACGGGTGAAAATAATTTCTCTCTTGTCAATAATTTTTTCTTCTACCATATTAACTGGTACATCTATTCTACCCATTGATCCGAATTTTTGTATCTCTTTTGCTGTTATTCCTAATTTTTTTCTGTTTCTCACTGATATTAACTGAGCTACTTTAACCAAAGACAGGAATATTGCCTGTACTATTTTTTTATTTGGCCCTATAATATAGATCTTTTCTGAATCATTTTGTAACATAGCAATGATATTTCCTACATATCTTGTATCAATTATCCTTCCTCTAATGTTGATTCTTTTGTTTGCTAAGCTACTCTTAAATGCTAGTTAAACTATTGTTGTTGCTGAGATTTCTAATGCTATTTTGAGATTAATGCATGTGTGCAAATGTGGTTTCAATTTAATGACATCTTTTTCTGGATATCTTAGATCAAACCCTATATCAATATCATGTGCACATTTGGACATAATACTTTTACTATTATTGCTGAACCATTTCAGTTCTTGTTTCTTAGTGAGATCTGAAAGTGCGATGTATGTTTTGGAATTTGAATTTAAGTCTGAATCATTGTTATTTTCATTGCTATATTGAGCAGAGCTGGAACCATTGTTTTTGTTATCATCATTGTTAGAGTTTAAATTGGAATTGAAAATTGATTCTGATTCTGATGTGCAGCTGCTGATTGGTCTTTTCTCTTCTGGAATTGTGTAGATCATACATGGTAGTGAATTGTAAATGAGGTCACAATCATCACAATATTCAAAATCACTGGAAATTAAACAATGTTAGCATAGTCTGGTATTTAATTCTTCCAGCCATTGCTCTTGTTTCTTTCTTGTTGGCACTAAGTTCTAATAGTGCTCATGAAATTTCTCTGGATCTGCTTTAATGTTGAGAAAAATGTCAAAATTTGGAATGAAAACTATTTCTACTGGTTCTGGTGGATTGTTTTTAATTTCTAAAATTTTACTAGATGTGGCTCCTTCAACTTTGGCATTTGCCATTCTTTAGATCTCATCTTTATTGTGTAAGTAACTGTTCAAGTGAAAGATTGCTTGGTGTCAAGTGACAGTTATTGGCATACCATGACTCATCCAATTACTGATAAGGATTGTGTATTGGCATAAAGTATTGCATGTTCCTTCTCGACTGGGAATGTTGTTCCACATTCTTTCATCGAGCAATTGTTTCTTGTAAGCAAGACATAATTTGTTGTCCCATTTGTCTTGTTTTTTTGGGTAGCTATAGTATTTACAGTGATAAGGCTTGCAATAATAATGAGTTCTCATCCAATAATCTTCATTTGGCATGATCTATGCTCTCATAGAAAAGAGTTTCTTGTCACAGTCTTTATATTTTAGGGGAATATATGGTGGTTTTTTTATCAGTTCACATAAGTACTTTCTTTCCCAACCACTAGTTATTTCCTTTGCAGTAGTGTTTTTTTCTGGTGTATCTTCTTCCTTTCCTTTCCTTTTGTTGTTCCAAAAAAGTACTGGTGGTAGCTTATTGTGTTTGGTATCGGCCCAAAAAATTTGGTATACTTTCCAGGTAGGTTTTTTTTCTTTTTTTTCTAATTTAATGAGTGGTTTGTCATTAATAGTGGTCTTAAAGTGGCCACAGATGGCTGGTATGCATGTATAGTGGTCATTTTGGCTGAGCTGCAGTTCTTAGGTGTTTTAGTTGAACATGGCATTGGTTTTGTACAGCCAGTTATTCTCAATGAAAGCTTAATACTGAGTTGTTTCCATTACCAATACCTTAATTGGTATTATAATGCTGTTGACTTCAAATAAGAAGTTGTCTATTTCACCAATTGGAGTTTTAGTCACTCTATTGGCAGTTATGATTCTGGTGCTGGCAGCACAATCAACTCAGTGACCTAATTGATCCATAAGTTATCATGTGATAATGCTGTCTGCTGACCCATTATTAAGGATGAGCTTGATAGAATATTTATTAACTTTGGCATCAGTGTATATGGCAGTGATTGGTTTTTTCTCAAGTGTGGCTCTACTGAACAAAAGCATAGATATTAGTTCCTCAAGTTCAAATGAGAAGATAGCTGTAAGTGACTTGTTATTAGTAACAGTGGCTGGAGGTATGTTGTTGTTTGTGGTTGAATTCCATGTTGTTAGATGTGGTGTTTTCTGGAGTTACCAGAAGACTTAAATAGTTTTGGGAACTTGGGTTTTAGATATATCTGGTTTCTAAACTCTGCTGGTGTGATCCTGATGGCTAGTTTGAGAAGCTAGAAATTGGTTGGTAAACAACTATTGCCAATCTCTAGTTTTGAATAACTCTGGATTTGAGATTTTCTGATGTTACTTGAGCTGAATTTGGAGTTGAGATCATTGATGTTTGATAGATTACTTATAATTGTGGTGGTTGATAGATTATGGGTGTTGTTAATAGATAGATTGATGCTGGAGTCTAATATACTAGAGGTAAGTATAATTGTTGCATCATTGGGGTTTAATAAATCGGTGTTACCAGTAGAATTTTAGCTATTAATTAGCATGAAATTTCCCTTATAATTCCTATCATTAATTAGCACATATTATTATCGTTTCGAATTTCACTTATTATTTAATCAAATTAGCAATTATCATCATTTAATCAATAACCCGATTTGGACCATAGAAATTGAGATGATCAATTTACACAATACCCTGAACCATATAACATAGCAAAAATTCGCCGAAATTAATGGAAATTGGCCGAAATAATTCATAGTTCAGCGAAATAACTTGTAGTTCGCCGAAATGTATCTTTAGTTCACCGAAATTCTAGAAAAGAGAAAAAGTGCAAGTTCAAAGACTAGTACTACAACAAGTTGTATAAAAGAAGAGCTTCTCTCTTCAAGAAAATGTATCTTCTCATATCCTACCATAGTATCTTACTTTAGGTATCTTAATTAGAACAAATCACTTTTTACATA
>JAAOMT010000400.1:669457-688969 GCA_016748015.1 Geosiphon pyriformis | reverse complement strand
CTACTGGATGTCGCAGTGGCGGTAGCGTTCTGAATTGTTAGGACAGATAATGCATAGAGTGCATGCGCGTAAGAAATCGAATCTTTATTCGCCCTTTCGATGTAAGCTTTAAAAGCAAGGATGGCTTCTTCACGATGGTCTTGTTGCATATGTATGGAACCTTGAATACTGTACGCATCGACGAAATTCGGGTTTATAGACACCAGCCTCTCAAGGTCTTTAAGACAAAGTTTGTAGTCCCCATTGGCAAGATAGCAGGATGCTCGAAGATGTAAAAGTCGCGGGTGAAGAGAAGCTTCGAGCTGATTGAGTGCAATAGAAAGAGTCTGGATGCAGAATTGGAATTGTTTACCATTAAACAATAACCAAATTACTAATATAAGAGATCTTTAATGCAGATTTTAGGTTAAGAATGGTCCCGCAAAATTAAAAACTATGTATGAAAAGGGAATTAAAAAATGCTTACTCTCTGGTGAATTCAGGCTCCAATGTATCAGGTTCCTCCCCTTTCTTGGCGAGAGCTTTTCGCCGTTCCTCTTGTTCGCCTTTGATTTCTTCTTCCAGTTCTTCGAACGTCGAAGCCTTGCCAAAGTCCCGAGTTGTTTCAGTTTCATCCCCACCGTATTGCAATTTAAGAAGTTTCTCGTATTGTTGTGCAAGAGACATGATCCTCTGTGACATCTCGGTCGCTTTTTCATCAATTAAAAATGCTTCAACGAGATATTTTGTTGATTCAAAGATGTCTTTTTCGTATTTCCGCAAAGTTTCATCATCTGTCTCATCGGGTATTTTCGATGCTAGTTCATACCCCTTTGCAAATAATGCCTTGGCTTTGAAATACTGTTTAATTTAAAGTTGTTGAGCAATGTACTTTTCTTGAAAAGCAAAGAAACAGAATACAAAACCTCAAGAACTTCAGGATCCTCAGTGTCTTTCCTTCTGTTACGGGTTTCAAGCAAATCATAACTTGATTTTGCAGGCCTTTCGAAAGCTTGAGCATAGACTTCTTCACGCCCGCGGTCATTTTCATGTTGATGGTCATGATCGTGGTAATGGGGGTGGCCAACTACCCCATGCTCATGATGCGAGTGATCATGTCCATGGTCATGGTCGTGATCATGGTCATGGTCGTGATCGTGGTTGTGGTCGTGGTCGTGGTCATGGTCATGTTCATGGTTATGATCAAGTGGGTGGAGAGGGGGTTGAGCTACATCTGCCATTGTAGCTTGATGGTAGAAAGAACTAAGGAGTTGAACTGTGAAATTAATCTTCCAATTTCTGACTTATTTATAAGCCTATCTCGATGTGGGAAATATTCTGCCATAGCCAACTTTGTCACTAGTTTAGGACAATTTTGATTATCAGTAATGCAATTTCATGCAGGGGATTATGATTTGAATAATACCGAATGTCATTATTCTAGGGATTTTGATTTTCTTTTTGCAACGGTTGTAAAAATTTCTGCTCAGACTATATGTAGCTGTGCGAAATCACTTTTGTGAAAATCTATATCATATTGTCAAAATAAGTCTTGAATATATATCCAAAGTAATTATATCAAGTATATTGTTTTCAGCTGGATTAGATTTTGGGTGTTATTTATTTGAAATTCGAAAATAAACAATTAAAAAAATCTAAATAACACAAACAAGGAATTAGCAAATTTCGTCATTTAGAAATACCTATTATTGGAGACGTGAAACTGGGAACTCTGACTGTTTGGCAACTACATAATGATTGAAGTAAGACATAAATAATAAGGGATTTTTCATGTTAAATGTGAACAATGTAATTTAACAGTTCAAATAACTCAATGAAAAAAAGATCTATTTAAGTCAAGTGAAATTTTCAATTTTGGATATCAGATTTTAATTAAAATTTTTAAAAGTTAAAATATACAACCAATTTTTAAAATTGCTTTATTGTTTGTACTTCTTTTACAATCTACTTTTATAATATTTTTTTTTAAAGTAAACAAAACTATATATTTTTTATATCTTAATATGTTGTAAAAGTCATTATTATTTGCAAAATATTTAATGATAAATTTAAAATATTTATGACATTTTTAACTATTTTTATTATTTATAAAATTTATACAATTGTATTTTAAAATAATTTATAAGTAAATTATTATTTTTTTTTTGCATTTATAATTACAATTAAAACAAAAAATAAGAAAAAATAACTTTTTTTAACAGTTTTATTACTGCTTAAATAAAAACAATTTTTTTTTTCTAAAAATATTGTTATTAATCTTTTTAAAATACTTAAAAATAATTTAAAATCTGTTTTTTTAATGTTTTACTAATTTTATTATAACTATATTAATTTTAAAAACAAACCAAACTATGTTTTTACATGTAATTTTAACCAATTAAATTATTATATTACTTAAACTTAAAAATTAATTTAATTTAATAAAAACTAAACCACTTTTTTTTAAAAAAAAATACTGTTAATTTTAATAATATATAAAAAATTATTGTTAATTATTAACTTTTTTTTAAATAAGTAGTTTTTATTTTAATACTTAATAAAACTATTAAAATTATATTTTAATTTATAAATAATTATTAAAAACAATATTAATCTTTTTTTTATAAAATTTATATTTTAAGTTTTTTTGAATTTTATTGTTTAAATTAAGTTTGTTAATTTTTTATTGTTTTTAAGACTGTAAAATTTTTTGTAATTTTAAATTTATTTTTGTTTCTGCTATTATAGTTTTTTAGAATATTTTTAATGTTTTAATAATGGTTTTGGTATTAAGTTAAAATTTGCTGATTTATAACAATATTTTTTAATATTTTTTAAGTTTTTTAAGACCATTAAAAGTATTTTTGTTTATAATTAGTTTTGTTAATAAAAAACAAAATTTTTGGTAATTAAAAAAATATTTTTGCTTTTTATAATATATTTTAAACCAAATTAATGATTTTTTTAGCTGCATAATTTTTAAAATTGGTATTTTAATCAAAAGTTATATACAATAAAAAAAACATTTGAATTTTAGTATTATTTTTTTTTTTATTAAAGATTTTATGAGTGCAGTCTAATCATTATTTAAATACATAAAATCAAATAAGATTTTAAATTAAATATGGCTCATGCTTTTTCTATACATAACTAGTCATTCGGGCCAGTCAAAACAGCACTATACATCTAAAAGATTCATTAAAAAAATACTATTCAAGAAACCAAAGCCCAAATCAAATAGACAAAGACACAAACCAAAGCACATATGAATATCTAATTTGATACTAAAGCTGTAAATAACCTTAACAGACCAAAAAGATAACAAACCAGTAACCAATAGTACAACAGATCCATCACATAGTAAAAAATTCTGTTTTTCATAAAAAAATCTCAATTTGACAACAAACAACCAAACACTAGACCTATAACTTTTGGCAATATTACAAACTAACTTGATAACCAAACCACTATTAGATACAGAGCCAAAACAGTAAATAACATTAGCAATCCAGTTTTTCAAGACAAACCTTTTGGCCAATATCATGTACAAATCACCAGACAATTCAGCCTTATACAAAAATTAAACAACTATATTTTTTATGGTAGAATTACCAATTAGCTTATACTATTTCACACTAGTGTTTGATAATAAATTTTTTCTGGTGTTGTCATTATGTGCACATAAAAACAAGTGATCAAAATCCTCAACTATTTCACACTTAATGTATGCCATGCTAAAATACTTAGTATTATACAATTTCTTTTTCATAGTAATTGGCAGATAATAGTACAAAGTCTTTATTAGATAAGACTGCAAAGAAGCTGAAAATAAACTGGTGTAACTAAAATAGATCTTGTCATTAGAATGCCAAACACTGAAGAACTTGGTTATATCAATATCACTAACAACACTTATATTCATAATGCTAACAACACACTTAGATTCTCAACTAACAAAATTGACAACATCGAATAAATTTCTAATAAAATGATGTGTATTTCCAGAAACAGACCTGTTTTCAACACTAAAGAAGCAACATGACACACTTAAGGACAATACAGACTTAGAAAAAACCACTATATTAGCAAAAAAATCTGTTTGTTCATTTCTAATAATATTCAAATGTCCTTTAACTTTTCTTTATATAATGTTACAGATGTTTTCTTGGTTGTTGAAATAAATAACAAACATGTAACTTGGTGTTCAAAGCTGTTGTCAATGATGGCAATCTGAAAGTGTGTTTATCTAAAGGTTTTGGTTGAGTCCTTTGTATAATGGACAGAGATTCAGTGGTAACAGTTTTATCCATAGCTTCCCAAAACCGCAGTTTTGTTAATTTTTTTCTTAGTGTGATGGCTGGTGTTTCTCCTGGTAAGCTAACCTCAATTGAGTGTTCTATCCTTATTTCTGGGTCTTTTACTAGTGCTATATCTTGATGTCAGTACTCTGCATGTTAATCCTCAATAGAATTAGTAATAACAATAATTAAAACAAGAAAATAAAAGAAATAACATAAAGAAATGAGCCAAGGCAATATGCAAGTTAGTATCTGTCAATAGTTATAATCAAGAGCTATTGTTCTAGTGTGATTAAGTATCAATTGCTATCAACATGGAGTGTTGATAGTGAAGAGTGGATTTGGATGGTAAATAATTTATTTATTCAATATTTGTGAATGGGAGATTTCTAACTAAAAGATTCTTCTTTTTTTTACTTCTAATGCTACTGCTATATATACATGATATGAGATTGCTCACATTCTTGAGTAATGTGCTATGATTTCTTGAGCAATGTGCTCTAATTTTCTAATATTGCTTCACATTGCTGAGCAATATGCAGTGTTTTCTGACATTGCTCCATATTGCTGAGCAATGTGCCATAATTTCTGACATTGCTCCACATTGCTGAGCAATGTGCTCACATGCTAAATACTATTTTCCTATTGGTTTGCTATTTTCTATATCTGTTTTTTTTCTTTTATAGGTAACATTATCTTCTTCTTTTAATATTAAGCTCTGTCAAAATCTTCATTTTGAATTAATTCTAAGACTTCTTTTTCAAGTATTGTTTGTTCGACTCTGTTCTTCATGTTTTCTACTTGTACATTGTTCATTCTTCCTCATTGGTTAATGAGTATGGTTTCTATGTTAGAATATAACAATATTTTTGGATAGTTTTAAAATATGTTGTGTAGTTAATAAATTGTTCTTACATATAGTGTTGAGTTTGTTTTTTTTCCAATAAATTCTTCAATTTGCTGTATTATATTTTGGTTAAATATCCTCTTGGATTTGTTGATATACAACTCCTGAATATTCAACTTTCGACCTAATTGGTAGTAACAGTATGATATTAGAAGTTGTTCTGTTCATTGCTTCCAATTCTCTTTTGTAAGTTCTTTTATTGGTGCTCTAATAGGTATTTTCCCAAAAGTGTTCTTTACTTTTTCTACTATATTATCTAATCTGTTTTTATTATTCTTTGATAACTGTTAATATGGTGTATTTTTTGTCTTTTTTTTGGTGTTTTGATAGTAAATTGTTTGGTTGTTAATGATAATTTTCAAGTTTAAAGATTGTTGATTTAAGGCCTGGAATAATTGTTGAGCTATGATGTGAATATAATCTGGTATTTCCATTTTCTTGGTTGCTTTTGTCATGTATACTGTGTCTTTATATACTCTTTTATTGTTTGATTTTATGTGTTTGGTCCAATGATTATAATTGGTTCCAGATTTCATGGAATCTCATCTGGTTGGACTAGTATTTGTTGTACTTCTAATTGTGGAATGTTATTGGTAGATGATGATGCTATTTGGTAATATGGTTTTAGTCGATCACCATGTGCTGCTTTGGCTAAGATTTTGTTGTTTTATCTTAATTTATAAGCTCCATTTCCAAAAATTTCTTCTATGTGAAATGGTCTGTCCCATTTGGGGTCAAATTTTCTACTCCATTGTTTTTTCACTTTGGTATGATGTAAAAGTACTTTGTTTCCAATCTTGAATTTAACTGGTTTGTCTAGTAGTTGATTATCATGTCTTTTTTTTTGTTTTTCTTGTGACTTTTGGATGTTATTAACTGCTTTTTGTCATCTGTTTTCTAGTGTTTCCATTAAGTCATATGTTCTTTTCAACAAGATTTCTTGGAAATTATCTTCTGTTATTGGTTTAGTTGGATATGTATTGACTTCTATCTCAACTGGTAATGTTGCTGTTCTACCATATACCAATTTAAATGATGTTGCTTGTGTAGTATCTTGCTTCATTGTCCAATAAGCAAATAATACTGATGGTATAAACAAATCCTATTCTTCTTGATTTTTTGACTGATTTTGGCAATTGCTTTACACAGTGTTTTATTAAATCTTTTAACTAAACCATTCATTTATGGATGGTATGGTGATGATACTGGTCTTTTAATTCTAAATCAGTGACTTAATTCCACTAATGTTCTGTTCACAAAGTGAGTTTCTTAATCTGATAGTAGTTTTTTTAGACATCCATGTTGACAAATCAAATCTTAATGAACGAATTTGGCAACGGATTCTGCATCTGCTCTTTGAATGGCTTTTGCTTCTGGCCATTTTGTAAGATAGCCATGGCTACTGCAATGTATCTGTTGCCTCTGCTGGTAATTGTTAATAGTCCAACTAAGTTAATTCTAATATGGTTGAATAGTTGTTCCACTTTGATTGGTCTTAATGGTTCACTGAGTTTTGTTCTACCTCTTCTTTGACAAGCATCACAATTCTGAACATATTGAATAATATCTGGATATATTGATGGCCAATAGTATCTTTTTCTGGTTCTTTCTATGGTTGCTTCTTTATGAAAATGTTCTGTTGTTAAATCTGAATGCATGTTGAATAATATTGTCTCCTTCTCTGGTTTTGTAATAACTCTTATTGATTGATCTGGATTTCTTCTGTTTTTCTGGTAAAGTATATTTTTATAATTAATAAAATGTTTTGATTGTTGTTTGATATTATTTCGCTCATTTTGAGATAATTTCTCCTTGAACTGTTGAGTATTTATTTAATGTTATAGTTGTTGATATTTTTGTATGTTCATCTTTTGTTATATTTTTGTGTTGAGATGTTTTAGATTTGTTTTATTTGTGACAAACTGTCAGCATTTCCATTGTCTTTTCCCTTTTTATAATGTATAGTATAAGTATATGATAATAGTACTATTTTCTATTTTGATTGTCTTCCATCTCCAAATTTCTGTTTATGAAGTGCTGTTAATTCCTTATGGTTTGTGTATACATCAAACTTCTGACTCAAATATTCACTCTATTTTATGACTGCCCAATAAATTGCTAATTGTTCTAATTCTGGTGTTTCATAATTTCTTTTAGCTGGAGTTAAATCTCGGCTGGCATATGTGACTGGATGTTCTCTTCCATCCAGTCCTTTTTGTAATAGTATTGCTCCCAATGCTTGGCCTAATACATCAGTGGTAATGATGAATGGTTTATTGTGATCTGAATAGATTAGTACTGGAGCTTGTATAAGCTTTCTTTTTAGAATATCAAAAGCTTCTTGTTGTGCTTCTGTCCATTTGTATTTCACATTCTTGGTTTGGAAATAATTGAGTGGTTGGGCTATCTTGAAAAAGTTTTTGATGAAGCATTGATAATAGTCTGCAAATCTCAAGAATGATTTTAACTCTGCCACATTGGTTGGTACTGGAAAGTTTTTGACTATCTTTATCTTTTCTGGATCCATTTTGATGCTATCTTTGCTTACTATGTGCCCTAAAAATTTTAATTTTGTCTTGCCAAAAAAGCACTTATTGGCATTTAACTTTAGCTCTGCTTGTCATAGCCTTTCAAACACTTGTTATAGATGATGCAAATGATTATCAAATGTTTTGGAGAACATATTGGTATCATCTAAATAAACAACTACTGATTTCCACAATAAGCCAGTATATACTATTTCTATTAGCTGCTGCAATGTGATTGGAGCATTTGTTAAGCTGAATAATATTATTTCAAATTCAAAATTTCCCTCCCGTATTGTAAATGTGGTTTTTTCTTTGTCCACTAGATCCATGGCTACTTGCCAGTAATCACTATCTAAATCCAATGTTGAGAACTATTTGTTTCCCCCAAAAGCATCAAATAATTTCTGAATTCATGAAGTTGGATAGCTGTCTCCATGCATGACTCCATTAAGCTTTCTGTAGTCCATGCAAAAGCGGATTTTCCCATTCTTTTTCTGAACAAGTACTACTGGTGATAACTATGGGCTCATTGATGGCTGAATTAACCTATTGTCAAGCATCCAGTTAATTTCTTGACAAATGATCTCATAGCTGGCAGATGGTACTCTGTATATTTATTGTTTTATTGGCATAGCATCTCCAGTTTTGATCTGGTGTTGGATGATGTCAGTTCTGTTGAATTCATTCTCACTGGTGAAGATGTCATTAAACTTGTTAAGCAATATCTTCAGCTGCATGCATTGGAGTGGGTCTAGATTCTCCATGTCTATTTGTTTCAATTGTTCTGGTTGGAGCAAATAACATTTATTTTGTTTATATATTGTTTGTGATGTAATGTCAACATATTCACAAAGCTGTGGAAAGTCTGGAATAGAGTTTGGTGGTTGGTCCTCTATTTTAGTAATTAAATGTCCTATGATAGTTTTTTCTGGTATCTCTATAACTTTTCCAGTATTGTTGTAAATGGGAATTTTAATGTGGCTGTAGTTCTTGGCTGGTATGTGAAGATTAATGAGTCCAATTTTTTCTAATTTACAATGTACTGCTTCTGCCTCAAAAATCTGGTTCTGATCCTTTACTTTTCTTTCTATGACTACCATATACTGGTTATATGGTGGAATAGAAATTGGTTGACTGGTGGAGATAATTTTTTTCTTGTCAATAATCTCTTCTTTCACCATATTAACTGGTATATCTACTCTACCTGTTGATTCAAATCCCTTGTATCCCTCTTGCTGTTATTCTTAATTTTTTTCTATTTCTTACTGATACTAACTGAGCTATTTTGACCAGAGGCAGGAATATTGCCTGTGCTATTTTTTCATTTGGCTCTATTACATAGGCCTTTTCTAAATTATTTTGTAGTATAACAATGATATTTTCTATATATCTTGTGTCAATTATTCCTTCTTTGATGTTAATTCCTCTTTTTGCTAGACTATTCCTAGATGCTAGTTAAACCATTGTGGTTGCTAAAATTTCTGGTGCTATTTTCAGATCAATGTAAGTATGTGAATGTGGTTTCAATTTAATGACATCTTTTCCAGGATATCTTAAATCAAACCCTGCATCAGTATTATGCACATGTTCTGGCATAATACTTTCATTATTGTTGCTGAACCATTTTAGTTTCTGCTCCTTGGTGAGGTCAGAGAGTGCGATATATTGTTTGTAGTTTGAATCGAAGTTTGAATCTGAGTTGGAATCATTGTTATTGTTATTGCTATTTTGAATGGAGCTAGAACCATTATTTTTGTCGTTATCATTGTTGGGGTTTGAGTTGAAATTGAAAATTGATTCTGATTCCTATGTGCAGCTGCTGATTGGTTCTTCTTCTTCTGGGATCATGTAGATCATGCAGATCAGTGGGTTGTAAATGAGGTCACATTTATTACAATATTGAAAGTCACATGAAATTAAACAATGGTCACATAATTGAGTGTTTAGCTGTGCTAAACACTTTTCTTGTTCTTTTCTGGTGGGTGCCAAGTTTTGGTAATGCTCATGGAAGTCTTCTGAGTTGGTTTTTATGTTGAAAAAGATGTCTAGATTTGGAACAAGAATGATGTTAATCTGTTCAGGTGGGTTGTTTTTAACTTCCAGAATTTCACTGGGCATGGCTTCTTGAACTTTGGCATTTGCCATTCGCCAGATCTCATTCTCGTTGTGTGGGTAGCCATCCAATCAGTTAATCATTCTTTGCCAAACTGTTATTATGAGCATGCCATGACTCACCTAGTCATTAATGAGAATCATGTACTGGTATAAAGTGTCGCATGTTCCTTCTTAACCAAGAATGTTGTTCCACATCCTTTCGTCGAGTAGCTGTTCGCCACAAGTGAGACATGGTTCATTGTCCCACTTGCCTTGGCACTTTGAATATCCATAGCATTTGCGATAGCACAGTTTGCAGTAATAATGTGTTCGTGTTCAGTGGTCTTTGTCTGGCGTGATCCATGCTCCCATGGAAGAAAGTTTTTTTTCACAGTCTTTGTATTTAAGTGGAATAAATGGTGACTGTGATAGCAGCTGGTGAATGGAGTATGAGCTTGTCCATCCTTTGGTTGTGTTTCTGTGGATTTGATTTCTTTAGGTACATTTTCTTTTTTTTCTTTCCCTTTCCCTTTTTCTTTTCAGCTTATTGTTGGTAGCAACTCACTTTGGCTATTGTTGGTCCAAGTGTCAATAATGGTTTCTCAGATATGTTTTTCTCTTTGTTTTCTTTTTTTATTGTCATTGTCATTCCAAGAGAGTATTGGCAGTAGTTCATTGTGGTCATTGTCAGCCCACAAGACTTGATAGGCTTCCCAAGTAGGTTTTTTTTTTTTCTCCTCAAACTCGATGAGTGGTGCTGATGTGTTGATAGTCTTGAAATGGCCACACGTGGCTAGTACATGTGTATGTTGACCATTTTGGCTAAGTTGGAGCTCTTGCATTGTCCAATCCAGTATGGCATTTGTTTTCATAAACCAGTTATTACCAACTAGTGCTTGGTATTGAGTGGCTTTTATCACCAAAACTTTAATAAGAACTATGATGCTGTTGACTTTAAAAGGGAAGTTGTCAATCTTGCCAATAGGAGTTTTGGTTGCTCCATCGGCTGTGATGATTCTTGTGCTGGCAGCTTGATCAACTCAGCGACTTAATTGATCCATAAGTTGTTTGGTGATAATACTGCCAGTTAATCCACTATCCAGGATCAGTTTAATATACTAACCATTGACTTTGGCATTAGTATACATCATGGTTATTGGTTTGGTATCCAGAGCGGCTCCACTGAATAATGGAACTGATGTGATTTTCTCAAGTTCAAATGGAAATATGGCAACAAGTGATTCGTCTTCGGTGCTGGCAGCTGGTAGAATATTGCAGGTAAGTGGCTTCTGGTTGGTTTCCTGTTTGCTGGATATAGCATCTTCTGGGGTAATCAGAAGACTTAAGTAGTTCTGGGAACTTGGGTTTTGGTTATACCCAGTTCCTAAACTCTGCTGGCATGATTCTGATAGTTGATTTGATAAACTGAGGATTAGTTGGTGAACCACCATCGCCGATCTTTAGTTTTGGATTACTCTGGATCTGGGGTTTCTGGATGTTATCATAAATGTGTTTTGGGGTGGTATTTGAATTGATTGTTGTAATTGATAGACTATTTGTGGTTGTGGTTGATATATTATGGATGGCTGCAGTTGATATATTTGAAATTAATATACTGGTGTTTGATAAATTGGTGGCATTATTGGCAGATAAGCGGATTGATATTGATTTTGATTCAAGTAATGATTCGGAATTGGGAACCAGCAATCAGGATTCTGATATTGATTTCCCAATCATGGGTTACTATAAGCATGGCAATTGGCTCTAATGTGACCTTGTTTATCACAGTTGTGGCAGATTTACATTTCTTGTTGCCATGGCTGATTTGTTGATAATGATAGATGCTACTGATTTTGGAAACAATTTGTGTTTCCCTAATTATTACATCATTGAGAAGACTGATAAATTGAATAATTGTTAGCTAAGTATCTCTCTAATTTCTGATTAATGGAATTACTGAATTGTTTCAGTTTAAAATCCAAGTCAGATGATCCATTCATTACTAAATTCACAGCTTGGGCATGATTGGCTTCTAACTCAGCAGCTTTAAAATCTCTAGTATGAGTGACTGCTTTTGTGTTCCCTTGCTTTAGGGTGGTGAAACTACTTGCCAGATAGTTGATGCTACTATTATTACTGAAATATCTTAGGAATTCTATTTTAAATGCATTATAATTTTGGGGTTTCTGGGCCAAGCTATGATACTATGAGTTGGCAGTATTCTTTAGGAAATATGGGATGACTTGCATTGTTCTTGTGTCATCTCAATTATTTGCAGTAATGGCTTTGGTAACATTATTGATCCATGTCTGGGCATCATCCTCTTTGCCGGTGAACTTCTCAAGTTTTGCAATTGGTGCCAAAGCTATTGGCGCAATTGGTTGCTGTTATTGTATTGGTAGTTGAAGCTGTTGTTGCAGTTGCTAAACCGCTTGCTAGATAAGTTGCTGTAGTGATGGCTGTTAAAAGGGTATTTGCTGTTATTAAATCGGTTCAATAATCAGTTCAATTGGTGGCTGATTGATGATAATATTTGAAGATAAGTTGTGTTGATTAATTAAGTCAAAGTTTTGGTTGTTCTGATTTGGTGGAGTTTTGATTTCTGGATTTTCTAGATTTTGATCTTACTGAGTCTAAAAATTTAGGATCCCAATATTCAGGTTCTCAATAATCGGATTCTGGTAGGTGAATTTTTGATCTTCAGATTCTTTTTCTTTTTCTTTTTCTTGTTTTTTTTCCAATTCAGTTGATTCCCATGGATCAGTAATTCCAAAATTTGGTTGAGGTGGTGGTAATCAAACTCCTGATGGCGTTGGTGATCTTGATTTGAATTCCTTGAAGTATGCACCATATGGTCTTAATAGATCTTTTTTCTTTTGTTTACTTTGGAATGGAAATTATCCAAATGTTGATGTCACATTTAATGTAAACATGCCTGTTGATGTGATATTAATGGCACTTCCAGGAGTATAATGATATAATGGATTTGTAGGTAATTCAATTCTGTGTTTCTTTCAAGTAAGTGGTTAGATCCATTGAAGTGTTACTGCCAGTGTTTGTAATTTTCCTTTGCCTTTATTGGCATAAGTAATTGGGTATCTTTGTTGTATGTGATGTTCAATTTCTTTATTAATCTCAGTAATAATGGATGTGAAATTATAATTTGTTGGTAAGCTGGTGTTTTGGATTAATTTATGGTAAAAAGTTTTTCTTGCTGATTCAATATTTACTGGTGTTCTTAACAAATAGACAATTTTTTTATTGACATAGAAATTGAAGGCTGATTCTGCTAATATCTGATTGTAATTCAATCCCAAGTGTTGACAATAGTGTTGAAATAAGAATTTCACAAATTCTAAATGGTTTGTTCCTATACTTTCTGATTCTGTCATTGTTGATTTATTTGTTAGTGCTAATTTTTTGTAGGATTATACCTTACAGGAAACACCAAATATTACAGATGTTTTCTTGGTTGTTGGAGTAAATAACAAACTCGTAACTTGGTGTTCAAAGCTGTTGTTAATAATGGCAATCTGAAGGTGTGTTTATCTGAAAATTTTGGTTGAGTTTTTTGTATAATGAACAGAGATTCAGTGGTAACAGTTTTATCCATAGCTTCCTGAAACCACTGTTATGGTTTAAGAATTTAGCAAAAAAAAGAATCATAAAAATAATACAAACTATTTAATCATAATATAGCACAGTAATAATCTTAGAAAGGTAATAATTAATATAGTAGCAAACACCATCTTGTGATAGTGGCAAGCACCAGTTCACAATAGCAGCCAATACCAACTGGTGATAGCAACAAATACCAGGTTGAAATATCAAAAAGAAAGTATTACAATGTGTTTTTTCATAGAACTACAAACATGTATATATACAGTAGTTTTAATATTAGAAAATAATCAATCAAGTAATAAAAATCATAACTTATCAAGTAATAGATCCAATTTTATTTAACAAACTCCAGTTTAAATCATACTTTCAAATTAAATATCCCAAGAAACCTTTAAAATCAAAAAGAAATGAAAAAAATATTTAAAACTGAACTATCACAACCCAAAGTATTAAGAAACTTACTTGTATTATTTATTAAATAAAACTATCATTCATCAACTGAATCTCTTGGAAGAATAATCCTTGATCAAGATTATTCATGTTGTTACTAATTGATAAAAGCTTTATTGTAAGAATTAGAAAAGCGCTAAAGACCATTAACATTCTGTGTTTCTAGATTAGAGAAACACATCAGGCAATTGCAAGGATAGCCTCAGAGAAGACCCCAAACAGTGGGTAGATTTCAGTTCAGCCTCTGAGAAAGAGTACATAAACACACACAACAATCAAGAATTGAAGAATAACTTACATCACAACAGTAAAAAGAAAGCCTTCAGTGTAACAGTGACATTATTACACAAATAGAATTGAGGAACTCACGAAAGACTGATTGCAATTAAAATGGGATATCAGCAATTAAATATAACAAGAAAACCATCCCGTAACATTTGGTGAACCCTATGAGGAAAGAAAATCAAAAAAGGAAATAATAATTAGCAATAATTCATTGCTAAAAAGGAAGAGACAAAAGTGGTGACAAAAACCCCTAATCTTACTGTTCTTAAATTTTGCCATGCTATTTATACACAAAATCAAAGTAATCTTGGATTACCAGAAGGGTGTTGTCCAGCAGAATCTGCCCTCACTTATTATATTAACGCCAGAATAAATTATCATATAGGAAAGGAAGAAGAACCACACAATGCAAAACTTGGATTGTATAGAGAATTATCACAATACACTACAAAAAAAGTAGCAGTAATAGCTGCAACTATTGTCAAAATCCATTGAGAAATTGAGCAATACGCCAACAAAAATTTTCCAATATCCACAGGAAACACTAGGGAACGCGCCAACAAAACCAAAAAAAATTTAGAAACTAATCAGGAAAGTAATCAGCAAAAACTAGGAACACCAGCTCAAACGCCAAAGAAAACTGTCACTCAATCAATAAAAAAACAACGTATTTATTCACCAGAAGATAAATCATACCATTTTTCACCAGAAAATAAGATACAAATTCCATTAAGAGCTGCATCATCATCAACATTAACTCTACAAACGCCAAGAACTCCTAGTTATACTGATAAAATTAAACAACGTAACTGGGGAGACATACCAATTACAGGAAGATATTCATCACTATTCCAAAACCCTTTTTTTTAGCCAAAATTTAGAATGGGGTTTGAAAACCATGAAGAGGAGTTTGAATTGGAATCCGAAAAAGAGACCAGCGAAAAAACAATCACAAGACCAGTCACTAGAACAAGCAGCCAGTCCAGAAACCAAGAAACTTGTGATCAAGAGGAAAAACTGGATATAAGGGAAGCCATCTTTAGGAATGCTCAAGGAAATATTATCCCACCTCCTCTTAGACCAATAAACCCACCAGCAAAAAACGGCAATGAAATGACCACACCATACATTGCAAGACTAACAGATTTCTCAGAAGAGGAAGAAGAAACGGACATGCACACATGGCTTAGAGAAGCACAAAAAGCCATCCAGGCAAATAACTGGAACAACCAAAGAGCAATTCAAACATTACCTTTTTTCCTAAAAGGCACAGCCGACTCGTGGTATCAAAGCCTGGAAACAAAACCCATAAGCTTCACCAAATTTAAAAATGCACTTCTGGAGTATTTTAGCGACCCAAACGCCATAATTTAACTACAAAACGAATTCAATACTATTAAGCAAAATACTGGTGAAACTGTCACCCAATACCTTGCTCAATTCAATCGAATTCGCCGTCAGATTGAAGCGATTGAACAAGGATACTACACTGATCCTCAGGTTTTAAATCAGTTTATTAGAGAATTAAAAAGCAGCATTTTAGGAAGAGTACGCCCTGCCCACCCTAATTTCTTACCAGAAGCCGTTATGCTCACCAGAGCCCTTGAATTGGCTGAGAAAGAAGCTAATCATAGTCAAATGGTTAACATGGTAATGGAGGAAAATAAGACAGAAAAATTAGAGAAAAGAGTAACACGATTAGGAGAGGAACTCTCTAAGAAAATAGAAAGTTACCTCATCCCGGATCCGAGAAAAAATACATACCAACCACCCAAAGACGCAGCCAGAAAGTCAGCAACAGTCGAAATAATCACTCGTCATGCCAGGAATTCAGAACAGAAATGCACGCCTGCCATTTTTGCAAATGCATAGGACATTTGATTAGTCAATGTCGAATGCGAATGATGCAGAAAGCACGTGAAAATAATTACTATGCATCACTCCAAATGCCCAGAAACCAGTACATGCCAATACTATGCCAATATCCCACCACGTATCAAAATCAAGGAGCTTATCAACAACAGCCCATCATAGCCAACCCGAATTGGCATCCTGAGGCCCGAAATCAGCCCATGTGGAACCAGAACATGTTGGTCTAGAGGAATCCAAACCGCGCCGGAACCAATTAGCAAACCAATCCAAACTACCAAAATTATCAACAAACTTACCTTAATATACTGGAAAACCTGATTATTGGAAACAATAATAGTAGAAACATAAACAAAACCAAGAATTCCTCCAAATTGAGCCAGACAATACCACCAGCAGTTGCCACTGAAGATAGCAGCCTCACAGCTATTTTTCCTTTTAAATTAGAGGAAAACGAGGCTATGTTCAGTAGAGCAGTATTGGATGAAAAACGCCCAATCACTGCTATGTATATGGAAGCCATTGTAAACAATACCCCAATCAAACTTATCTTAGACAGTAGATCCGCTGGAAGCATCGTAATGCTTCAACTAGTAAACCAACTGGATTTCAAAGTTAATTGTGCCACGACATCCCAAATCATAACAGCCGATGAAAGTACAAAGCTGCCTTATGACGAAATCAACTCATTTCCTTTCGAAATTAACGGCATAGTAATACCTACAAAAGTATTAGTAATAGACACTACACAATATCAAGTGTTAGTAGGGAATGACTGGCTAACAAAAGCCAACGCCACCCTAGACTGGACCACCCAAGAGCTTCTAATCAATTATAATGGCCACCAGGCCAAAATTCCAGCCACCTGTGGCCACTTCCAAAAACCCAGCACCAACCAAAGATCTACCTTTGAATTTGAGAAAAATCCAGCACTACCAGCCATCGAAACCTATCAGCTCTCTTGGGCTGATGACCAAAAAACAGGACTACCAGCCGTACCAACGTGGACCAGCAAAGAAAGATCCGAATGGAACCAGGTAAGTTCACAAAGAAACCATCAGCAACGCAGACCAAAGCTAGAATGCTCGGTTTGCAAGAAGAAACTCTCGTCTATGACTGCATGCAGCACACCAGACAAAGACCCAAGAAACTTCACCTACTACTATTGCCATTGTAACAAAGAAAAATATGGTTACCCAAAAAGACATGGAAAATGGGATGAGGAACTATGTCTTGCTTGTGGAGAACCATTACCAAGAGAGTGTGACTGAAACAACATACCAGGCAGAGGAGGAACATGTAACGCAACTTGCCAATACATGATTCTCATCTGTGACTGGGTAAGAGGAGGAATGCCATTCGAAGCAGCGTTCAACAGAGCGTTAAAAAGATTACAGCACTACCCACATGACGAGAACAAGCTGTACAACACTGCACAAGCCAAAGTAAGAGGAGGAACTGCCAAAGAAATATGATGTTGGAAAGAGTCAGCCGAAGTAGCCGACGAAGTTGCCAGCTACAACATGTTCGACCCAGTGGACAAATTCCAGGACTACTACCAACAACTATGTCCACTCGACAAGAGCAAGAACAATATTTTGCCCAAATCAACACTTACCTCTGTGAAAACTGTCTCATCCCATGCCAAAATCAGTGCTGTGAAGAGTGTCAAGATGAAAGGGACTTAGAAAGAAAAATGGAAATTGAGAATCAGCAGTCTCAAAATCAATCAATAAATCAACAAGACTCACCTGATGGTCCCGAGTCAGAAAAATTTGTAGCCTATACCAACTTAGAACAGGTGACCGACATCCGATACTTCGACAACGGGCACTTAGGAATAATACCCGAAAGACCCCATCCAACCGACGCTGGATTCAATCTACATTATCCAGAAGACCAATCCACAACGTTACCACCCAGGAGCATTACCAAAATTGACCTAAAAATAGTGGTTGAAATTCCACCAGGAATAATGGTTCAAATGGCATCGCAATCAAGCCTTGCAAAAAAAGAAATAAGCATTCAAGAAGGAGTAATTGACTCCGAATACACTGGAAATTTGATGGTTTTGCTACAGAACAATTCAGAAAAGCCTTATACCATTGAATCTAAGGAAAAAATTGCACAAGCAATTTTCCTACCATTGGTAAAAATTGGGAAATTCATGCCAGTAGAAAATCGTAAGAAATTGTCACAAACAACGAGAAGAACTTTTGGTTTTGGATTGACAAGAAAAGGAATTGAAGTGAATTTCGCTGAAACAATAGAGGAAAAAGGCAAAGTAATTAAAAATGAGCGGTTCATCACACTCCTACCATATGGAAAATCAGAAATAAGAATAAAAAGAACAATTAAAGAAAAAGACCTAATATTTGAGCCCTACCCAGAAACTTGCCAACAGTTTCTCATAGGACTTACTAACCTTTTTATTCCAGCTGATAAAGCTCAATAGATAAAAATTTCTATCGCAAATACCACAGAAGAACCCATCTACATTCTGGAAGATACCATCATTGGATACCTCGGAATGGAGCTAGAAAACGCGTTAACACCACAAAAAATTCTAAATTTCCCAGAAATTGCTCTCTACTGTAAATTCACTTCAATAAATTGGCAACAACTGTTAGAATGCTATCAATTTATGCCAGAAGAATTGGCCAAATTAAACATTGAAACAATGGATCCTGACCAACAGCAACAATTAAAAGCATTAATTTTAAAATACTTTGATATATTTTCAAGAAATGGCAAATTTGGAAGAACCAATTTGGTTCAACACCAAATCCCCACTGAAGATGCCAGACCTGAAAAACAACGCACTTACTGTGTTCCACCAATAGAGCATAATTTTATCAGAGAAGAAGTTCAAAGCATGTTGAAAAAAGGAATAATACAACCATTAATGAGCCCATGGTTCTCACCAGTTGTTTTAGTAAGAAAAAAGAACGGAAAAATTAGATTTTGCGTTAACTATCGCAAACTAAACAGCAAAACAACCAAAGACTCATACTCAATACTGTTAATTGACGAAATCTTCGATGTTTTTGGAGGAGCAAAATGGTTTTCTACACTGGACTTGACCAGTGGGTATTGGCAAGTGGAAATGAACCCAAAGGACAAGCATAAAACAGCATTCACAACACAAAATGGCAATTATGAGTTCAATGTAATGCCATTTGGATTAACAAACACTCCCGCGACATTCCAAAAACTAATGGACGTAATTTACTCTGGAATCCTGTGGCAATCCATTGTTGTCTACTTGGATGATACAAATGTTTTCTCGTCAAAATTCACGGATCATTTCCAATATTTACAACAAGTTTTTGAGAGATTGAGACACACTGAACTTAAACTAAATCTAGAAAAATGTTTCTTTGGAAAAAATGAGCTAGCATTTTTAGGACACATAGTTGGAAAAGATGGAATAAAACCAGATCCATCAAAAATAGACAAAGTGAAAAATTTTCCAGTACCT
>JAAOMT010000400.1:517873-669437 GCA_016748015.1 Geosiphon pyriformis | reverse complement strand
AAACTAATGGACGTAATTTACTCTGGAATCCTGTGGCAATCCATTGTTGTCTACTTGGATGATACAAATGTTTTCTCGTCAAAATTCACGGATCATTTCCAATATTTACAACAAGTTTTTGAGAGATTGAGACACGCTGGACTTAAACTAAATCTAGAAAAATGTTTCTTTGGAAAAAATGAGCTAGCATTTTTAGGACACATAGTTGGAAAAGATGGAATAAAACCAGATCCATCAAAAATAGACAAAGTGAAAAATTTTCCAGTACCTCGAAACATTTCAGAAGTTAGAAGCTTTTTAGGACTTGCATCTTACTACTGCCACTTTGTAGAAAACTTTTCAAACATCGCCAAACCCCTTAATTACCTACTATCTAAAAATGTGAAGTTTGAATAGACTGAAACACAACAAAAAGCTTTTGAGTACCTTAGACAAAAGCTTATTAAATCACCAATAATGATCTATTCAAATTTCAACAAGAAATTCATTTTGGTCACAGATGCCTCTGGAACTGGACTTGGAGCCATTCTGTTACAAAAAGATGATAATGGAAAAGAATGTGTAATCGCTTATGCCAGCAGAAGTCTCAGTATGGCAGAACAAAACTACACAGCACATGAACTTGAATACTTAGCAGTAGTCTGGAGTTGTGTTCACTTTGACACATATTTACAGTACCAACCCTTTGAGATTACGACAGATCATAGAGATCTGGTCTGGTTAAATAACAAGAAAGCGCTAAAAAGAAAATATGCCAGATGGTCACAAATGTTAGCACCATATGATTATATTATCAAATACAAAGAAGGTACCAAAAATGCTAATGCTGACTGTTTGTCAAGAATAAAACACACATAAAAATTACCAACCCACCCGCCACAACAACAATAAACAACCACCTTTACAAAAACCTCAGCCAATACTTGGAAACACTACAAATAGATGAAGAAATGCCAGTAAAAGAGCTAATTAAGCTCCAAAAATTAGCAAAACACTATTTCATCCAAAATCACATACTTTATTACCAGAATTGACAAAATCCAGATAATCTATT
The DNA here is from genome assembly GCA_016748015.1 of Geosiphon pyriformis. Lineage (NCBI taxonomy): Eukaryota > Fungi > Glomeromycota > Glomeromycetes > Archaeosporales > Geosiphonaceae > Geosiphon > Geosiphon pyriformis. The sequence continues at coordinate 668,383 of JAAOMT010000400.1, read as the reverse complement.
AAGAATTATAACCACAGATGAAAAAAAAACTATCTTATTTAACATGCATTCAGATATTCATTCAGGCCACTTTGGAAAAACAGCAACCATCCAATGTGCAACTAGCCGTTACTATTGGCCAAAAATGAGTTCAGACATAATCCAATACATAAAAAATTGTGACCCATGCCAACAAAGAGGAGGAGCAAAAACAACGGAATTATTAAGACCAATAAAAATTGAACAGCCATTTGACAGAATCAGAATTAATTTAGTTGGACCCTTACTAATAACAACAAGAAACAACCATTATATTGCAGTAGCCATGGACTATCTCACCAAATAGCCAGAAGCTAGAGCTATTAAAACAGCTGATGCTATTTCCATAGCTCAATTCATACATGAAGACTTAATTTGCCGACATGGATGTCCACAAAAATTGCTATCAGATCAAGGCACACACTTCGTAAACAGCACCTTAAAAGAACTTAACCAAAAATTTAGAATCAAGCGATCACTGTCATCACCATACCACCCTCAAACAAATGGATTAGTTGAAAGATTTAATTACACATTATGCGAATCACTGGCGAAAATTAGTAACGAACATGAAAAAGAATGAGATTTGTTTATACCAGCAGTACTACTAGCATATAGAACAGTAAAACAAGATACTATACAATTCACACTATTTGAACTAGTTTATGGAAGAAAAGCCACATTACCAGTTGAACTTACTATCCCAACTTATCCAAGTGACACTATCACGGAAGCAACATTCCAAGAAACACTACTTAGAAGAACATACAAATTAATGGGAACTTTAGAAAACAAAAGAAAAAAAGCAGCACAAAATATTGAACAATCACAAGAACAACAAAAAGTGAGACATAATAACCAGTTACCAGATAATATAATTAGCTACAAAATTGGAGATAAAGTATTGTTGCATCATACAAAAATGAAAAAACAGTGGAGTGGAAAATTTGATCACAAGTGGAATGGACCATTTTATATTCACAAAATACTTGGAAATAGAGCATACAAGCTAAGACTAGATGATAAAATATTAAGAAAAGCAGCACATGGTAACTGGCTGAAATTCTATTACAGTAAACCAGTAATAACAACAAAAACACCCAGAATTGGAACACAATTATCTTTAATTCTACCAGAACAAATTCCATGAGATTTAGAACTAATAGTTTTAATTGAACATTATTCGAAAAGATAATTAATCTTAGATCACAGCAAAAATGATTTAACAACCATAAAAATGCATGCAAAAGATTCCAAAATAGCAGTCAAAATTAAAACAATGATACTTATTCCAGAAAACATCAACAATATAATTCAACAATTAGTTGAAAGCTTACAACAATTAAAATCCGATCTAAAAATCACAGTTAATAGCTCCAAAATAACATACATAAAAAGAACAATAGAAAATCCAAAAACAAGAAAAGAACATAATTTCGAACCATATAATATTGCCAAATATAATAACAAATTTATTAGCAAAGTTATTGAAAAATTAGAGATAGCATTGGGCAATACATTAATAATAGAAGAAATAGAAATAAGTGAATTAACACCAGACACATTTAGCAACTTGAAAACAAAATTTCCAATTAATTACTGTTATTATCAACTAGGAAAGCACTTGAACATACAAACATTATACTCAAAAGACTCAACTAGAGTGTTTGACAAAACAACTATCCAACTATTAGAACCTTTTATTGGAAAAACCAACACTACATTCCATTCAAAAACAGTTTACAGAATTTTCAAAGCGTTTGAAAACTGTCACAAATTATTGTTGGACCCAACCATGAATATAATAACAACCAACAGTATTGGACGACTTACCAACTCGTAATTTCAAGAATTACAACAACAAATTAATAACACAGTATTGAACCACTATAGTAACTTAGAATTTAATGAAGAAATTAACTTCAATTTCGACAGAGCTCAATCTTGAAAGGAGGGGATAATGTTACAGTTTAAGAATTTAGCAAAAAAAAGAATCATAAAAATAATACACATAATATAGCACAGTAATAATCTTAGAAAGGTAATGATTAACATAGTAGCAAACACCATCTTGCAATAGTGGCAAGCACCAGTTCACAATAGCAGCCAACACCAACTGGTGATAGCAGCAAATACCAGATTGAAATATCAAAAAAAAGTATTACAATGTGTTTTCTCATAGAACTACAAACATGTATATATACAGTAGTTTTAATATTAGAAAATAATCAATCAAGTAATAAAAATCATAACTTATCAAGTAATAGATCCAATTTTATCCAACAAACTCCACTTTAAATTATACTTTCAAATTAAATATCCCAAGAAACCTTTAAAATCAAAAAGAAATGAAAAAAAATATTTAAAACTGAACTATCACAACCCAAAGTATTAAGAAACTTATTTGTATTATTTATTGAATAAAACTATCATTCATCAACTGAATCCCTTGGAAGAATAATCTTTGATCAAGATTATTCATGTTGTTACTAATTGATAAAAGCTTTATTGTAAGAATTAAAAAAGCACTAAAGACCATTAACATTCTGTGTTTCTAGATTAGAGAAACACATTAGACAATTGCAAAGATAGCCTCAGAGAAGACCCCAAACAGTGGGTAGATTTCAGTTCAGCCTTTGAAAAGGAGTACATAAACACACACAACAATCAAGAATTGAAGAATAACTTATATTGCAACAGTAAAAAGAAAGCCTTCAGTGTAACAGTGACATTATTACACAAATAGAATTGAGGAACTCACAAAAGACTGATTGCAATTAAAACGGGATATCAGCAATTAAATATAACAAGAAAACCATTCCATAACACCACAGTTTTGTCAATTTTTTTCTCAGCATGATGGCCGGTGTTTTTCCTAGTAAGCTAACCTCAATTAAGTGTCCTACCCTTATTTTTGGATCTTTTATCAGTGCTATATTCTGATGTCAATACTCCGCGTGTTAATCCTCAATAGAATTAGTAATAACAATAATTAAAACAAGAAAATAAAAGAAATAACATAAAGAAATAAGCCAAGGCAATGTGCAAGTTAGTATTTGTCAATAGTTATGATCAAGAGCTATTGTTCTAGTGTAGTTAAGTATCAATTGCTATCAACATGGAGTGTTGATAGTGAAGAGTGGATTTGGATGGTAAATAATTTATTTATTCAATATTTGTGAATGAGAGATTTTTAACTAAAAGATTCTTCTTTTTTCTACTTTTAATGCTACTGCTATATATACATGATTGATATTCTATGAGATTGCTCACATTCCTGAATGATATGCTATGATTTTTTGAGCAATGTGCTCTAATTTTCTAATATTGTTCTACATTGTTGAGCAATATGCCATGTTTTCTGACATTGCTCTACATTGCTGAGCAATGTGCTATGATTTCTGATATTGCTCCACATTGCTAAACAATGTGCTCATGTGCTAAATACTATTCTCCTATTGGTCTGCTATTTTCTATATCTGTTTTTTTTCTTTTATGAGTAAGAATGACTAACAGATTTTTTTTTGAAATAGTTTGACAAATATGCTCTTTTTCAATTCAACACTTATGGCAAAAATCAGAACCAGATACATTTACATTGAACTTATACATATTCAGTAATATATAACTGTCTGTAAACAAAATAATAGCACCAGAAACAGATATACACTCCAAAACCAAAATAATAGTCTGCAATTTTACCAATATAATTAGTGTTATTATAAATATAAAAGTTTAAATTTTTGGTTTTTAATTGTAAAATTAAGTTTATTAATTCATAAAAATTATTATAAAACTAATTTATTGATTAAAAATATTTTAATTGTTAAAATATGAATAAATATTTAAGTAAAACATTAAAAATAATTATATTAAAAATTTAATTATAAAAATAATAATAATTTAAATAATATTAATAAAAATAAAATATAAATTTTAAAAATAATAGTTTAAATATATTTAACAAAATTATTAAATTATAAAGGTTATAAAACTTTATTAATAAATTTAATATTAATAAAACTATAAAATAAATTTTGGAAGTTTCTGGTTTGGTTTTTTCTATCATGATGAAGCTGCAGGCCATTGCTTTGGCTCTTGAGTGTGTCCCTTCTTCTCGTTCGGTTAATCTGTTTTCGGACAGCCAGACCACTTTGGATGCATGCAGGTCAGAGTTAATGTTGGGGTGTCCAGATTTCAGGAATCGGTGTTGGATCGAATGCTGCCATATTTCTAATATCATTCATCACAAAAATTTGGATGTTGATTGGATTAAAGTTAGAGGTCACTCTGAAGTCTTGGGCAATAAGTGTGCTGACACTTTGGCTAGGGCTGCTGCATCTTCTGGTGTGCATCTTCCTCACAGGATCGATAAACATTTTCTCAAGGCTGGCAGTACTGTGGTTTCTGGTAATTCTAGGCATTTTGTTCGTGATGTTTTCTGCTCTATTTACCGTGCACATTGAGAGGTTGGTTCTGGTTCTCAGGTATTGGTGGACAGCTTACATGCTGATGTTGATTGGGTCAGGTCATGTTCAGTGTGGCATCCAGACTCTCATTTGGCCGCTGGTTTCACTAGTGCATGTACTGCTGGTTATCGAACATATTTTATGAAGGCATTGCATTATCATCTTTCTGTTGCTGTGCAAAAGCGTCTTTATGATAAGGGGTACCCCAGTGTGATGTGTTTGTTCTGTGGTGATGTTGAAATTTCAGATCATGTGTTTTCGTGCCCATTTGATGCTGGTGATTGTGCCTGGTTGATGAATGCTCATGCATCTGTTTGGGAAACGCACTCAGGTTTATCTCATTTGACTTCATGTGTTTTGCAGTCGCTTTCTGCTTGCACTTCCAATGCTGTTGTTGGTGTGGCTATATGTAAGGGCTTTGTTTTCAATGAGTGGTATCGTGAATCTTTTTCTGTTTTCAAGGACTTTAAAATGGTGACTCAGAATATCGTGGCATTTGTGCGTGATTTTTGTCTTGCATTCCATAATGATATTTGGCTGGTTCGTGCGAAACACAGAGCTGTTATGGAGAAGGGTGGCTTGATCCTATATAATAGTTCTATTCTTGTCTTGGTTTCTGGTCTTCCTTCAGTACTCTCGTCCAATGTGGTTAGATTATTGGATATCGCTGATACAATTGGTATTGGTTTTGGGTTTCGTAGATCTAGTTTATTCTTTTCAGGTATAGGTAACTTGGTCTCGGTGCATATAGGTGCCTAATGTTGTCCTGACTAGTCTGAGTGGCTGGTCACATGTAGAAAGAGCATGATTCACGCCTAGTTTAGATCACTTGTATAATGTATTATACTAGGTAGTGTTTAGACCTCACTTGTTAAATAAATAAATAAATTTGTAAATTGGTTTTTTATAACAAGAATTTAATTTAAATAATTTGTAAAATAAGTTTTTAAAATAGTTTTTAATGCTTAATTAGTATAATATTGTTTTAATATAAGTTTAAATAATTAATTACATTTTAAACTTACACAATTTTTATTTATAATAGCTTTTTTAATTAAAAATAATAATAAAAAACCATATTTTATTAAAACATAATAATAAAAAACTGTTTTTAAAAATACTTTATTAAAATTAATAAAAATAATTTTATAAATTAAAAATCAAATAATTTAAATTTTTATATTTATATTAATGTTTATAATCAAAAATTTTATTAAATCTGATTTTTTAAAAATTAATTAATTTAGATTTATATTAAATATAATTTTATTATTATAAAATTAAAATATTTTAAACTAAATACAATTTATATAATAAGTTTAAAAAAATTTTTGTTTTATTAATTCTTTGTTTATAATAAAACTATTAAAATTAAAGTGAATTTTTTTTATTTTTTTTATTCATATTGTTAATTATTTTTTTTAACACTAATTTATTTATAATAATAAAGCTAATCAATAATATAGCTAACTTTGTAAATTTTGACAAGACTAGAATAAAGAATCGTTTTGGTATAAAAAACCAAAACACATATGTCTATATTCTAAAAAATTTTAATTAACAATTAAAGAAATTTATTGTTAAATTTAATAATAACAAATATATAAATAAGAAACATCTATACTTATTTTTACAATTTGAAAAAATCTTCTAAAAAATTAATATTCAATAATTTAAACAATAAAAAAGTTTTTAATTTTTTGTTTTTTATATTTTTTAATCTTATTTTACAATCTAATATATATGCCAAAAAAAAGCTTTAACCAAATAAAATCATTTGCTTTAAATATTAATATTGCTGTAATATCTGACAAAACTCTAAACAAAAAATTTAAATATATTAGAAAATTTTTTTATAAAATTAATAATTTTAAGAGTGTTTTTATTTTCTTAAAATACCAAAATATTATTTAGTTTATTTTTACTTTTAAATTTAGCTTAATCATGACTAAAAAACTAATTGTAAATAAAATAATTTTGGTTAATACCAATTTAAAAAAAATCAACATCAGATTTAATTAAGAAATTATTATTAAAAAAATTCTAATAGATCTGTTTAAATTAGCACTAAAATTAATACTATTTAAATTTAGTAAAATTATTTTAATCAAATTATAGCTTATTGGTTTTTAATAAAAGACATTGGTTAAATTTAAAAGTTTTAAAATTACTAATCTGATTTTTTTTAAATAATTAATTTTGTTGGATAAAGACCCTGTTTATATAATTAAAGTCAACATTAATAAATAGTTATAGAATTTAAAAAACTATTATTATATATTTTTGTATACTTTGCTAATAGATATTATCATCTATAATTTTATTATATATATATAAATATACTGTATTATTATATGTTTTAACTTTCTTTTAATAAAAAACACTGCTATTTATTTAACTTCTGTTTTTAAAGACATAGACTTAATTTAAACTGATTTATTATTTTTAAATTACACTAAATATAAAAAATGTAATTATATTTTTAATATCTGTAAACTTAGTTTAAAATTATTTGGTCAGAATTGTAAAAAATAAAATTTTTAAGTTTAACAAAAAAAGTTTTGCTAATATTTATATGAAGAAACATGTCTTTATATTTTATTTAATATCTTTTAATAATGTTTTTTAGGCTTTTGTAATAAGTAATATTTTAAAAAATTTTCTGTTTATATTACTTGTTAATAATTTTTTAACAAAAGTTTTGTTTAATACTTTTAATAATAGTTCTTTGGTTTCTATTTTGGTTTTTTATATAAATATCTTAAAATACATAAAAAATCAAAAAATAATATTTTAATTATTATTAAAACTAAAATTTATTTTAGTGTTAAGTCTTAAATTGCAAATAAGTTTATTAGTATACAAATGTTTACTTCTAGTTTAAATTTAAAATATTTAAGTATTAGTATTATATTAATTGTAAATAAATATTTGGTTAAACATGTTTTAAAAATATTGAAAATTTTTAATAGATTTTTAATAATTTTTTTATTGTTTAAAAATTAACAATCAATTTTTATATTGAATTTATATACTAGTATATCTTTAGAAAAATAATTGAATCAGACACCAAAAATTAATTTTTTTATTATTAAAACAATTAATAATAATATTTTTGTTGTTTTGAGAAATAATTTTAATAAAAATAATATTAAATATAATATTAGTTTTAAAAAATATTTGGATCTTAGTTTGATTAATTTTTTGATTAGTAGTTTATTTTTTTAAACTCTTACTTAAAAAAACTTTAGTAATGTTAAAAAAGTTAATATAACCAAATAATCAAGATTTAAAGAAGTTATATTGGTATATACTACTATATTTAATGTAAATTTTAATAATTTAAAGAAATTTTTTAATATAAATTCTATATAGTATGTTATTTAAAAAATTATTTGTTTTTTAGCCAATAAAATTTTTTCTAAATCTTAAAACAAAAATTATAATAATGTTTTTATCAAAACTTTATTTAATTTTTACAAATTAAAGATTTTGGTATCTAAAATTGTTTAAGCTTTGTATTTAAATCTTAATTATAAAATTAATATTTTATTGGCTTATTAGCTTTTATTTGATAAAGTAAATACTTTTTGCATTTGGAATTTTTTAAAGTCAAATATTAGTCTTAATATAGTTAAATATAAGATATTAAAAAATATTTCTAATATATAGTATTAATAATACTTGTTTTTAATCTATGTGGCTGATAATGTTTTTTTTGAAATTATAAATATAATTGGCTTTGATAAAATACTAAAAGTTATAATAGATTTGCTGAATAAAAAAGCTTTTAAATTATTTAAGATATTAAATAAACTTTAAAAATATTGTAATAAATTAGTTTGGAACATATTGTTAAATTTTTTAAATATCAGTTTAATTAGTAAATTAATTTTTTGGTTGTAAAAAAAGACTTGAGTGTCAAGAATTATTAAATCATATAATTAAAAAAAAGTTTTAATTAACATTAAACCTATTGTTTTAATCAAAATAACTTAAAAATTTTTTCTAAGATCTTGTTTAACAAAATTTTTTTGGTTTGTAATAAGTTTAATTTTTTTTATAAAAACAATTTTTCAATATTAAAGAGTATAATAATACAATTTTTAATCTTTGTAGTTGACTTAATAATAAAAAATATTTTGAAAAAAAATCATAAATTTTGGTTAATTTTATAAGATATGTACAAAACATATAATTTAGTAAGTTAAAAACACTTAAAAACCAGTTTGGTTTAAATTAAAATATGTAGCAAATTTGTTAGATTTTTTAGTAATATTTACAATAATCAGATCAATTAAATTATAATTGATTTTGGCTTAATAAATAGCTACTATATTTATAATAAACTAGATTAAAATAAGGTGTTTTTTTTTCTTTAGTGTATTTTTTTTGTGTAAAATCAAAAAACAGAAACATATATATAAATATAAAATTGATTCCAAGTTTGTAGCTAAAACAAAATAGATTAAAAACCAAGCAAGTCTGATTTTTTTTACTATTGATATCTTTATTAATAATATAATTTGAATAAATAATAGTCTAGCTATAACTCAATATATATTGGATATTACAAATAAATTTTTTTAAATCAATAATATTTTAATCAACAATAATAAAACAATAATCATTTTTATTAACTGTAAAATTAATATTTTTTTTAATAATCAGTAATTTGCTTATTTTAATTACTAAAAAAGAGAAATTTTATAAATACTTAAGTATTTTTTTGTTAATAAATAATTTGTTAAAGCTTAGCTTGGCCAAAGCTTATTTAAATATTATTATTAACCAAAATTTGAGATATTATTTAGTATGAATTATTTTTATAATTCTTATTATTAATTAGCATATATTATTGTTTTAATTTATTATTTATTATTTTATTAAATTATTTAAATTATTAATTAATAATCTGATTTGTACAAAACACAAATGTAATCAAATTGTAATAATTAGATCATGTAATATACCAAATTATATAACAGTTAAAATTCACTAAAATATTTAATAATTTGATAAAATATTTAACAGTTCACTAAAATAATTTATAGTTTATAGAAATAATTTGTAGTTTAACAAGATATATTATTAATTTGCAGAAAAATTAGAAAAAAAAAGTGTTAAATCATAAAATAATACTATAACAAATTGTATAAAAAAAAAGCTTTTTTCTTTAAGAAAATATATTTTTTATTAGATATTTTTTCTTAAAATAATCTTTTTTACAAATTAATTTAAATAAAACTCATTTTAAAAAACATGAATTTTTTAATTATTATTGTTTTAAAAACTACTATTTTTTACTAATACTTTAAAATTAATTAATTACCAATTTTAATAATTGTTGATAACTTCTAAATTTGGATTTAAAATAACTTTTTTGATATTTTCTACTTTTTTTTTAGTTTATTTTCTTTTATTTTATTTTTTTTTATATTATTAAGCAGTCTATAATTGAAATTTTCTGTAAAAGAGTTGATTTTTATAGCAAAGTAATTATACTATTTTGAAAAATTTACAGTTAAAATTTCCTGTAAAAGAATTAACTTTTACTACAAAGTAACTATAAAATTGGCTATTCTATTATAAGTTTAACAATATATATAATTCAAAATATAGAAAATATTTTTTAAAAAAAATTAACTTATTAAAAGTTTATTAGTTTTTATTAACAACAGAATTAACAACAAAATAGTATTAATAATATTCAAAAAAAAGTAAAAAAACTTCTAATAATAATGTTAAATTTTTTATAAACAAAGTTTTAAGAAAAATTATTTTTAATAAACAGTTTTTTTATTTGGTTTTATTAATTTTACATCCTATTATTAATTATAGAACCTAATATTATAAAATAGTTTTTTTAATATATTAAATATTGATATTTCGTTTTAATTGTAATTAATATCTTATAAATTTCTTAATTTTATTTGTATAATAATATTAATACTATACCAAAAGCTTTTTTTTAATGTTATAATATATGTTATTTCTTAATTTTTAATTATTATGTATATATTTATGTACTTTTTCTCAAAAACTAATTCAAAAATTTACTTATAGTAATAAGATTTTTTTTAAAACTATTTTTGTAATTATTTAAAGTGTTTTTCTAATTTAAAAACATAAAAAGTTAATAATTTTTAATGTTTTTTTTAATTTTTACAATAAAGTTTTTATTAATTAGTAATAACATAAATAATTTTAATTAAAGATTATTTTTTTAAGAAATTTAGCTAATAAATAATAATTTTATTTAATAAATAATATCAATAAGTTTTTTAACATATTAAATTATAATAATTTAATTTTTATTTTTATTTTATTTTTTTTGATTAAAAATTTCTTTAAATATTTATTTTAAAGATAAAGACTAAAAGATAATTAAAAGAAAAAATTGGAATTTAATAAAATTTAACTGTAAAATAAATTGCTGTTTTTTTTTAATATTAAAATTATTGTATATATACATATTTATAGTTCTATAAGAAAACATATTGTATTACTTTCTTTTTGCTATTTTAACTTAGTATTTGTTGTTATTACCAGTTGGTATTTATTATTATTGCAAACTAGTACTTATTATTATTACAAGTTAATACTTACTATTATATTAATTATTATTTTTCTAAAATTATTATTGTATTATATTATAATTTTTTTGTTAAATTTTTAAATTATAATATTAGTTTAGCTTTGTTTTAGTTAATATGTATAATAAGTAAAACATTTTAGTTCAAAAGAGTTTAAAATTAAAATTTGGTCTGTTTTTGAATTTTTTAAACAATATAATCTATTATTATTTTTTATATGACTTGAAATTTTTTGAGTAGATATAAGCTAAATGCAAATTGGTTTTTGTATTGAATTTTTTTAATACTAGTAATATTCTAAACTAGTTGTTTAATTATAAGTTTTTGGATTTTTAAGTTTTAAGTTAGTTTTATTTTTATTTTTTATGCTTTTTTGTTTATTTCAAAATTAGTTTACTAAACAATTTTTTATAATTATAATTTGTTTTTGGTAAACTCTCTGTATTTTATATTTTAATTTATAAATAGAACTTTAATATTAATAATTTTAAATAATTTTTTTTTTTTAAAATGTTTTATTTATTTAAATAATTTGGTATTATTTTTATTGAACAGCTACATAGCAAAAATAGTAATATTTTTAACTAAAAAATCTTTAAATATTAAAAAAAATTGGATTTTTAAGATCTAATCTTTAGATAATTTATTTTGATAATTAAATTTTTGATTAATTTTGGCTTTTTACAATACTAGTTTACTTTTGGTTATTAGTTTTTAGTCTTTAGTTATATTAAATTTAAATAAGTTTGATTTAATTTATAATTAGCTACTTAGTATTAATATAACTTGTTTGTCTATTTATATTAATGTTTTTTTGAGAATTCGAATTTGGATATAAATATTAAAATATTTGGTTTGGTTTTTTTTATGATGACTAAACTACAAACTATTGTATTGGCTTTAAAATATATTTTTTAACAATTAAATAGCTTTAAATACATGTTTTTGGAATTAATTTTGGCTTTATTAGACTTTTATAATTATTGCTAAATTAAATAATAGCATATTTTCAATGTTATTAAGAAAAAAATTTGCATATTATTTAATACAAAATCAAAAAACATTTTGGTATTCTAAATAATAATAAAACTAATATTTTGGTTAATATTATTTTTTTTCAAATACAATATTTTTAATTCATATTTAAAAAAGATTTATTAAAATTAATAATTTGGTTGTGTCAAAAAACACGAAATATTTTGTTTATAAAATCTTTTAAACAGTATACTGTGCTTATTAAAAGATTAAGTTAAATATTAAAGTTTTAATTTAATTAAGAATATTAATTAAATCTGGTCATTATTGGTTTAATATTTTAATTATTATATAATAACTGGTTTTATAAATCACAACTGATACATATTTCTATTTTATAAAAACTATATTACCAGCTATCTATAACTGTTTATAAGTATTTGTATAATAAATATTATTATTGTATATTGTGTTTTTATTATAGTAAAATTGAATTTTTAGATCATTTTTTTTCATGTAAAATAAATACCAAGACATATAAAAATCTATTTGAGTTATATATAATTATTTAAAAAATTATATCTAATTTATACAAGTTGTTATTTTTTTATTTTTTATTAATATTTAAAGAATGAGACCCAAATATTACCTAGCACAATACATTAAACTAAGTGATCTAAACTAGGCACAAATTATGCATTTTCTACACATGACCAGCCACTTGGACTGATCAGAGCAACACTACAAATCTATCATAATAAACACTATTTTATCAAAATCAGAAAAAAAACAGCACCAGTTACAAAAACCAAAACAAACACCAAACACCTCAGCAATACCAAGTAACCTAACCACCTCAGCCAAAAGCAAAGACGACAGACCCCAGATAACAGGAAAAGCAGAATTATCATGAGGAATTAAGCCACATTTTTCTAAAAAAGCCCTATATTTGGCCCTAACCAACCATATGTCAGCACGGTAAGCAGCACCAAAATCCTGAACAAAGTCAATAATAAATTTACTCATTAACTTAGTATCATCCAAAACAGATACAGCTTCCAGATACCAATTTTTGAACAAGAAGCTTTTGCCTAAAGTGATGTATAGCACATCATCAGAAATGCTCAAAGAAAGCATCTGTAAGATCTGAGACAAATGGAAATTCACACCAGACATGGAATGTTATTTGGCCAAATATGAAGTAAGCAGATTCTTATAGATCTCCAAATCAAATGCACATATAAAAGAGTAGTCAGAGCTCTCCATCTCTCCACAATGAAGACATAGAACACTTGGATAACTTTTGTTATACAAGCGCTTTCGCACAGCAACTGACAAACAGTGATGCAATGTCTTCAAAAAATATGAGTGCAGACCAGCCATAGACCTGCTGGTGAATTCAGCTGTCATGTGCAAATTGGGATGTTAGACTGAAGCAATATGAACCCAATTCACATCGCCAATCATGTCATTGCCAATAACAGCAGAATCAGGTCCAGTCTCTTAACAAACACAATTTACTGATCTAAAAATATCTCTAGTAAAATGCCAAACATTACCAGACACTGCCATCCTACCAATCTTAATAAACATCTTCTTAACCAAAACAGGAAGCACCAAATTTGAGCTTGTAGCAGAATTGGCCAACTTATTAGCATGCTCATTACCCACAACACCCAAATGTTCTTTAACCTTATGCCAAGAAACACCAAGCCCTTTTCTTTTAATCAGATTAAAAATACCATGCCACTCCAACCAGCAACAGTTTTGGAAGTCTGAAAAGACCAAAACTGACTCAGTAGCACAAGCATCTAAGACAGTTTGACTGTCCAAATAAATTATAACAGAACTGCAAAAAGGAATACACTCTAATGCCAAAGCAATTGCTTGCAATTCAGCTAAAGTGGAAGAAACCAACCCACCAACCCTGATGCCAATACCTTGATCTACATCTGGGAAGTAAGCAGCTGCACCACACCCTATTTTCTGCATACCAAAATTTTTCAAAGAACCATCAGTGTAGACTTCAATAATACATAAATTGAAAGTAACAAGACTTTGTTTCAGACAAGAAACATTATCCAAACCACCAACATCCTGCAACTTAAGTTCCATAACAAGTAAACCAACATAAAAAGAGTAAACCAGAAATTCACATGCCAAATTGAACCAACGAAGGACTGGACCATGTGAGTCAAGTCTCTTCTAATGACGGAAGCTTTTCCAGTCAAAAACCAAATTTTTTTGTATACAGCTGTTCGACAAAAGCAACTCTGGATTTTTTGAGTAAGCACAAAACCTCATAAAACAAATGATTACCCAAAACTAAGGACATTGGTGTCCCACCAGAAAAATGGAATGCTGTATGAGAAAAATTCCCAAGAGACATATTGCAATCCAAAAAAACTTTAACAACACCAGCCAAAAAATTGTTGACAGGACTGATATGTAATCTGATCGGACGACACAAAAGATGAATAGGTGACCAACTTAGAACTTGCAGGTCAAGAGACCTGTGAACAAACAAGCGACCCAAAAGTCCACTAGCATTAGAGAAACTCAGCACAGAAGCCACTTTGCATTTGGCCTGCAACTGTTCGAAAGACTTCAGACTATACAAAGATGGATGATGAAGAGCCTTATTGGGAAAATTTCTCAGGAGTCCAGCTTTAAGTCTCAAACCTTTCCTAATCAACATGTTCTATTTAATACACACATTTTTAAAAAAAAAACTAAACTGAGATCTATAATTGACAATGGGCTGTAATATGGCCGACACCAGATAAAGAAACTGCTTGTCCAAAATAGCTTTCCTCAAAACCAAATTAATAAAAAATCTAACATCCGAATGGGCCTTTGCCAAACTGGGCTTGAACAAACCCTCAGATAACAAATAAATCCTAAGATATCTATGAGATTCCCTTTTACGAGCAATTGAAATTGGTGAACCACTTATCAATAGTAATGCCTCACCTATTTTTCTGTTAATAGAAATGACCACAGTCTTTTTGTTATTAATGGAGATGTTATTTATACTGAAAAAATTACTAGCAATGTCCAGAATGTACTGAGTAGCAGCTTGGCTACTTCCCACCCATATTGTGTCATCAACAAAGACACCAGCCACCAAAAACAAAGTCAAACCATTCTGGTTTTTTAATCTGCCAATCTTAGCAACAAACCTGGAATCAATACAGTATCCACACAAACTCTTTTGCCTTTTGACCTCACATAAAAAGGGATCATAGAAAATCCTCCACAGCAAGAAAAAGAACACCTTACTCTGGTCAAGACTATCATGCACCCAGTATTCATTAGTTAGGTCAAAATTAGTCATAACACGATTAACACAATCATTGTGAATACTCCCAAAGAATCTGATAAAATAGTTACACATCTTAACTCAAACCAAACTATTCCACAAGTGGTGCCAATCCACAGAGTTGTAGGCCTTCCGCATATCCTGTAAAACAAGTCACAGCTCATGATTTTTTTCTAAAGCATCCTCAACAACTGAACCAATAGCAAAAATAGGGGACTGAGTAATAGTGCCCTTGAGCACAGAGAAATTGTTACCATGAAGAACATCAAACACACTGCATGTTAACAAAATCCTAACAAAGAGTAACTTAAAGAAAATCTTCTGAGCAGTCTCAATTAAAGCAATAGGTCTAGTATTGGTCAGAACACTCTCCTACTCATAAGGCTTAGGAATCATAGACACCCAAGCTTTCTTCCAGCATTGGGGAACAGATTTATGAACCAAACAGAGATTTAAGAGATCCAACAGCATACCAAGCACAGAATTATTACAATGTTTCCAAAGCTCATTTGTAATACCAAACAAACCAGCTGCTTTGCCTTCTGGCAGATTTTTAACCATGTGCACCAAATTTTCATAGCTGACAGTATCCATTACTCTAGAAAAAGCTTCATTGTCAACATATTCCAATGGCAGATATTGACGTTGCCATGAATCAGAAATGTTATACGGCACTACTTTTTTTCTTATTCAACTCTCCATTATCTTGTTAATATTATTCTTAACATCAACTGGATCCACAATCAAATTACCATCAAAAACCAGGTGATCCAACACCACTTTCCAGAAAGAATGTTCCAAAACACTATGGATTGTGTGACCTTTGTCAACTGCAAAACTTTCCATCCATCTTTTAATGGCAGATCTGATGCCTGACTCCTTAGCACACAAAGATTCAGCCAGTTTGGATGTATAATAAGATTTCCTCACACCAAAGAGAGCAGAACGTATACAACCAGAATTTGCACCAGAGTCAACAAAAACCTGAATAACCAATGCCTTGTTAGCATCCAAAGAGTTCCAATGTTTCAAAAGAGAGAAAAACCTGTTAGATGCTACCCCATGAAAAGCCTTTGCCAACTTTGAAACCAAGATTTTCAGATTGTAAAACCTAAATGACTCTTTGGTAAACACTCTGTTATAGCCCTTGAACCATTTTTTTTTGAAAATACTATTAGCTAAGAGAGACACCATCTTGCAAACAGTGTTCCACATTGCGTTGTTATCAGATGAAATTAGAGATATTATTTAGCATAAAATTATCTTATAATTCCTATCATTAATTAGCATATATTATTGTTTCAAATTATTACTTATTACATTAGCAAAAATATCCGAAATTATCATTTAATTAATAACCCAAATTGTATATAACACAAATGTAATCTAATTGCGATAATCAATTATGCAATACCCTGAACTATGTAACATTCAAAAGTTCGCCGAAATTTGTAAAAATTCACTAAAATAATTGATAGTTTACTAAAATATCTAATAGTTCGCAGAAATAACTTGTAGTTCACCAAAATGTATCTTTAGTTCAGTGAAATTGTAGAAAATAGCAAAGTTCAAGTTCATAGAATAGTGTTACAACAAGTTGTATAAAAGAAGAGCTTCTCTCTTCGAGAAAATGTATCTTACTTTAGATTTATCTCTTAAAACCGTTTCTATACACACAAAAAAAAATAAATATCAAATAATTCAAAAAAAACCAAATTCTTTAATTATTGTACTTGGAAAATCCCCAAAACCCAACTAACATTTCGAAATTGATTAGCTACCAATTTCAGTAAACTGTTAGTGACTTCAGGCCTGGATAGAAAACGTTTCTCTTGACAAAAATTCTATTTCTTTTATATTTCTTTTATTATTTTTTTCTTTTCTTATTACAATCATTAGGGTAGCCTACAGACAAGATTCCTGTAGAAGAGTTGACTTTCATAGCAAAGTAACTATACATTTTAGTGAGCTTCCAGACAAGCAATTCCTGAGAAAGAATTGATGTTTACTACAATGTAATTACATAAAGTAACTGGCACAGAATTGGCCATTCCACTTATAAGCCCAGCAGTTCAAATTATAGGAGATAATTTGAAGATAAATTCAGTTATTAGAGGTTTAACTACTTCTAAAAAACGTGAATTCACAACAAACAAATATTAACAACATTCAAGAAAAAAGACCAAAAACCCCCAGTAACATTTGGTGCTCTCCCACGGAAACAACACAGCAAAAACAACTTCAAAGTGGTGACCACACCAGACACAACAACTCAAGAGTATTACCAATCAATTTACACTCACTGCAAGCAAAGATTCAACATTTCAGACGGAATTGAAGTTGTCAAAAAATCAGTATACCAATACATTGAAAACTGCATCAACAATTATCTTTTTGGAAATTACAATATCTCAGAAGTTAGAAGCAACCTTTACAATAATTTAGCACACTATTCACAGTTGGAAACTAAAGACCTTAACAGTGAAACACTTGCTACTTACTTTCATGAACTTAATTTTAACATTATCAAATACTGTGAAGAAACATATCCAGTGCAGTCTCAATACTCTATTGATTTTGAATTGGAAACAGAAACAAGCAACAAAGGCAAAAACAAATTGAAACAATACTCAAAAACCACCCTAAATACTCCAACACTACCAAAAACAACTGCCAAACATTTACAAACACCTGAACAAAGAACCAGTTCAAAACTTCCACTTACTATCACACCTTTTCCAGCTTTACTTGTACAAGCACAAACACCTAATTCATCCTTGAATCAATTTGCAAAACCAGAAGATTTTACATCACTCAGAAGTCTCATCAGACAACAAGAACCCCTTCAAACTAGTTCCAATCTTCTTGACTTTCTAGCTAAAAATCAAAGTGAACACTCTGAAACAGCAGCGAACAAAGAAAATGAACCTGAAATATCTGAAGAAGAATCAATAAACAGTGAAAATGAAGAAGACGAAATGACAACATATATCACAAAAATCCCTGAATTTAATGGAGAAGACATTGAGACCAGTCACCAAGAATGGCTTGACCAAGTTACTAAAGCTGGAGATACAAATGGATGGAATGCTGCCAGAATGTTAAGAACAATTCCCTACTTTCTCAAAGGAACAGTAGAAGAATGGTTTGAAAACTTGGCCGCCCCATTCAATGATTGGAATGCTTTCAAAGCAGTCTTCTTTGAACAGTTCACTGACAATAATACCTCCATCACCCTTCACAATTGTTTTCAAAATATCAAACAAGAACCCTCCGAATCTATTATGATTTATATTGGGAAATTCAACAAACTTCTCAGATGAATTCGCCAACTTGAAACAAACAATTATTATTCTAATGCTCAAATCTTGGATTAATTTATCGCTGGTTTAAAAGATAAACTAATTAAAAAGATTTGCTCACATGTGCCAAAAGATTTAAACTCTGCCATACAGCATGTGAAAAGATACGAAATGGCCATGGAAGAGGCCAATCGCACAAAATTTGTAAATTTGGCAATTGGAGAAACCAGCTCAACAGTTAAAAAAAAAATTAACCAACTCACAAAGAAAGTTGAAAACTATTTCACCAATCAACAACAACAGCAACCCCAAAGATATCAACCACCCCAAAGACAAAATCAAAATAACTTTGCACCACTTTCCAATAACTAGTCTCAGAATTGCCATTACTGTAGAATTTTTGGCCACTGGAAAAGAGATTGCAGAAAGCTACAACGAGACCAACAAAATAGGAGTAATCAATGTTACCCTCCATCACAGCAATCTTATTATCAACCACCACCACCAGCTTACTATCTACTAAGACCCCAATACCAAAATAACTATTATCAGCCCGCCTCACAGCCAATCCAACAGCAATACCAACAACCACCCACACAATATTATTAAGTACCTGCTCGAAGACTGATTACACAAAATCAATTTACACCACAAAACCGATACCAAGTAAACAACAATAGAATCAGTTTGAACAACCAATTGGTTTTCTGAAATTCCACTCAATCAAGACCCAACCACTACCACACTCAACCCAGTTATTTAACAATGCCAGAAGAATAGGATTTTTATCATACTGCACCCTCGGAAGGTAGAGCTGCAGCACAACAACAAAACCTTTTCTATACTCTTACTACAATTCCACCAGCCAGAATTACTGAAAATGCTAACCTTTCAGATATATTCCCTTTTGAGTTTGAAGCAAATGAGTCACCATTCCTGCTTAGCAATGCAGCTGCCAATGAACAAAAAACAATCATGGCTATATACACTGAAGCAGAAGTCGAAGGAAAGACAATTCACTTGATCCTAAACAGTGGATCCGCTGGAAGTATTATCACTTACCAGTTAATGCAACAGTTGAAGAGAAATGTTGACTGATCAGCTTAAACAGTAATTGTCACTGCTGATGGCATGAAAAAGACCCCAGTAGGAGAAATTGACAATTTTCCATTTACTCTTAATGGAATTACCATTCCAGTCAAAGTTCTTATAATGGACGCACCCCAGTACCAAGCTCTTGTCGGAAATGATTGGCTTCAAAAAGCCAATGCTAATCTGAATTGGGAAACACAAGAGTTAACAATCTCCTACCAAGGACAACATGCCCGAGTACCTGTCACTTGTGATACATTCAACAAACACTCTGAAAAAGCCCCAGCTTTTGAATTTGAACTGGAAGAGGAAAAACTTCTCATTGAAACATTCATGGCTCTTGGATCAATGTCCAACTGGGCCAATGAAACAGAACAAGAACATTTTACCCCACACTCTGAACCCGAAACTTTTGGATGGAATATCCCTTACTCAAAACCCGAACCAAGAAAACAATGCTCCTATATTCTCCTTAAATGTAAGGACTGCCACAAGAAACTATTGTCAATGGAAGTTTGCATTTCACCTGAAGAAGAATATGAAAATCATACTTGTTATTACTGCAAGGCTTGCCACAGAGAACGATGGGGCCATCTAATAAAAAGGAGCGGAAAATGGGACAACACCCCTTGTTTGACTTGTGGAGATATGCTACCAGAAAAATGCAATTGGATTGATGTAGCCATGAGAGGAGGAGTTTGTGATCAGACCTGCCAATATGCTTTATCAATTTCAGAAAAAGTAAAAAAAGGAACACCCTTTAATGCAGCATACAACAGTGCTCTCAACAAACTTTATTACTACTCTTATGATGCTGAGATGATTTTCGACCTAGCAATAGCATTAATTAATGGAGCTACCAAAGAAGATGTTCGTCAAATGAAGGAAGCAGAATACATTGAATACACCATAGAATTAGCTGGATTTAATTATGAAGACAAAGTAGAAGTCTACCACCAAATTGCAAGTCACACTTATCCAACCCAAGAAGCTCAAATTCAATAATTAGAGCAAATGAACATTAGGCTATGTGAAGAATGCATTATGCCTTGCAATGAACAGTGGTGTCCTGAATGCTACGCTCTTAGTATCCCCTTGTCCAGCGAAAATAATGAGAACGAAATTGAATTTAGAGAACCTGAAGCAATGGAAAAAATTGAAACAACACCTATCTACCTTATCAAAAATCAGCCTGCCTTACAACTTAAATACTTTAACAACAACGGACACAGAATAAAACCCGAAAAAGCACATGAAATTGATGCTGGATATGACCTAAAATATCCAGGCAAGAATACTCTTGTTCTCAAACCCAAATTTCTCACAAAAATCAACCTCAAAATTGCACTCAAAATCCTGCTAGAAGCAATGGTTCAAATCACCTCCTGGTCTTTTCTGGCAAGCAAAAAAATCAATGTCAGAGGAGGAATAATCGATGCTGGATATATTGGAGACATTACAGTGATGCTTCAAAATGAAACTGATAAACCATTCAAGATCAAACATGCTAAAAAAATTGTCCAAGCTATTTACCTACCCTTAATCAACATTTCGGGTTTGCAACTAGTTAATTAAAGAGAACAATTAGGAAAAAGTGATAGAGGAACCCAAGATTTTGGTTCAACTGGATGATTCACAGTTCCAGTTAATATAGCTTTTAACACATAGAACAAATCTCACCAGATTTTCAGACTTCTACAACCAATTACCATCTCACCCTTTGGAGAACATCTGGAAATTTACACCTGCCCAAAGCCAACAACCACACAGCAAATTTTTGAGTTCAATGAACAAGTCTGCTTGGAACATAATATTTCGATTCCAAACATTTATATTCCAGAAGGAATAAAGAAAGTCTAAGTTACTTTTTACAACCCCAATAATTACCCCATAATTTTATTAAATAGTTTAGAAATTGGAGTTATTCACAGTAATATATTTCAACAAAAATTACCGCAAACAGTTCCCAATTTCTCTGAAATTATTGAACATTTATTACCAAAAATCAACCCAAACCCCAGCTCCGAAAACTATTATGTTGTCATGGAAAAACTATCTCGAATTAACATGGGACAACTTGAACCACAACAACAAACCCAGCTCAAAAAGCTAATTGCAGAATTTGCCGATATCTTTGCTGAAAACAACAATGACTTAGGAAGAACTGATTTGGTCCAACACCAAATTTATACAGGAGATGCCAAACCAAGAAGACAACAAGCATATCGAGTTGCTCCAGGAAGCCACCAATTCATCCGAGAAGAAGTACAACAAATGCTTAACAATGGGCTCATCCAATTCTCTATGAGTCCTTGGGCTTTACCTGTAGTGCTAGTTAAAAAGAAAAATGGAAAGATCCGATTTTGTGTTGACTATCAACAACTCAACAGTGTTACAATTGGAGATGCCTACCCCTTTCTCCGGATTGATGACATGTTAGATGCTCTTAGAAAATCCAAATACTTTTCAACACTAGATTTAGAAAACAGTTACTGGCAAGTTGTTATGAATCCCAAAGATCGCTCCAAAACAGCATTTACCACCCAAGGCGGAAATTATGAGTTCAATGTAATGCCTTTTGGATTATGCAATGCACCAGCAATGTTTCAGAGATTAATGGATGTTGTGTACCAAGGACTTCTTTGAAAGTCAGTAGTCATTTATCTTGACGATACTGATGTTTATTCTCCATTGTTCGAATTACACTTAAAACACCTGCAAGAAGTTTTTCAATGATTACGAAAAGCAGGACTAAAACTCAATATCAAAAAATGCTACTTTGGAAAAACAAGCCTGGTCTTTCTTGGTCATATTATTAGTAAAGATGGAATCAAACCAGATCCTGAAAAAATCAGCATTGTTAAAAACTTTAAAACTTCTCGAAACACTACAGAACTAAGAGGATTCATAGGATTAGCATCCAACTATCGGAAATTTATTAAAGGATTCTTGGAAATTGCAAAACCCCTCAACCAGCTCATCACCAAAAATGTTGAATACAAATGGACTACCGAACACCAAAAAGCTTTTGAAATTCTCAAGGAAAAACTGACAACAGCTCCAATTCTTGCCTACCCAGATTTCAACAACCAATTTCAACTAGCTACAGATGCTTCGTATACTGTCTTTGGTGCCATCTTATCACAACTAGATGACAATAGAAATAAGCGAGTAATTGCTTATGCTAGCAGAACATTAAAACCAGCTGAAAAAAACTACCCTGCCACAGAACTAGAAACAGCAGCCATAATTTGGGCCCTACACCACTTCAACCTTTATCTTAGGTCTAAAGAATTCGATATTATCACTGATAATATTGGACTCAAATGGCTTTAGAACAAAAATACTTAGCTGAATGCAAAACAAACCTGATGGACAGGATTTCTAGCAAACTATTGATACATAGTACATCACAAACCAGGAAAACTCCACACCAATGTTGACTGTCTCTCCAGAATGAGACAAGATTAGAAAAACACAAAAACCAACAATCAACTTAACCAACCAAAAGAACCAACAAACAATGAATTTGGAAAACTACAACAATCTCAAACAATATTTGGAAACATTAACAATCCCAACAGATTGGTCTTCAGATAAAAGACATTGACTACAACAACAAGTCAAACAATATTTTCTACACAACAACATTATTTATTATCAAAATTTCAAAAACCCAGACATACCACTCAGATTAATACAAGAACAGAAAAAAGAGACTATATTATATAACATGCATTCAGATTCTTCATCAGCCCACTTCGGAAAAGACAGCACCACCCAAAGAACACTAGAATACTACTTTTGGCCTTAAATGAAAAAAGACATTCACGAATATATCGAATCTTGTGATAGTTGTCAAAGAAGAGAAGGAACTTGTCTTACAGAATCTTTAAACCCAATCAAAGTTGGACAGCCTTTTGACAGAGTTGGTATCGATTTAGTCAGACCACTACCTATCACAAACCAAGGAAACCGCTATATTGCAGTAGCCATAGACTATCTTACCAAATGGCCTGAAGTCAGAGCCATTTAATGGGCAGATGCAAAATCAGTAGCAAACTTTATCTATAAAGACATTATTTGTAGACATAGATGCCCAATAGAACTTTTATCTGATCAAAGAACACATTTTATGAACAATTTAATCCAGAAAATTTGTGGACGATTTAATGTCAAGAGACCATTATTTTCACCCTACCATCCACAAACAAATAGACTTGTAGAACGGTTTAACAGAACATTGTGTGAATCATTAGCCAAAGTTTCAACCAATTTTGAACAAGAATGGAATCTCTTTATTCTATCAGTATTACTAGCATATAGGACACTAAAACAAGATACCATGAAACACACACTATTTGATTTAACTTACGGAAGGACAGCAACATTACCAATTAGTTTCATAGTGGAAACATACCCAACACAACCAATTGATGAAAACAATTTCCAAGAAACGCTTCAACAAAGAGCCTACACTCTACTTAGCACATTGGAAGGAAAACGACGAATAGCAGCCACCCATATTGAACACTCCCAAGCTCAACAAAAAGAATGGCATGATGACAAATTGCCTCCAGTCACCAATGAATTTAAAATTGGAAACAAAGTTCTCTTACACAGAACTAAAGCTGAAAAACAATGGAGTGGAAAATTTGAGAATAAATAGGATGGACTATTCTTTATCCATGAAGTTTTAGACAACGGATCATATAAGCTAAGACTTGATGACAAAATTCTAGCAAAAGTTGCACATAGAGATCATTTGAAACACTATAATTTCAGAAACAATCCTGAACCATTAATTCCACAAATTGGTACACATTCCCTTTTAATCAATCCCAAAGACATTCCCTGAAATTTAGAACTAATAGTTGTCATTGAACAGCCTCCCAACTTAAACACTTAATTTAAATTTATTATTATAGTTATCTTCTTATAATTTAGAAACAATCTCACAAAAACAAAACAAAAATAACATAAAAACCCATACACCAAAAATAATTTTCTTTTATTTTAAATTGCTTATAATGACTATTCCTCAAAACATTCAACAATTATCCCAAAAACTAATGTTAGCTTTAAAAACAATACCCAAATTATCCATTACTGTTACTGGAAACCACATTAATTATACCCAAACAGAAGTAGTTACAAATTTAGCCTCAAATTCACGAAAATATCATCTGTATAAGAAGAACACAAGAAGTTATACTGGAATTCACCTGCCAGAACTTTTAAAGCTTGCTTTAAGAGAAAACCTAATGCTCACTCTGATTAGTATTCCACCAAATGCTACAATTCAACAAAGACTTTAACTGTGTCTCAATGAGGAAAACACTGAATATCCTCCAATCTATAGATATTTTTACATTGAAAAAACACTCTACAAATGGAAACTGGAACTTACAACAGCAAACTTTACAAAAGAAGCTATTCAGAAACAACTCCACAATGAATTTAAGACAACAGCTGGATTAACAAACAGTCGCTACAGGCTCAGAGCTGCTCTTAGACTTTATAACCTATTCCACACCTGTGAAAACGTACTACAAAACCCAATTTTTCAACCTTTGAAGATTCAATACATTGGAAAGCTCACAAAACTGAAATTTTAACAATTTTCAGACCAAATTTCTTCAATAATTTTGGATTATTATTTGGAAATGACAAACAGTACTTGGACTTTGATGGAGCTTAGTCTTGAGGAGGAGGTTATGTTACCAGACAAAATTAGAGATATTATTTAGCATGAAATTATCTTATAATTTTTATCATTAATTAGCATATATTATCATTTCAAATTATCACTTATTACATTAGCAAAAATGTCCAAAATTATCATTTAATTAATAACCCAAATTGTACACAACACAAATGTAACCTAATTGTGATGATCAATCATGTAATACCCTGAACTATGTAATATTCAAAAGTTTGCTGAAATTTGTAAAAATTTGCTGAAATAATTGATAGTTCACTGAAATATTTAATAGTTCGCAGAAATAACTTGTAGTTTGCTGAAATATATCTTTAGTTCAGCGAAATTGTAGAAAATAGCAAAGTTCAAGTTCATAGAATAGTGTTACAATAAGTTGTATAAAAGAAAAGCTTCTCTCTTCGAGAAAATGTATCTTACTTTAGATTTATTTCTTAAAACTGTTCTTATACACACAAAAAGAAATAAATATCAAATAATTCAAAAAAAACCAAATTCTTTAATTATTGTACTTGGAAAATCCCCAACTAATATTTCGAAATTGATTAGCTACCAATTTCAGTAAACTGTTAGTAACTCCAGGCCTGGATAGAAAACGTTTCTCTTGACAAAAATTCTATTTCTTTTACATTTCTTTTATTTTTTTTTTCTTTTCTTATTACAATTATTAGGGTAGTCTACAGACAAGATTCCTGTAGAAGAGTTGACTTTCACAGCAAAGTAACTATACATTTTAGTAAGCTTCCAGACGAGCAATTTCTAGGAAAGAGTTGACATTTACTACAATGTAACTACATAAAGTAACTGGCACAGAATTGGCCATTCCACTTATAAGCCCAGCAGTTCAAATTATAGGAGATAATTTGAAGATAAATTCAGTTATTAGAGGTTTAACTACTTCTAGAAAACGTGAATTCACAACAAACAAACATTAACAACATTCAAGAAAAGAGACCAAAAACCTCCGGTAACAGCATCCAGATCCAAATACCTCTTAGATATAGCAAACCCATCAGAGAACATAGCAACATTAGCTGCCATAGCATCCTTGAACTCATTCCATGTAACCTCATTAGCATTTTTAACATCAAACTTTCAGCAATCTCTGTTAGCCTGTTTGTGAAAAGAGTTCAACTGCATATTCAAAAGTTCTCCCAAACCCATGGACACAGAGACAGCATAATGATCTATGTCAAAGTGCTCATCAACACCTAGAATATTACAGCACAAAATTGTGTTAACCAAATTTAAAGAAACAAAAATGTAGTCAATTATCTTAACAATACCTCTGGAATTCTCCCATGTAGGCATTTTGGTCACTGAGCTTTTAGTCAATGAATTAACTAGACCTAGACTAAAACACTTTTTAAAGCTTGCACACTTGTAAGAGCCATTTTTATTGAAGTTACTACCAAAAATAACAAAAGTGGACTTATTTGTAGCTTTGGCAATAAGAAAATTAATAACATCAGCCTGAAAGAAACGAATTGCAGAAGAAGCACCAGCATAGAGCCCTAGAATCGAAACAGAAAATCTATTCCTAAAGAACAACTTGATAGAAATAAAATGACCAGATACCTTAGAGACCTTATACACATGTTTTGTCAAAGAATTATTCATAACTATAGCAACACCCAAACCCAAGTACCCAGAGTTCAAATCTAAGATAAACACTCGGACACCACTGAATTTGTTAGCAATCCAAGGGCAGATCTTTCCTTTTAGCTTTGTCTCTGTTAAAATCGAAACCAAATTGTTTATATCCTTATGCCAACACATGATATTATTCTGTTTTGTAGGATTGTTCATTCCCCTAACATTACAGGTGGCAACTTTTCAAACTAGATCACTCATTGGAAAGGAGGTTGTGATACCAAATCTGTACTAAGACTATCCACTTTGGCTGAAAGCCCCAAAACCATTTCTATCAAACACTTCATGCTGTCTTTCAGCTTTAATACTGAAGACATATCAAATGACACCACTTCCACAACAGCCACACCACCAGCAGATGCACCCAAACTCTCACTTATTACTACATCCACCCCTTAATCCTGTAATGAAGAGATCACCAATGGCTGACATTCAGGGCTAGGCTGAGAAACCATTGGCCCAAGTACATCCAACCTCTTAGCCAGCTTGTCCACCTGTTCTGCAAGGCTGGCGAGACTACACTCAAGAGCAGCAAACCTATTATTGATTCCATTCACAACTGGTAGAGATGGCTTCATCTCTGAAAAAAAGCCAACATTAGCCAAAACCTTTCGAACAGAGAGAAGAGAGAAAGAAAACCCACCAACAACCTTTGCCCAGAAGAGACCACCAAAAGAAACTGGATGAGTGATGGGAGCCTGTTTCTTCTTATATATATTGGCCAAACAAACCTGATCCTGAGGAGTTACCACCTATTTCCCACAAATGCCAGAGAGACCTCCCAATAAACAGAAATCAGAAACATGATCATATTGTTTACATTTAACGCAACAAGCCAAAAAGAGACCAGCCCAATACAAATTCACACTCTTGAAAACAGGCAGAAAACCAATGGCTGCCAATTTGGATGTCTCATTACCAAAACAAATTACAGCACACTTATCATGAACATACATTGCCAAATTATGACCGATAAAACAAATTTTCTTATCATAGGATGCCAATAAGCCAGAAAGATCATAAGCAGTAGTGCCAACAGGTAGTGTATATAGCAATGCTTGATGTTGGTTTCTTAATACTCATGTTTGTTTGTTATTAACTGCCTTTGCCACATGAATGGAGTTCTTTTCCATGAGAATAGACCATTCAGCTGCGACCAAATTAGCTATTTCAGAAAACTTAAACTCTATCAAAGCTTTTTGCCATAAACCAATCAGTTGCATTTTAATCGACACAATTTTGCTAAATTTGGTAAACAAATTCTACTGCTGATTTGGGAAGATCAACAGGAATCTCCTTAACAATAATTTTCTGATTTGAACACTTGTTTACCTGCTTAACATTATTATTAACTAAGATTTTCTCACTGACAGCCAAATCTCTTGCTTTTTTCAAACTTTTCTCAGAAGTAAATGAAGATCTAATGATTTCTGGGAATTTTGAGGGAGTAGAAGCCCCCCCAAAACCATTTATTCGATAAAAAATCTTTTTAATCATAATAAGCTTATTACCATTAGTTTTTCCAGGTATAGCAGATAGTTCAACATCTAATGTAAACAATTTTACTGGCTCGAAACTTCATTTTTTCAGGACACGTGACTCGACAGATAATAGCTAATTGGGTCCAACAAATTTAGGCACTGGGAGCACCAACTCATTATTATCTTTACTTACATCCACAAAGGAGGGTACCTTTGGCAGTTGTTCTAAGACATAAGTTTTCGTCTGTGTTTTCTTAAGAGTTGCATTATCCATTATGTCATTTATTTCAGAAGCATTGGAGTCAATATAGCTCATTTCTTTAATAACTGTGCCCTTCAAGTTCTCCACATCTGACACTTCACTCACACTGCTTTCTTCGCTTTCTATCTCACTGCCCTAAGATCTGTCGTGTCTAATACCAGTAGCTTGTAATATTTCAGCAGACAAAGGCCCAGTCAATGAATCCACAATGGCACTGGAAGCCCCAGATTTGTTTGGCTTCTTGAAAGAAGGACCACAAGAGTATACATTATTGACTCATGTCTTTTTTTTGGTATCTTTATTACCAGAGTGGGACCCCAATCCAATTGATAATGAACCAGAACCACCAGCAGACATGCTCACTGATTCCATTATGACAAAAATAAATGTGTTGGAAAAAATGACTTAAATGAACAAAGAAAGAAGGAATAAGATAAAAAGATTTCTTCCATATTTTTTTTCACTCTCATAATGGCCAGAGGATTGATGAGAGACAA
Source organism: Geosiphon pyriformis (assembly GCA_016748015.1). Classification (NCBI taxonomy): domain Eukaryota; kingdom Fungi; phylum Glomeromycota; class Glomeromycetes; order Archaeosporales; family Geosiphonaceae; genus Geosiphon; species Geosiphon pyriformis. Next base: position 638,997 of record JAAOMT010000400.1, on the reverse strand, counting down.
AAAGCTTTGGTTGTTATTATGTGTATTTTAACTGTTTTTTTTATGTTTTTTAATATTATTATATATATTGTTTTATATAAAAGTTTTATTTTTAAAAACTAGCTTTATAAATTTTTGTTTATTTTTAAAGATGTTAAAATTGCTAGCAGTAAAATTATAAATTTTGTGTATGATTTGAGATTGGCATATAGGTTGAATATTTGGTTTATTTATTCTAAACATTATGCTTTTATAGAAAAAAAATAGTTTGATTTTATATAATAAGATAGTATTTGTGACTGTTAATAATATTATAAGATGGTTTTTTTGATATATTAAATTTTAATATCTTATTTTAATTGCAATCAGTCTTTTATAAGTTCCTTAATTTTATTTGTATAATAATATTACTGTTTATATTAAAGACTTTTTTTTTAATGTTGTAATATAAATTATTTTTCAATTTCTAATTGTTGTATATATTTATGTACTTTTTTTAGAGACTAAACTAAAATCTATCTACTATTTTTGTAATTGTCTAATGCATTTTTTTAATTTAGAAATATAGAATATTAATAATTTTTAGCACTTTTCTTAATTTTCATAATAAAGTTTTTTATTAATTAGTAATAATATAAATAATTTTAATCAAAAATTATTTTTTCAAAAGATTTAACTAATAAATGATAGTTTTATTTGGTAAATAATACAAGTAAGTTTTTTAATACTTAAAGTTATAATAATTTAATTTTTAATATTTTTTTCATTTTTTTTTGATTAAAAATTTTTGTAAATATTTATTTTAAAAATAAAAGCTTAGAAAATAATTAAAGTAGAAATTATTAGATGAACTTGTTAGATAATATTGTTATTTTTTTTAATATTAAAGTTACTATATATATATATATTTGTAGTTTTACAAAAAAACACATTATAATACTCTTTTTTTAATATCTTAATCTGATATTTGCTGCTATTATCAGTTAATATTTGTTATTATTGCAAGCTAATACTTATCATTATTGTAAAATAATACTTATTATTATATTAATCATTATTTTTTTAAGATTATTACTGTGTTATATTATGATTAAATAATTTATATTATTTTATGATTTTTTTGCTAAATTTTTGAATTATAATAATGGTTTTTTGTTTATATTGTCTAATGATATAATTAAGCTGCTTGAAATTATTAAAGTTTTGAAATTAATTTTAATATACACAAATTGTATTTGTTTTTTTAGGTATTAAAAATATGGTTTTTGTGTATATAAATATATAATATTGTTTTAAGTAACTAGTTACATATAAAAAATACATAATTTATACTTAGTTTAAATTGCTTAGTTTGATATATTGTACTAAATAGTATTTGAACTTTACTTATTAAATATAAAAAATAAAAAAAACAATTTATGATTTGCTTATATATAACCAGTTATTTAAATTTATATTAAAGATTATTATTAGTAGATAATAATACTTTTAACAAATTTATTATCTAAAATTAATCAAATTAGTTTTTCTTTAACTTTAACTTCTGTATATATAGTTGTGATTGTTTTTTGTTTTAATGTAAAAATATTGTTAAGTAAAAAAAATAATTTATTTACTTTAAATTTAAATGAAAAAATGTCTAAAATATTTGTATTTTTGGCTATTTTTGCTAGTAAAATTGTAATATTGTTAGAAAAAAAGTTTTGTTGTTGTGCTGTAATTTTATTTTTTAAAAATACAGTATGATAAAAATTCTGGTTTTTAAACATTATAAGATAGTTAAATTAAGTATAAAAGTATTTGAATAGTTGTTAATTATTGTTATAAAATATTAATTAATTATTAAAACCAATTTTATTATTGTTAAACTAAAAATAGTTTTATAATATAAATTAGTTGGATTAAGACAATTTTTATATTAATAATTAATTAAAAATAGTCGATAATACTATTATAGTTATTATAAAGCAGACTAATAATAAATAAGCTTGAATTTTAGTAAATAATAAATAGATAGTAGATTATATAATTATTATTATTGAAAAAAATAATATTAGTTATTTTGTTTTTGTTAATTTTTTGGTATTTTTCTATAATTGTATTTTTAATGTTCTAAAATTCTATAATAATAGCAATTAAAAGTTTGAAATTAGTTGTTAGATGATAATAAATTTTTTTGATTTTGTTTTTGTAATAGTTAATATTTTTATTAATTAACAAAATAGATTTTAAATTTCTTAGTAAATTGGTTAATTTTTTTTATTATTTATTAAACTGGTTTTTTCAATGATTAAATTAATAAATTTGATTTAATTTGTTTCTTTTATAATTTTTTAGCATGTTAAATAGCAATAGCTAAGTTTGTTAAAACATATAAGCAAACTTTTTTGATTAATTTATTCTTTAAACTAACAATAAATTAATCTAAAACTTGAGTATTAAAGTAATAAATATTTGTTTTTAATTGGCAAATTTTTTGGGAAAGTTTGTTAAACTTCTTAATATAAGTCATAACAAATTTAGATAATTCTTGCTTAATATTTTAAAAATAGTTTTAAAAAATAATTAAAGTGTTTTTGTTTGTAAATTACTTAAAAAAAACAGTTTTAAAGACTTGTAATATTTTATTTTATTCTTATTTATTTGTATTTTCTGCTTTAATTACTTAATTAAGTTATTTTTGAAAACTGGTTTTAGTATTTTTTTCAAAAAAATTAGGAATTTTTGCAATATAAATAATAATTATTTCTTTATTATTATTTTTTATTGTCTGTAATTTTTTTTTCTTTTTTTTTTATTATTTCAAAAATGTTTTCTTTATTGATTAAGATTCTGAATATTCACTTTGGCTTTTGGCTAAATAATTAAGAAGATTAATACTAATATAAATTAATTTTGATTATTAAATAAAACTTTTAATAAAGTTTTTTAATCTTAAAAAATAATTAAATAGTAAATTAAATATTGTTACAGGTGACTATTTCTGGTGTTGGATTAGATAACAAACTCATAACTTGGTGCTCAAATTTAGTTGCAATTGATAGTGATCTGAAGATTTGTGTCTGACAGATTTATATTCAAAGGGTTTGGTTGAGTTCTTTGTATAATAAACAGAGATTTAATGGTAATAGTTTTATTCATAGCTTCCCGAAACCGCAGTTTTGTCAATTTCTTTCTCAGCTTGATGGCCAGTATTTTTTCTGGTAAGCTATCCTCAATTGAGTGTTCTACCCTTATTTCTGGGTTTTTTACCAGTCACGTTTATCCTGATATCAGTATCCCACACATTAATCCTCAATAGAGTTAGTAAACAACAATAAAATCAAAGCAAGAAATAAAAAAAAGAAAAGAAAATAAAGAAAGAAAAGAAATAAGCCAAGGCGATTTGCAAATTAGTATTCCATTAATAGCCATAATCAAAAGCTATTGTTCCAGTATGGTTAAAGATTAATTATTATCAACATGAAGTATTGATAGTAACAGCGGGTTTGAGATAACAAACAGTTATTTATTTGTGGTTTGGAAGGTTGTCTAGATGAAATTTAAACTGAGAGGTCTGTCTTTTTAGCTTCTAATCCTACTGCTATATATATATAATTGAGATTCCTTAATTCTTCAATTCTTCACAACAGGAATCCTGCAATTCCTAAGAGGAATCCTGGAATTCCATATTTTACTATGTCTACTTCTAATTGGTTAATAACTATGCTAATATATATTCTCTATATTTCTATAAGTAATATTATTCTCTCCTTTTAATCTTAAGCCCCATCAAAATCTAACTCTGTTAATTCTCCTTCTTGAAGTATTTCCTGAATTTCATTTTCAAGAATTACTTGTGTTATTTGAGTCTGTAATTCTTCAAATTGAGCATTAATGATCTTTTTTAATTGATTATTGGTAACTGTGTCCATTGCTTTGTTGAGTAAGATTTCTGGTCGATCCTGAAATGCTGTGTGTATTTGGTATATGACTTGGGTCTGTGTGGATAAGTTGTTCTTTCCCACAAAATGTTTTAATTGTTGTAGTATTCTGATGTTGAATAATTGCTTTGTTTTATCCATATATAGATTCTGGATATTCACGTGTTGTCCCAAGTAAAAATAACAATAGTTTCTTGAAAATTGTTGTATCCACCAATTCCAAGTTTTTTTAGTCAACTCTTAATATAGTGACTTTTTTGTCAACTTTTTTATTGCTAATTTTACTTTCACAATGATTTTGTCAACAGTATTTTCTGTTTTCTTCTGTGTTCTATGTGGTGATATTTTTCTAGTGTCTTGATATTGAATGGTTTGTTGATTAATTGTAATTTTCATCTTTTGGTGTTGAATCAATTGAAAGAGTTGTTGTGCTAGTAAATGGATGTTGTCTGTAATTTCCATTTTTCTAATATTTCTTGTCGTGTCTACCATGTCTTTATATATTCTTTTTATGGATTAATTTAACGTGTTGTTGTCAATGATGATGATTGGTTTCAGATCTCATGGAATTTCCTCTGGTTGGACTAGTATCTTTTGTACTCTTAATTGTGGAATATTACTGGTGAATAGTGGTGTGATGTTGTGGTATGGTTTCAGTCAATTTTCATGTGCTGCTTTGGTTAAAATTTTGTTATCTAGTCTTAATTTGTAAGCTCTATTCCTTAGAATTTTTTTTATGTGAAATGGTCTATCTCATTTGGGGTCAAATTTTCCACTCTATTGTTTTTCTGCTTTGGTACAATGTAAGAATACTTTGTCTCCAATTTTGAATTCAACTGGTTTGTCTGGTAGTTGATTATCATGTCTTTTTTTCTGTTTCTCTTGTGACTTTTGTATTTTATCAGCTGCTCTTTTTCATTTGTTTTCCAATGTTTCCATTAAGTCATATGTTCTTTTTAACAATGTTTCTTGGAAATTTTCTTCTGTTATTGGTTCAGTTGGATATGTGTTAACTTCTATCTCAACTGGTAATGTTGCTGTTTTACCATATATCAATTCAAATGATGTTGTTTGTGTGGTGTCTTACTTCATTGTCCAATAAGCAAATAATACTGATGATATTGTTACAGGTTGGAGTAACAAGCTAACAGATAGCAAGAGAGAACAGGATTGTAGAGTGATGGAAATAATCAAAGGGGATTCAACTTTAATGAGCGAATTGAATGAATATGGATTCAATGTGCGAGATCAGTCTCATAAAATATCTCAGTCGCTATTCTTTTCAAAAGGTAATAAGAGAATCTGAAGGTAGAGAAATAGTCCGTACTGTCAACAATTGATAACTGCTGGTATAATTCTATGTCTCACATTGGCACTCTTAGAATTCAATATCAGGTATTAACTTGTGCTCTTCAGTCATGTTTATTCAAATAATCTTCAAATGCTACAATTATATATGTCAAGAAAAGACCAACAAGTAATCTTTTATCTTAAGATGTTCGAATACTTGAAGGTAGGAAAAGGAAAATTAGTGATAAGAAAGTGTTTGAGATGAAAGTTGTTATTTTTATTTATTTAATTCTTGTCTGAGAGATGATTTTCTACAGCTAAGAGACTCATTGCTTATATAGCTATTAAAAGTGGTTAATGACCAGATTAACGACTAGGTCAATAATCACTATCTAAAAATAGAGTGGCTAATTATATGACATCAGTAACTAATACATGTGATAACTAATAAAAATTATGGGTTTCAACTGTAATATCATCCTCTTCAAAGAGATTAAGCTCCAGTGAAATCAAGCTATTTATAGGGTATTCTAATTAAAGGGTTTTGTCTAACTCAAAACTAATTAGTTTGTTGAAGTCTTTTGTGGATAGAGTATATAGTACTTGAGGCAAAATAAGCTTTGTATCCAAAAGACCAAATCTTTGTATAAAAGTTTTGGCTTTTCTTGCAATGGTCAAAACTCTTGGGACATCTAAACGTATAATGCCCAAAATTTCCACTTGTATCTCTAAAGTTGTTTTCTTTATGAGCTTCATTTCTTCTATGATTTCACCAAGACAATCATAGAGTTCTAATTGCCTTCTATATGACAAGTTTTTGTCTATGGGCAAGATTTCTTTAATCATTTTTCCAATTGTCATGAAAGATGTAAGTATTGCTGCTGTTATGCTTTTCAGCAAATACTTATCCATTTTGCTACCAATTTTTTCTCTTCTGGTAGTGGTTTTTTTTGGTCTAATAACAGTATGTGTTCTACTGTTATCAGTTATGGTGGTTTGTTTTCCAATGGTTAGAGTAGCATTTGGATAATTTTTGATCCAGTACTCATGGAGAGTGTAGAAAGCGTTTTGAATATTTTGATCTAGAAAATAATTGTTCATGTTGATTGAAGATACCTCTGTTTTGGGAATAGTGCATTTATTTATATCTGAATTTTGTTGATCATTTGGGTTGGTATTACCACAACAGGTAACCAATCAGGTCGTTTGTGATATTTCTTGAGTCGTGTGCCATAAACAGGGTGATCATTAAAGATTGTTCCATATTGATCTTGTAAGATATAAGAACCATTGTTCAAAACTTTGTTGACTATAAAGGGTCCTTTCCAGCAGCTGGAGAATTTATCACCATAGACATTGTCTCTGTCTGAATAGTATTCCAAAACTAAGTTACCAATACTTAAGGAAAGTGTTTTATAGGTTTTTTTCTTTTTGAGCTTTTCTTGGAACTGTTTTATCTTTTCAAAGGCAATTATCTGTGCTTCTACCAATGAGTCAAGAATGGTACCAAGTCTTCTTTGCAAAATGTTTTTGTAATCTCCTATTATTATTTTTTCAAAAGGTATTGTTTCTATATTCGTTTCTATTGGTAGAATTGTCATTCGTTCATAAAGCAGATAAAAGGGTTCATAACTTGTTATGTCATGATTCACAGTTCTGTAGACAAACAAAGCTGAAAGCAATACTTTGTCTCATAGGTTGGTTTCTTCACTGGTTTTGGCTAGGGTTTTATATAGTGTTCTATTGAAACATTTCACTAGGCCATTTGTTTGGGGGTAATAAAAAGAAGAGAGTTTATGACGTATTCCCATTTTTCTGCAAAGTTCTTTAACCAGTGTACTGAGAAAAGCTCTTTCTTTATTAGATAAAAGTTCTTTGGGGCAGCCATGGTGACAGATAATATCTTTATAAATGAAATTGGCAATTGAGACTGCTGTTTGATCTGAGGTGGCTCTTGCTTCTACTTACTTTGTAAGATAGTCGGTAGCTGTGATAATGTATCTGTTGCCATTAGGAGTTACTGTTAAAGGTCCAACAACATCTATACCAATTCTGTCAAATGGTTGACCAACAGAGATCAGATGAATATCTTCTTTGCGATTAGGTTTTCCTTTTTTTTGGCAAGTATTACAGGTTTTAATGTATTCAGCAATGTCTTTTCCCAAAGTAGGCCAATAATAGTAAGCTAAAGTTTTCTGAATTGTTTTTGTTTTTCCAAAGTGTCCAGCTAATAAATCAGTGTGCATAATGTAGATTACAATTTCTCTTTCTTCAAATCTAATGACTCTCTGGGGGCAGTCAGGATCTTTTCTATTTCTTTTATATAACTGGTTCTGGCAAATCAAATAGAAATTTAATTGTTTGTGCAAATGTTCTCTTTGCTGTCGAGTATAATCCGGCGGGTATTGTCCTTTACCCAAAAATTCTATTAAGGCAGAGTAGTTGTCCAAGTCCATTATTGTGTTTGTTTGTGGGGGAGTTACAAATAATTAAGTTGGTTTGGTTTGGGAGGGTTTTACTATCACTGGATGATAAGTCTGAAAAGAGCGTCAGCGTTTTGATGATTAGCTTTTTTGCAGTATTGAATGTCATAGTCGAATTCATCCAAGTGGAGTATCCAGCAAGTTATCCATTTATGTTCCAGGTTTCTTTTGTTGTGTAACCAAACCAAAGCTTGGTGATTTGTTACCACCAAAAATTTCACACCCTTAAGATATTTGTCCCAGTAGCTGGTAGCCCAAACTACTGCTAAGCATTCTTGTTTAATGACTGAGTAGTTCCTTTCTGCTGGTGTGAGAGTTCTACTGGCATATGCTACGGCATGTTCCCTGCCATTTTTGTCTTTCTGGGAAAGAATAGCACCAAGTTCATAACCAGATGTATCAGTATGGAGGATAAAAGATCGATCCAGATTAGATTGCATAAGGATGGGTTCTGTAACCAGTTTTTCTTCAGAATTTTAAATGCTTTTTGTTGATGAGTGCCCCAGTGATAATTGATGTTTTTTCTAAGTAGCTAATTGAGAGGAGTGGCAATTTTGAAGAAACTCTTGACAAACTTGCAATAATAAGAGGCCAAACCAAGAAAAGAGCGTAGTTCATAAATATTCATTGGTTGTCTAATGGTTTGAACTTTTTCAATTTTGGCTGGATCAGAAAAAATTCCATCTTTTGTAATAAGATGGCCAAGAAACTGGGTGGATTAACGTCCAAAGAATAATTTGATTGGATTGATCTTAAGGCCAGCATTTCTAAGGAGGTCAAAAACCTTTTGCAAATGTTCAAAGTATTCATCACAGGTTTTTGAGTATGCCATTATGTCGTCCAAGTAAACTAGAACAAAGTTTTCTTTTACTGATTCAAATACTTTGTCCATTAAGCATTGAAAGGTGGGAAGAGCATTTGTGAAACCAAAAAGCATGACTGTGAATTTGTAGGTGCCATACTTGGTGATGAAGGCAGTTTTCTTTCTGCTTTCTGGATCCATCTCTACTTGCCAGAATTCAGCAGTTAAGTCAATGGTTGAAAAGAAAGTGGCACCATGAAATTGGTCTAGCCTTGTATTAATCTTGGGAAGTGGGTACATGTCTCTTTTAGTAATGACATTTAATTGGCAATAGTTAACACAAAAGCATAGGGTTTCTCTTTTCTTGGATACCACTACAACCGGGAATGCCCATTCACTCTTAGTTTCCTGTATGAATCTAAGGTTTTTCATTCGGGTTATTTCCTTTTTGATAAACTCATCATTGCACCAGTTGGATTAATAGGGCTTCAAATGGATGGGGCAAGTTTCTCTGGTGATGATGGTGTGTTGTATCACATATGTATGTTCAGGAGGTTTACCTTCTTTTGAGATAACTGGACTGTTTCTAGCCAGCAGGTTTTCAATGTCTATTTTTCTTTCTTTTGGAGAGAGTTCTCTTTGTTCTACAACCAGTAATTGGATTTCAGGTGGTTTGTTTTCAAAAGACTTTTGGACTTCTTTTATTTCCTCACAGGATATCAAGCTGATTGGTTCCCAATCTTTGTAATAGATCAGGCAGGACATGCATTTATCACTAGGAGAATACAATGGTTTGTCGTATCAGCACTAGGCACAAGAACCATGCCACCAATAACTGTATTTGGCTTTCTTGCCTGGCTTTCTGTCAAAGGTTCTTCTGAGCATGTCATAATAAGGCCAGCAGATCAGCTTGCCATTGACAATGATTCCTTCTTTATCTGCCTTGACATTATCCAATGGTTTGTCATTGCTGATAAAGATGGTATAAGTGAGTTTAGCAGTTTCTTCTTGTTCTTCTTTTTCCTCACTTTCTTCATCATCTGATTTGTCTAATTCATTTTTTTCTGGGCTCTGCTTGGATACTGGGGGAGTTGTCCAATGACGACACTTAACCACAATGGATTTCTCACCACATCTGATGGTTAGTTTACAGAGTTCATAATCAAGCAAAGCTTTTGCTTTCTTGAGCCATTCATTGCCAACAATAATGGTGTATTCTTTCACTTCAGATACTTCCATATCAGTTTCAATGCTGATGCCATTGATGCGGACAGGAATAGCTTTGACTATGCCAAATCCTTTCTTTTTATCACCATGCACATTGATCATTGGTCATGTGGATGGTTCATCAATTTTTCTGCCAATTGCTTCAAGAAAGTGTTTAGCAATAACACTAACAGATGATCCACTGTCTAGGATCAAATCAATGAAGTAGCCAACCACTTGGGCTTTGCAAATTAGAGAAGTGATATTGCTATTGTCAGCAAGTCCAGCTTGGCGAGGGCGTTTGTTAGTTTTGGATGTCTTTTTCTTTGGAATCAGAGATTTGCAAAAATCTTTTCTGAATTGTGGATGGGTCATCAATTGGCCAAAGATTATATGTACTGGGGTTTCCATGAGGTCTTTGACAACAGAATAGGGGCCGGATTTTTGTACTATTTCTGGAGGTTCCAACTTTGGAGAGTTCTTGAAAATTTTGGCTTTTGGGGACTTATTGTTGTTAGCAGTTGATGTAGAAGCTTTATTGGGGTCCAGAACGAAATCAACTTTGGCTTTCTTCTTCTTTCTTGTGGATTTAGAGGGGTTGATTGCTAATTCATCCATGTTATGGTTGTCATTAGTTAAGTTAAAAGTGTAAAAGGGGTTTTCTTCTGATTGGCTTGCACTCTCATCTTTTGGAGATGCGCCTACCAGTTTAAAGACTAATAAACAGTGGCTTCAACTAGGGGATCCTCTCCAAAGAAATTGATGTTGGCATGATTGGGTCTTTGGTTGGGAACATTGTTGTTGTTGGGTCTGTTGTTCTGGGCATTATTGTTTCTGGGAACTGGTGGAGGCAGTGGAGGATTGTTGCAATCTCTTGAAAAGTGTCCAGTTAATCCACAGTGATAGCATACAAGTGGGCCATGATTTTGTTGTCTTTGATAGGGAGGTTGCTGGGGCTAATTAAAACGAGGTTCGTATCTAGGTCTTGGTGGTTGCTGGTTATCTCTGACTGCTTGTGCCAAAGGTTCTAATAACCGGGCAAAATTGGCTGTGAGTTTATTAATTAATTGTTCATTTGGATCTTGAGTTTGGGCAGCAAAAAAAGCAGCAGCCATTTGAGAGGCAGAAGCCATGACAGAAGCAGGAGCAAAAACTGGAAATGTAGATTCCAAATGTATTCTTTGGTTGTCTTCAATTCGTTGGGCAAGTTTAATGGCCATGTCCATTGTAGAGTTGTCTTTTAGGGCCAGAAGGGACCAAAGAGCATATGATAGATCAGTTCTCAATCCTTTTGTGAAGGAGTGAATTTTCTGTTCTTCTGTCCAATTTCTCCCAGAGTCTACATATTTGATTAGCTTTCTAATAGCTTTGGCATATTCAGTCACTACTTCTCCAGGGCCTTGGGTTCTTCTTTCTAATTCCATGTGCCATTTGGATATTAATATTGGGGTTCTGAACTTGGCCTCAAATCGGGTAGTAAAAGAAGTATTTTCTTCTCTAGCATTGATTGGTGTCCATCTGATTATTCTGTGTTGAGCATTGGCATCTGTTTCTTGTAAGAACCAGGTAGCAGGAGAGCCTTGGAGGTAGCCACCAACAATTTGGAACTTGTATTCTTCATCATACTGGTTGGCTGTGGCAGCTCTCTCAAAATCATCCAATCATTCAATTAGATCTTGTGCATTATCTCTAAATAGTGGTAGTGGGGTATTGTTTCTTTTTCCTAAAGCAGTTTGTATACCTTGGAGGACGGCCAAAATGTTTGCTTGCATGAGGTCATTAGTCATTGGTTTAGGGGTAACTGTTTGTGTAGACGAGTCTGATTCGCTTAATAAATAGTCAAAAACAGAGGCAGTTTAGTAGCTTTCTTCTTCTGTTTCAAAGGGAGTTTCAGTTGCTTAATGGGCAGCAATCCAAATGTGGATTTGATAATTCAGATATTCAAAATCAGGGGGCTGTTGTTCAAAGGTTGCAGAATATAAGAGCTGATTGATACTGTTGTTTCTTTCTTCAAAGTTGTTTTCAAAATAAGCTTGGTCAAAGTAATAGGTTGTATAAGCTGTATAGGTTTCAGCTGAATGTTCATTCAGGAGCCAGTTCCAAAAGTCTTGGAATTGTCTATTGGATTGTTCTTCAAGAGGGAAGCAGATCAAGCAGGAGGGCAGAGGATTAAGTTCAATGAAATCTAGGTTGTTTCTGTTGTGTGCTATAAAGTGTTCTTCTGATTGCTGTGGCAAATATAAGTAATCACCCATACAATAAGGGAATAAGTAAATTTTGACAACCTTACAAAGAGCACCACTTTTATGTTATGGGTTGGAGTAACAAGCTAACAGATAGCAAGGGAGAACAGGATTGTAGGGTGATGGAAATAATTAAAGGGGATTCAACTTCAATGAGCAAATTGAATGAGTATGGATTCAATGTGCAAGATCAGTCTCATAAAATATCTCAGTCGCTATTCTTTTCAAAAGGTAACAAGGGAATCTGAAGGTAGAGGGATAGTCCATACTGTCAACAATTGATAACTGCTAGTATAATTCTATCCCTCACATCAGCACTCTTAGAATTCAATATCAGGTATCAACTTGTGCTCTTCAGTCACGTTTATTCAAATAATCTTCAAATGCTACAATTATATATGTCAAGAAAAGGCCAACAAGTAATCTTTTATCCTAAGATGTTCGGATACTTGAAGATAGGGAAAGGGAAATTAGCGATAAAAGAGTGATTAAGATGAAAGTTGTTATTTTTATTTATTTGATTCTTGTCTGAGAGATGATTTTCTACAGCTAAGAGACTCATTGCTTATATAGCTATTGAAAGTGGTTAATGATCAGGTCAATGACCAGGTCAATGATTAGGTCAATGATCACTATCTAAAAATAGAGTGGCTAATTATATGACATCAGTGACTAATACATGTGATAATTAATAAAAATTATGAGTTTCAACTATAACAGTATGAACAAATCCCATTCATCCTGGTTTTTTTGGCTGAGTTTCACTATTGCTTCACACAATGTTCTATTAAATCTTTCAACTAATCCATTGGTTTGTGGATGATATAGTGATGATAGTGGTCTCTTAATTCCGAATCTTTGGCTTAGTTCTGCTAATGTTCTATTCACAAAATGAGTTCCTTAGTTTGATAATAGTTTTTTTGGACATCTATGTCAACAAATCAGATCTTGATGGATGAATTTGGCAATGGATTCTGCATCCGCTCTTTGAATTGCTTTGGCTTCTGGCCATTTAGTAAGATAGTCTATGACTATTGCAATATATCTGTTGCCTCTGCTGGTAATTGTCAATGGTCCAACTAAATCGATTCCAATGTGGTCAAATGATTGTCTCACTTTGATTGGTCTTAATGGTTTGCTGGGTCTTGTTCCTTCTCTTTTTTGACAAGCATCACAATTTTGCATATATTGGATGATGTCTGAATACATTGATGGTTAATAGTATCTTTTTCTGGTTCTTTCCATGGTATCTTCTTTATGAAAATGTTCTGTAGTTGGATCTGAGTGTATGTTGAACAGTATTGTCTCCTTTTTTGGTTCTGTAATTACTTTGGTTGGTTGATCTGCATCTTTTCTATTTTTCCAATAAAGTATATTTTGGTAAATAATAAAATATTTGGATTGTTGTTTGATTTTCTTTTGTTCCAATTGGGATAATTTCTTCTTGAACTGTTAAGTATCTATATAATGTTGAAGTTGTTAATATTTTTGTGTATTCATCTTTTGTTATATTTTTGTGAGTATTGTTTTGGTTTTGTTATATTTTTGGGTTGAAATGTTCTTAAATTTGTCTCATTCATGACAAACTGTCGGCATTTCTGTTGTCTTTTTCTTTTTTATAATGTATGGTATAAGTATATGTCAAAAGAGCCATTTTCTATCTTGACTGTCTTCTGTCTCCAAATTCTTGTTTTTGGAGTGATGTTAATCCTTTGTGATCTGTGTATACCTCAAACTTTTGGCTCAAGTATTCTTTCCATTTCATAACTGTCCAATAGATTGCTAAATGTTCTAATTCTGGTGTTTTATAGTTCTTTTTGGCTGGAGTTAAATCTCAGCTGGCATATGCTACTGGATGTTCTCTTTCATCTGGTCTTTTCTAAGATAATACTGCTCCTAATGCTTGACTTGATGCATTGGTAGTAATAATAAATGGTTTACTATAATCTGAATATATTAATACTGGAGCTTGAATGAGCTTTCTTCTTAAAGTATCAAAAGCTTTTTGTTGAGTTTCAGTCTATTCATATTTTGCATTCTTGGTTTGGAGATGGTTAAGTGGCTGAGCAATTTTAAAAAAGTCTTTGATGAAGTGACAATAATAGCTTGCAAATTCCAAGAATGATTTTAGTTTGGTCACATTGGTTGGCACTGGAAAGTTTTTTACTATCTCTATCTTGTCTGGGTCTGTCTTGATGCCGTTTTTGCTGACTATATGTCCCAGAAACTTCAGTTCTGTTTTGCCAAAAAAGCACTTGGTAGCATTTAGCTTTAATTCTGCTCATTGCAGTCTTTTGAATACTTGTTGAAGATGATGGAGATGATCATCAAATGTTTTTGAGAATATATTGGTGTTGTCCAAGTACACAACTACTAATTTCCACAATAAGCCAGTGTACACAATTTCCATTAGCCATTGGAAGGTTGCTGGAGTGTTGGTTAAGCTGAATGGCATTACTTTAAATTCAAAATTCTCTTTCCTTATGGTGAATGCCATTTTCTCTTTGTCAGCTGGATCCATGGCTACTTGCCAATAACCACTATTCAAGTCCAATGTTGAGAACCATTTGTTTCCACTGAAAGCATTGAATAATTCTTGTATCTGTGGAATTGGATAACTGTCTCCACGAGTTATATTATTGAGTTTTCTGTAATCCACACAAAAACAGATCTTCCTGTTTTTTTTATGGACAAGTACTACTGATGACAACTATGGACTCATTGATAGCTGAATTAGCCCATTGTCAAGCATTTGATTGATTTCTTGACAGATGATCTCATGGCTGGCTGGTGGTACTCTGTATGCTCTTTGTTTGATTGGCATCGCATCTCCAGTTTTTATCTGGTATTGGATAATGTCAGTTCTGCCAAATTTGTTTTCACTGGCAAAGATGTTATTGAAATTATTAAGCAACATCTTAAGCTATATACATTGAAGTGGGTTTAAGTTTTCCATGTTCATTTGTTCCAATTGTTCTGGTTGGAGCAAATAACATTTATTTCATCTATATATTGTTTGTGATGTAATATCCACATATCCACAAAGCTATGGAAAATCTGGAATGATGCTTGGTGGTTGATTTTCTAATTCTGTGCTTAAGTATCCAATGATGGTTCTTTTTGGTATTGTGATGACATCTCCTGTTGTATTATAGATGAGAATTTTGATATGGTTGTGGCTCTTGACTGGTATGTGGAGATTGATAAGTTCAATCTTTCCTGATTCACAATGGGTTGCTTCTGCTTCAAAAATCTGTGCTTGATTCTTCACTCTTCTTTCTATTGCCAATATGTACTGGTCATATGGTGGAATAGAAATTGCTTGACTGGTTAAAACAATTTCTCCTTGGCCAACAATTTCTTCCTTTGCCATATTGACTGGTATAGCTATTCTATCTGTGAATCTGAATCCCTGTATTCCTCTTGCTGTTATTCTTAATTCTTTTCTGTTTTCCACTGACACTAATTGAGCTACTTTAACCAGAGACAGGAAGATTGTTTGTGCTATCTTTTTGTTTGGCTCTATAATATAGGCCTTTTCTGAGTTATTTTATAGCATGGTGATAATATTTCTTACATATCCTGCATCAATTATTCCCTCTTTGATATTTATCTCTCTTTTTGCTAGACTACTCCTAGATACTAATTGAACCATTGTTGTTGCCGGAATTTCCAGTGCTATCTTTAAATCAATGTAGGTGCATGAATGTAGTTCCAATTGGATGGCATCTTTTCCTGGATACCTCAGATCAAACCTAACATCAGTATTATGCATGTGTTCTGGCATAATATCTTTATTATTATCACTGAACTATTTAAGTTTCTGTTCCTTGGTGAGGTTAGAAAGTGCAATATATTGTTCATAGTTTGAATCAGGGTTTAAATCTGAGTTGGAATTATTGTCATTGTTCTTACCATATTGGACAGAGCTAGAACCGGTGTTTTTGTCATTGTTATTGTCAGAGTTTGAATCAGGATTAAAAATTGATTCCGATTCTGATGCACAGCTGTTGATTGGTTCCTTTTCCTCTGGAATCATGTAGATCATGCATGGTGGCAGATTGTAAATAAGGTCACACTCATTACAATATTGAAAATCACATGGAATCAAATAGTGGTCGCATAGTCGAGTGTTTATTTCTTCCAACTATTGCTCTTGTTCTTCTCAAGTAGATGCCAACCATTGATAGTGCTCGTGGAATTCTTCTGGATTGTTCTCAATGTTACCAAATATGTCGAACATTAGGACATATTCTAGTTCAGACAGAGATAGGAGGTTGTTTTTGATTTCTAGTAGTTCACTGGTTGTCGCACCTTCTGCTTTTGCACTTGTTATTCTCTAGGATACTTGAAGGTAGGGAAAGGGAAATTAGCGATAAGAGAGTGATTGAGATGAAAGTTGTTATTTTTGTCATGTGGATATCCTTCTAATCATCATAATGCTCATTTTCAGGTGTGATCAATTGGTGTTCCCTTGCGTACCCAATCATTGATTAGTATCATATACTGGCAGGTTTTATCGCACATTTCTCCTCTCCCAGGAATGTTGTTTCACATTCCTTCATCAAAGAGAGTTTCCCCACAAGTTAAACATGATGTATTATCCCATTTTCCCACTTGTTTTGGTTTTCCAAAGTGTTCGATGAGGCATGTGTGACAATAGAACTTAGTTGCTGTCTGGTATTCCTTGTCATCACCACAGCATGCACTCATTGACAACAATTTCTTGCCACAATTGACGCATATGAGCTTTGGTCAGTGATAGCTCAATAATTGTGGTGGTATATATGTATAAGGAATATAACTGGCAGTTGGTAGTGGCTCTTTTTTCTTTGCTTTTTCTTTCTCTTTTTTTCTTTTATCCTATTCCCAACTGGGTGATTCTTTTAAGTTGTGGTCGGTGTCCCAGACTTGGTCTATGTTTCAGATAGATTCTGTTCTCTTCTGTTTTCCTTTGTCATTGTTATCTCATGAGAGTATTGATGGCAGCTTGTTGTGTTCTTTGTCGGCCCATGAGACTTGATACACTTTCCAAGTAGGTTTTGGTTTTTTTTCTTCAAAGTCAATTAGTGGTGCTGTGGTGTTGGTAGCTTTGAAGTGACCACACATTGTTGGTACTTGTGTGTATTGACCATTCTGGCTGAGTACTAGTTCTTGAATCATCTAATTGAGCATGGCATTGGTTTTTGGATAACCAGTCATTACCAACTAAAGCTTGGTATTAGGTGGCTTTCATCACCAGAACTTTGATGGGTACTACGATGCTGTTGACTTCAATTGGGAAGTCATTGATTTTGTCAATTAGAGTTTTAGTGGCTTCATCAGCAGTGATAATCTTGGCGCTGGCAGTACGATCAACTCAGTGACCTAATTAATCCATAAGTTGTTGTGTAATGATGCTGTCTGCTGAACCACTGTCCAGGATTAATTTGATAGAGTGGCCATCAACCTTGGCATCAGTATACATGGCCATGATTGGTTTCTCTTTAAGTGCAGCTCCACTAAATAATGGCACATTTGATGGTTCTTCGAGTTCGAATGAAAAGATGGCATCTAAAGATTCATTTTTGGTGATTGTAGCAGGTGGAATATTATTGGTAAGTGGTTGCTGTTGTTCAATTCCTGGATTGCTGGATGTGGCATCTTCTGGAGTCACTAGAAGGCTTAAATAGTGTTGGGAATTTGGGTTTTGGGTGGGACTGGTGCCCGAATTCTACTGATGAGATCCTGATTGTTGGTAGGAAGAGCTGGGGATCAGTTGATATACAACCATCTCCGATCTTCTGTTTTGGGTAATTCTCAATCTTGGGTTCCTTGATGTCATTTGAGCTGGGTTTGCTAGTAATGTTTGAATGATGGGTGTTTGATAGATTGCTGGTGGCTGTAGTTGATATATTACTTGTGGTTGTGCCGGATAAATTACTTGTGGCTGTGGTTGATAAACTGGAGTTTAATAAACTGGCAGTTGATAAATTCATTGGTGCGTTATAGGCAGGTAAGTGGGTTGGTATTGGTCTTAATTTAGGTGATGGTTCAGAGTCTGGAACCAGTGATCAGGGTTTTTATATTGATTTCCCGATTATGAATTGCTATAAGTATGGCAGTTGGCTCTAATGTGTCCTTGTTTACTACAGTTATGGCAGATGCACGTCTCTGGCTGCCACGACTGATTGGATGACGACAATGGATGTGACTGATTTTGGAAACAATTCGCATTTTCCTGATTGTTATGCCATTAAGAAGTTTGATAAATTGTGCGATTGTCAGCTAAGTATCTCTCTAATTTCTGATTAATTGAATCACTGAATTGCTTCAATTTGGAATTCAATTCAGATGATCCATTCATTGCTAGATTCATAGCTTGAGTGTAATTAGCTTCTAATTAGGCTGCTTCAAAATCTCTGGTGTAGGTGACAGTAGTTAGAAGGTTAACTGGATATATTGAATGTACTTGCTGAAGGATACTACTGCACAATCCTCTGATGAACTGGTTCAAGATCTGTGGTGCTGTAAAGTAATCAGCTTGGATTGCCTAAATTTGGTGCAGATTTCTATGGAAGCATCCTAAGTAAGTGGTGACTGCTTCTGTGTCCCCTTGTTTGATGGTAGTGAATGTGTTAGTCAAGTGATTGATACTATTGTTATTACTAAAGTATCTTAAAAATTCTGTTTTAAACTCATTAAAGGTTTGTGGTTTGGCAGCTAGGCTCTGATACCATGAGTTGGCAGTATCTTTGAGAAAATAGGGGATCACTTGAAGAGCTCTACTGTCGTTCCATCTATTGATTACTATGGCTTTTTCAATATCGTTAAGCCATATTTGGGTGTCATTCTCTTCGCCAGTAAAATTGTCAAGTTTTGTAATTGGTGTATAGGCCATTGAATCTAAGTTGGGTTGTTGTGATGGTAGTTGAAGTGGTTGTTGTTACATGGGTTGTTGGAGTGGTAGTTGAAGTGGTGGTTGTATGAGTTCAGCTATTGGATTAATTAGTGGTTGATCAATGACAATTACTAGAGGTAAGTTTTGTTGATTTATTAAATCAGAGTTTTGATTATTCTGAATTGGTGGTATCTGAATGTTTGGAGTTTCGATTTCCAGATGTTCTAGGTTTAAATTTTGCTGGGTTTGAAGATTCAGGATTTCAAATTCTGGGTTTTCAACAATCGGGTTCTGGTAAGTGAATTCTTAATCTTCAGCTTCTTCTTCTTTCTCTTCTTTTGATTCCATTACTTCCCATGGATCAGAAATTCCAAAATCTGGGGGAGGTGGTGGTGATCGGAGTCCTAATGGTGTTGATGATCATGAGTTAAATCCTTCAAAATATGTGCTGTATGGTTCTAATAACTCTGCTTTCCTTTGTTTACTTTGGAATGGAAATCATTCAAATGCTGATGTTATGTTTGATGTGGCCACACTGGTAGATGTAATATTAATGGCACTTCTGGTGTATAGTGGTATGATAGATTAATTGGGGACTCAACTCTTGTTTTCTTTCAAGTAGATGGTTGTATTCTTTTGGGTGTTACTGCTGGTGTTTGCAATTTTCCTTTGCCTTTGCTCATGTAAGTAATGGAGTATCTTTGCTGTGTGTGGTGTTCAATTTCTTTGTTGATTTCCATAATAATGGAGGCAAAATTGTGATTTGTTGGCAGGTTGGTATTTTGAATTAATTCACTGTAAAAGGCTTCTCTTGCCAATTCGATATTTACTAGTGTTTCTAACAGATAGTCAATTCTTTTGTTGATGTAGAAATTGAAAGCTGATTCCACTAATATGTGGTTGTAATTTAATCCCAAATGTTGACAGTAGTATTAAAATAAAGATTTTGTGAATCCTAAATGGTTTGCTCCTATGTTTTCTGATTCTGCCACTTTTAGATTTGTGTTGGTGCTGGTTCTCTGTAGGATTATACCTTACAGAGAGCACCAAATGTTACAGGTAACTATTTCTGGTGTTGGATTAGATAACAAATCTGTAACTTGGTGCTCAAATCTAGTTGCAATTAATAATGATCTAAAGGTTTATGTTTGACAGGTTTGTATCCAAAGGGTTTGGTTAAGTTTTTTGTATAATGGACAGAGATTCAATGGTAATAGTTTTATTTGTAGCTTTCCGAAACCACAGTTTTGTCAATTTTTTTCTCAGCTTGATGGCCGGTATTCCTTCTGATAAGCTATTCTCAATCAAGTATTCTACCCTTATTTCTGGGTCTTTTACCAGTCACATTTATCATGACATTAGTACCCCGTGCATTAATCTTTAATAAAATTAGTAAACAACAATAAAATCAAAGCAAGAAATAAAGAAAAAAAAAAAAAAATAAAGAAAAAAAAAAAATAAGCCAAGGCAATTTACAAGTTAGTATTCCATCAATAGCCATGATCAAGAGCTATTGTTTTAGTGTGGTTAAGTATCAATTACTATCAACATGAAGTGTTGATAGTGGAAATGAGTTTGAGATAACAAATAGTTATTTATTAGATGCTTGTGATTTGGAGAGTTGCTTAGATTAAATCTAAACTAAGAGGTCTAAACTAAAAAAGTTTGTTTTTTTTTTTGTATTTTTAATAATTATGATTTGTGAGTTTAATTAATTCTATGAGTCTAATTGACTCTGTGAATCAATTAACTCTGAGTCTCATTGACTAATTTTCTAACTTCTGATACTACTGCTATATATATGTATTTGAGATTCTTCAATTTCTCAATTCTTCATGTCAGGAATCCTAAAATTCCTGGAATCCTGCAATTCCTTTGAGAGGAATTCTGGAATTCTGGAATCCTGCAATTCCTCATACGAGAATCCTGAAATTCCTGGAATCCTGCAATTCCTCTGAAAGGAATCCTGGAATTTCACATTTATTATGTCTACCTCTAATTGGCTAATTTATATGCTAATATACTTCTTATATTCTATAAATAACACCCAACAAAATGCCTAAAATTACCAGAAATGGCAGCACCACCAACTCTAAAATAGCATTCATTGATAAAATAGAGCAGATTCCAGCTAAAAAAAGCTGTAGCTCTGGCCAACTCATCTGCACACTTATTGCCTAAAACACCTGAATGGTCTTTGACTTTATACCAATTAACATTCAAATTTTTATGACAAACGATGTTCACAATATGGCAACATTTAATCCAACACCAATTTCTAAAATCCGGGCAAACCAAATCCAACTCCAACTTGCAAGCATCCAAAGCTGCTTGACTGTTCAAGAACAAGTCAATCAAGCGAGAAGAAGAGACACACTCGAGAGCTAGAGCAATGGTCTGCAACTCTGTCAAAGTAGAAGACATCAAACCAGAAACTCCTACACCCAAATTCATACCAATGTCCTCAAAGAAAACAGCAGTTCTGGCTTTCATATCAACAGACTCCAAGCCACTCAAAGATCCATCCATATAGACAGAAAGATAACCAACATCAGAACACAACAAATTGGCACTAATAACACTAAACCCACAAGAGCAAAGAATATTTGAAGAGCCACCATCATCCAAAAGTGAAGAATAAACAGAAAGAGAGGATTCACCACCAAAAAATCAAACAAAAAGCTCAAACCAGGCAGGAACTAAACCATGCAGGTCCAACCACTTCTACTACTTGAAGGTTTTCTAATTAAAAATAGCCCTACTTCAATCAAGCAGCTGGTCCATGAAGACAATTCTATAATGCTAAAGTAAAGAGACACACTTAAAATAGGTTGATTCACCAAGAACACAAGACATAGAGGTTCCACTCTGATGACAAAAAGCATCGGTTAGAGAGCCACCCAAAGACAAATCACTCCCAGAGAAAATGTGCACCATACCAACCAGAAAATTATTCAGAGAGTTGACCTTGACATAAACCAGGTACTGTAAAGAATAAAGTAGATGCCAGTAGAGGATCTGAAGATTATGTGACTGGTGAAAGAATAGACAACCCAAAATACCAACAGAGTTCGTAAAAGAAATGACTGAAGCTGACTTATTCTCAGCCTGAATTTGCTCAAAAGTCTTCAAACTGTACAAAGAAAGATGATGAATTACATCACTAGGGAAGTCATGCGGCAGGCCAGACTTAAATTTCAAGCCCTTACAAATCAGAGTGTCTCACTTCTTACAAGCACTAACAGGAACATAACTGAATTGTGTTCTATAATTAACAATAGGAAAGAGGACTGCCAAAACCAAATACAAAAACTGCTTATTAGATACTGCCTTTTTGAAGACCAAATTAGCAAAAAACCAGACATCAGAATATGCTTTGGCTAAGCTAAGTTTGGAAAGACCCTCAGTCGACAGATAGATTTCTAAATAATAATACAATTCCCCTTTCTTAACAATAGAAATAGGTGACTCACTGATCAACAGGGAAGAATCTGCAACCTTGCAATTGATGAGAATGGCTACAGTCTTATCATTATTAATTGAAATATCATTGATATCAAAAAATTCACTAGCAACATTGAGAATGTGCTGTGTAGCACTTCAACTGCTGCCAACTCATATAGTATCATTAACAAAGGCACCTATGGTGAAAAAATAGGAGAGACTAATCTGAGATTCAGCATGATCACATCCAGAAATAAAGTAAGAATTCAACCTATATCCACACTCATCCACCTGTCTTTTGACCTCACACAGAAGAGAATCATAAAATATGTGCCAAAGGAGTGGTGAGAACATCTCCTTCTGGTTCAAGCTGTCGTGCGCTCTGTATCCATCCATCAAACCAAAATCTGTCATAACCCTATTAATGCAATCATTATGAATACTACCAAAAAACCTAATGAATCTGTTACACATCTTTATCTTAACCAAACTGTTTCGAAGATGCTCCCACCCAACAGAATTATAAGCTTTCTACATGTTCTGCAAGACCAACCAGAGTTCACGACCCTTTTCTAAAGCATTTTCAACCACTGAACCAATGGCAAAAATAGGTGACTGCATCATCGTACCTCTTAGGACCAAAAAATTGTCCCCACACAAAACATCAAAAGTACTACATGCCAATAAGATCCTATCCAAGAGAATTTTGGAAAGAATCTTGCAAACAGTTTCAATCAAAACAATAGATCAAATGTTTGTGAGAACTCTATTCCATTCATACAGTTTAGGAATCATTAAGACTCAAGTTTCTTTCTAAGCACCAGATACTAATTCGCAGATTAAACAAGAATTCAAAAGCACCAAAAGCATATCCAAAACTGATTCATCACAATGTTTCTAGAGTTCATTCAAAATCCCAAAAAGACCTGCAGCTTTACCCTTGAGAAGATTAGAAACCACACCAAACAACTTATTAACACCAACAGAACACATTACACCAGAAAAGGCATTATCAAAAACATACTCCAGAGGCCAGTATTGGCAAAACTATTCATCTGAAATGTCAGGCATTACTTTGTGCTTTCTGGTTCAATCTTTCATGATCTCATCCACCCTAAATTTAACTAGGCTTGGCTCTAATACCAATTCGTCACCTACTATTAGATAATTCAGTACCACCTTATGAAAGGGGCACTCCAAAACACTCCTGATGGTGTGACCTTTGTCTGATTCAAAACTTTCCATTTTCTTATTAATAGCCATCTTGATACATGTTTCTTCAGCATGCCTGAATTTCAGCAGCTTAAAAGAGTAGTAAAATTTCCTTACCTTAGCCAGAGCCGAGCGAATTATGTCGAAATTGGAACCTGAAAGAAATAAAAACTTTACTACTGATGCACCATTAGCATCAAACCCACATTACATATCCAATAATGAAGCAAATTCTACATTAGAGACTAAGCGAGAAGTCTTAACTAGCTTAAACACCAGCAACTCCAGCTTATGAAACTTTGAAGAATCTCTGGTGAAAACTCCATCAAAATTCTTGAACTATTTCTTTCTAAATATCCCATGTGCTGAAAGAGTCATTATTTTGTGCAAAACATTCCATATGACATCCAAATCCGAGAGTTGTACAGCAGTAGCAAACTCATTGGCAAACATTCCAGCATTGGCTGAAGTGGCATCTTTAAAATTTTTTCATTTACTGTTGTCAGCATCCCTGAAATCAAACTTCCAATGATTTCTATTAGCCTGCCTACAAAGAGAGTTTAACTGAGTATCCAGCAGACTGTCTAAGCCTACAGAAACAAAACTGCCTAATGATTAGTGTTGAAATGTTCACTCACATTCACAACATTGTAATCCACTACTGCATTGACCAAATTAGACAAAACTAGCACAAAATCAATTGTTTTTTTCACACCCCTCAAATTTTCTCATGTAGAACTTTTCACTACTGGGTTACCTGACAAAGAGTTGACCAGCCCTAAGTCTAGACATCTTTTAAAACTTGTACTCTTATACAAACCATTCTTATTGAAATTACCATCCAAAATAATAAAAGAAGATTCATTAACAGTCTTAGCAATGAGAGAGTTGACTTCACCAGCCTAAGAAAACTGAGCAATTGAAGAAGCACCAGCATAAAGCCCTAAAATAGACACAGAAAGTTTATTCTTGAAAAGCAGCTTAATGAACAGGAGCCACCCAGACACCTCAGAAACTTTGCACACATGTTTCACCAAAAAAATGTCCATGACAATTGCAATGTCAGAGCCCATATGACCAGAATCCAACTCAGAAGTAAACATCCAGAAACCATCAAACTTATTCATGATCTATGGACGAATTTTACCCTTTAACTTGGTCTCAGTAACAATAGAAATCAAATTGTTCGACTCCTTATATCAACAAATTATATTATTCTGTTTCATAGGATTGTTCATGCCCCTTATATTGCATGTGGCAATCTTCCAAACTAAAACACTCATTAAGAAGTAAAGGCAGTTGACAAACCCAAATCTAAGCACAAACAGTCCAGTTTTTCCAAAACAGACTCAACCAAAACCTCCAAAGCCACCATTTTGGATTCCAAACCACTGACTTTGGTAGTTAAAACCTTAGAATTACTTGGACTTATGGTAATAGCTGTATTATGACAACCAGAGAAGAAGGGATATAGACCATAGATTCATCATCCAAAACCATATCCAAATCTAAATCAGGAACCACAGTCACAAGAACCTTAGAAGGAGAAACATCAAATGTAGCTGCCAGGGGCACCAATTCTAAGAAACCCAATTTCACCAAAATACCAGAAATCTGGTCAGCCAAAAGTTCTAGAGAGCATTCCAGAGAAACCAAATAACCATACAAGTCATGGATACCAGGAAGAGCAGAAGTGAATAAAGAGTTCTCAACAGCAAAGAATAGAATGGCACCAAAAAAAACCAAAGGAGCAACACAAGAAAAAAAACCACCAGTTACTTGAGCCCAAGTTTTACCACCAAAAGAAACTGGATGTGCAATGGAAGCTTGCTTTTTCTTATAAATACCAGCCAGATGGACCCAATCTTGATCAGTTACCATCCACTTCTCATGAATTCCAGAAATCTCATCAGATGAACACACATCAGAGATGTGACCAAATTGTTTACATTTAGTACAACAAGCCAGGAAAAGACCAGCCCATTGCAAACTTGTACTCTTAAAAACTGAAACAGATCCAATTGCAGCCAACTTGGATGTTTCATCAGTAAAACAAATCACAGCACATCTGTCATGGACATAAGAGCTAAGATTGCGACCAATAAAACAGGTCTTTCTACCATATGAATCAAGCAAACCAGACAAATCATGAGCAGTAGTGTCAACTGATAAAGTATAAAGCAAGACTCTATGCTGATTCCTGAGCACCCAAGATTGTTTATCCTCAACAGCCAATGCCACCTATACAGAGTCTTTTCCCATAAAAACAAACCACTTAAAGACAACTGAACTAGCCACTTCTGATGAGTCAAACTCAACCAAAGCTTTCTGCCATAAATCAATCAATTGCATTTTGATTAACACAACCTTATTAAACTTAGAAAAAACTGACTCAACTGCTGATCTGAAAAGATCTACTGGAATTTCCTTGACAATTATTTCCTGATTTGAATGAATGCCTAACTTTCTAACATTATTATTCACTAAAATCTTCTTACAAATCACCAGTTCCTTAGCCTTGTTAAGACTTAACTCAAAAATAAAGGAAGATTTGATGATTCCTGGGAATTTTAAGGAAGTAAAAGCTCCCCTAAAACCATCCACTTGATAAAAATTTTTTTAATCGAAATCAATTTCTTATTGACATTTTTCTCTGAAATAGCCGCAATCTCAATATCTAATGTGAACAATTTTACTGGCTCAAAGCTCCTCTTTTTTAGACCATGTAACTTGGCACTTGGCAGCTAATTGGAATCTTGAAACTTGGGAGACAGGAGTTCCAAAACATTATCGACATCACTTATAATATTGAAAAAAGATTTTTTCAGTAGTTGTCTTAGAACATACATCCTCATTCATGTTTTTCTCAAAGTCGTGTCATCTACCATATTGTTAGCCTCAGAACCATCAGAATCTATGTAACTTGTTTTTTTTGCCACTATATTACTTATGTTTTCCAAGTCAGACATCTTACTAACACTAGCATTCTCACTTTTCACTTCACTACTCCAAGACATCTTTCATTTTAAATTGCCAGCTTGTAAAATATCACCAGAAACAGGACCAGTTGATAAATCTACCACACCATCAATAGTTCCAGAAGTTTTAGATTTCTTGTATAAAAGATCATAAGAGTATATGCTCTCAATGCATGCTTTCTTTTTATTATTAGACCAGGTCCCCAACCCAGCCAAAATGGAACTAGAACCACTAGCAGAGAAGCCTACTGGTTCTATTGTGACAAAAAAAAGAAAATCAGAAGGAATAATTAGAAAATTTAGAGGATAAAAAGGAAAAGAGCTAATTAAAATTTTGATAAAATTACACTCTCGTCATGGACAAGGGACAAGCAAATTAATGTTTTTTAAAAAGACAATTAGTAAGTTTGGTTTTTTTTAAATTTTTGTTTGGTTTTTTAAAGTTTAAATTAGCTGTTTTGATTTTATTAATTAAATTTATTATTAAATTTATTGGTTTTTTGGTTGTTTTAATAATTAACTTATTTAATTTTTTTTCTGTTTTGTATAATAAATTATAAAAATTTAATAAAATAAACTATAATAATATAAGACTTAAAATTAAATATAAACTTAAAAATAATAATATAGATTATTTAATAATATTTTAGATATAAATATATATAATTAATTATTGGTTTTTTAAAAACATTAGCTTTTTAATATTAATTAAATACAAATAAAATTATTAAATAGATAAGTAAAATAGTTATTACAATAGTATTTTGGTTGTATTTATACATTAAAATTTTTTTAAATTTTATATAGTTTAACTTAAATTAAATTTATATTTAGTATATATAAAAAATATGTAAAATTATATCTAATTTAAATTACTTAATTTAATATATATTAAATAATAATTAAATTTATATATTAAATAAGAATATTATAAACATATTATAAAAAATATTATAAAAAACAATAACAATAAAAATAGAAATAAAACTAAAAATCTTGTAATTTTAATATAATAAAAAAATCATTTTTTAATTTAATATTAATAATAATATTTGAAAATTTTAAAATACATATTTTATTTAAAAAAGCTTAATATTATGTTTAATAATTAATTTAATATTAATAAAACTATATAATAATTAAAATACAATTTTATATTATTTATTTTATTTTATTTAATATGTAAGCTTAAATATTATCTAATACAATAAAATTTCTGAAAGTATTTTAAATTAAACATAAATTATGTATTTTTTATATATAATTAAATACTAGTTTAATTTAAGCTAAATTATATTAAATTTGAAAAAAAACTTATTTTAAAAAATATCTTATGCATAATTACAACCAAAAAACTATTATTTACAATATTATTAAAAAAATTTCTATTTTTTTTTAGTATTATTAAGATTATTTTACTGTTAATTTTGCTGTTGCTAAAAATTAATAAACTTTTAATAAGCAAATTTTTTTTTCAAAATATTTTTTTATATTTTAAACTGTATATATTATTAAAGTTATAATAAAATAACCAATTTTATTTTAATTATTTATATAATTATTTTGCAATAAAAATAAATTATTTTACAGAAAAATTTTATTTGTAAACTTTCTAAATAATATATAATTATTTTGGATTCAAATTTAAAAGTTATTAACAATTACTAAAATTGATAGTTAATTAATTTCAAAATATTAATATAAAATAAAATAATAATATATGTTAATTAATAATAGAATTTATAAAATTAATTTTATGTTATTTATAACTCAAATTTTTGTTAATAATAACAACTAATTTACTTAAACATTTAACAGTTTTATTAGAATTTTGCTTAATTTTAAAAAATTAATATTTTTAAAAAAATTTTATTTAATACATAGTTAACACTATTTATTAGATTAATTTTAATATTATATTTAATTTTTATTTTAATTATTTTAGCAACTTTGTTTAATATTTTACCAAAAACAGACACTTTATTTTTAATATTTATAATTATACTTTTAATTTTTATATATATAACAAAAAAAAATTTAAAAAAATAGTAATCAATATAATTAATAAACCAATAAATTATAAGATAGAACTCTTTGTCTTCTTAATTTTATGACCATGACCAGAGCAAAGAGTAAAAAAGCTGTACCTAATATTTGTCTTAAGATATCTAATAAAATTTCAACCAAAGGAGCTCTCTCTGTTGTAGAAACAACTAGGCAAAACGTTTTAAAAGCCTTTTTCTTATCCAGTAATCATGATAAGCTGCCTTTGGTAGCCACTGAAGCAACTTCCTCATCTTTGGCTGGTTTTTCACCAGTCAAAGTCCCTTCAAAGAGACACACCTGGGTTAGTTCCAGTGTTGTCTCCATCCCAACCAAGAGCCCAAAAGTTTTTAATAATAGACTAGTAAATAAGCTGGTCTTCCTCTCTATAGATTCAACACCTGGTGCTTCTAGCACCACCTCTTCTAAAAAAATGGTCAAAAAGACCAGAAGTTCAGAAAAATGGGGGCAGTCGCTTGCCTCTGCTATTGTTACACTGAACCTCTTTGTGGTTTCCAATGAGATCTTAGATGAGATTTCTGTAGCATTATCTGGCACGTTATCCAAGATGGGCCAAGATTAACTACTGGCTGTATTGCCAAATGTGGTGTCTTCCGGCAGATCTTTGCTGGTTTTAGAAGCAAAACAATTTCCTTCTGTTGGGTCATCTGTTCTTGAGAACTGGGCTGATCAAATGGAAACTGATTCATCTCTTTCTTTAGTTTCTGGTACTACTTCTGGTGGTGCTTGGAAAACTATTACTAGTCGTCAAAGGTTTGCTGGGTGGGTGGCCTCCACTCTGGTGCTACTTTTAAGGTCAAATTGGCTCATGTTAAGACTGTTTTTCAGTCTGTGCATGGTTTTTTGGGTGCCAAATCTGTTTCAAAAGACAATGTGAAGCTTTTCTGTGTGGAGTTTGCTTCTCAACAGTCTTTGGAAGCTGCGTTTCTGGTTGAGTTTACAAGCTTTGTTTGTTTGGCCACTCTCAAAATTGTCAAGTCTTTGGTGGTTTCTGAATCTGGTTCCTCTTCTGCTGCTGTTGCACTGCGTGATGTACCTTTGGGTGTGTTTACTGCTAACATTAAGTTGGCTCTTAGTGTATTTGGTAGTGTCACTCATGTTGTGCTGAAGCCTGTTGGCATTTAACAGTATGTGGTAGTTTATTTTGAAAAGTTGAACTCTGCTGTGTTTGCCTTAAAGCATTGGTCAGTCTTGGTAGGCAAAGATAGTATTAGAATCCTCTCTCTGGTGAATTAAAATGAGACTATTTTGTCTTATGATAAGTTTAAGGCCAAATTGGTCAACCTTTTTTCTGGCTGTACTGCCTTTGAAATCAGTGATATGATTTCTCAGATTGGTAGTTGAACATGTTTTATTCCTCATTTTCCTGATTCTGGTCATCGTTTTCGGTTTGCTTTGGTTACATTTGACTCTCAAGACAATTTGGATTCTGCTGTAGTCAAGACTAGTACTCTAAAGAAATGCCA
Source organism: Geosiphon pyriformis (assembly GCA_016748015.1). NCBI lineage: Eukaryota > Fungi > Glomeromycota > Glomeromycetes > Archaeosporales > Geosiphonaceae > Geosiphon > Geosiphon pyriformis. Next base: position 609,027 of record JAAOMT010000400.1, on the reverse strand, counting down.
TATCTGATGGGAAACTTCTGGCTGCTGGTGCTGCTTTAGGTGTCAAAAAATGAGCCATCTGACCATGGATTACAAGATATCCTCACCTCCTACTCCCAAGGTTCTCAAGGTTTTCAAGTCTTATTTTGTGGGTTCTACTTTATATGCCAAGATTGCTGCTCCTTCTGGTCTTTCTGAATTTCCTCCTTTAGTGGCTTTTTTGGCTGCTTCTGCTGCTGATTCTGCTGTTAGTTCCAGGTTGGACTCTTTGAAAAAGCAGATTTCAGATTTGGCTGCTCTAGTTAAGTCTATTGTTGAGCCTGTTGGTTCTTTGGTTGCTTTGGTGTCTCATTTTCTTGATGATAATGCTGCTAAGGCTGTTTAGGTCAAGAAAGATCTCATTTCTATGAAGAGTGCTGCTAACAATTTTTCTAACCTTTTGGTTGAAGTCTTCAAGAACATCGCTTGTCTTAAATCTGAGGTTGACTTTGGTGATATGGATTATGATAGTATGCTGGCTACTAAGCCTTCTATTTTAAGTAAGAACACTATTAAGCATGTTATTGCTTTGTGGCAAATGTCTGGTGCTGAAACCAGAAGCAATATTGAGTATACTAGATTGTTTCTTAGTGAGTTTATTTTTGACTCTAGGAATCTGAATAGTATCATTGAGAGAATTCGTGAGTTGGAGTTATTCTTACCTACTATTGATTCAATGTAGTGAGTTCTTAATTGGACTGAGTGTCTGATCACGTGTTAAAAATACATGATTTATGCCTATAATATAATTTCTTCTGTGGTATCATAGTTTTAGGTAGTATTTGGGTTTTGCTCGTTAAAATAAAATAAAAAAAAAAACCAATAAATTTAATAATAAGCTTAATCAAAAAAGCCAAATTCAAGATTTAAGATTCTAAAGAATTTAGTTTTGAATTAATTATAAAATTAATAACAAAAACAGCCAAAAAAAAAGTTAAAAGAACAAAAGCTTTAATATAAAATTTTTTATCAATAAAAAATAATATAAGAGACTTAAAATTAATAATAAACTTAACAAATAACTTGAAAGAAAAAAGTAGTAATATTTTATAATCTTTAAACAAATAATTCAGATTTTGAGATTAGTAACAATATTAAATTTTAAAACATTTTTATTAGATATAACATTAATGTAAAGTACCAGTTTTTATAATATAAAACATATAATTATAATATTTTTTAACTTTTAGATTTTTTGTTATTTTTGAAAAAAATAATAATTAAAATATTTATACAACTAATCTTATATATTAAATCTTTACAAATTTAAGTTGTTTTTTTAAGTTAAACTTTTTGATTTTTTAGCATAATATTTGTTTTTTATTATTATTTATTAACATATTATTTTAATCTAGAATGATATTATAATATAATTAAATATATATATATATATATTAAAACATAATTTTTTGCTTTTATAACTGGCAATAATTTGTTAAAAATAGTTTTATATTAAAAAACACAATTTGTATTTATTTTAATATATACATTATTGTTATTTTGTTTAATTAAAAAATATATTAGATTAAAATATATTATTAAAATTGATTACTAATAATACAAAATAAAAATTGGTTTTTGGCTGTTTTGGTTTTTTTAATTATTGGTTTGTTATTAAAAATCTTAGGGCTTTTTATAAAAATAATAACAATTATTTTGATTAAAAAGAAACTTCTAACCAAAATAAGAATTTTTTTAAAACAACCAAAGGTTGCTTTAAAATAATACTAAAAGAAAATACTTTTACAACAGTTTGGGTGGTTGCTTTTTTAGTTATTATAAGAAAAGTAGTAATTGCTTATACTTTTTGCTTTGGTCATGGGCATAAAAATTAGTTTTTTATTTTAAATTTATTAATGAAAAATTATTTTTTCAATTAAATAAATTATTATTTGTGCATAACTTAATTAAAAGCTTAATTAATTAACAAAAACAATTTTTAAGATCATTGTTATCCAGAAACTTGATTATTTGCAGAGTCGTGAAAACGAATAGCTCTTTTAATATGGATTTTAACACTCCACCTCTTCTTGGAAGGACCTCTGAGGGAAGTAGAAGTAACCAGAAACCACGTATTGCTATTATCGGAGCTGGTAAAAGAATATCATTTTGCTCGCTACAAAACTTTCGGTTACATACTTAACACGTTTTTGTTTTTGCATACTTGGAAATATAATATTTAAGGTTCATCGGGTTTAGCAGCTATAAAACAATGTGTCGACGACCAGTTAGAACCAGTCTGCTTTGAACAGAGTGGACATATTGGTGGTACATGGCGTTACGTAGAAGTTGATGAAACGAATAAGGATCCACATTCTTCTGTGTACAGGACCACTGTAATTAATACTTGCAAGGAAACGGTATGGACATAATTACTTATAAGTTGTAAATCTGGGTTTAATTAAATTTATTTATTGAAATTCATTCATAGATGACCTTTTCGGATTTTCCAATCCCTTGTGATTGGCCAACATTTTTACCGCATAACCTTGTAATCAAGTGAGTTTTAATCTCCAATCTAAATAATTCTAATGTTGAGCTTCCTTAAACACGTGATATATATTATCAGGTATTGGGAGATGTATGCGGACAATTTCAATCTTCATCAATATATTAAACTGCATTTAAAAGTGTTGCGTGTATTTCAACTCTCGAATGATCGATGGATGGTGAAATATGCGAGCACAGAAGGGGATCAGACTGAACAGGAGGACGAATTTGATTACGTCATGGTATGTTCAGGCCATCATCAAAAGCCTCGAATGCCAAATTATATTGGGATGGATACATTTAGCGGGAAGCAAATGCATTCTCATTTTTATCGAGAGTGAGTAAATGAATTTAATAATGAAAAAATTGATCTTTTGAAGTGACTTAAAATTTTATTGTAATTTTCAGATCATCTGAATATCTGAATAAGCGCGTGGTGGTTGTGGGTATTGGAAATAGGTATTAAATAGGTTATCATTTCGAATTGTTTTATCTATGAATTTGTATTTATGATTAACATGTAGATTTGTATTTTGCAAAGTGCTATGGATATTTCGGTTGAATTATCTCATATTGCATCCCAGGTTTATTTATGTAGTCGACGAGGTCATCGAAGTGAATTTACACTAATAAAATGGCATCATATATTTGAATTCTAATTCATAGTTATTTTATTAGGAACCTTACCTTGGATCCTACCTCGAAGAGCAATTTTCGGGAAGCCATTGGAACATTTGATTCCGAGAGTTATGTCATTCATACCAACCAGGATTCGAAACTTTATTTTTGAAAGTATTACCGAAATAGTTATGGGACGACATCCACCTGGATTAAAACCTCAAACATCAATTTCATCTTCGCATATAACAGTGAAATCAGAATTTTTTGAACGCCTGATGACAGGAACTATTATTGTGAAGCCTGATATTTCTGAGCTTAAGGCTGATGGGTCAATTAATTTCGTTGATGGATCAACAATTCAAGATATTGATGCAATTATCTATACCACAGGTTATTTCATTGATTTTCCATTCTTGGATCGAGAAATTGTTTCTGGCGGTTGGGAAATTGAACAAAGGTTTGACCCCGAGTACCGACAGAATTTGGCATGGTTGTACAAGATGGTTTTTCCACCTCGATACAAGAACATCGCTTTTATTGGATTAATTCAACCAGATGGTCCAATCTTTCCGGCAAGGTATATTTGAACTTTGCGATTTTCTTTTTTGAATTTTACAACATCTCAATTTTATAGCGAAATGCAAGCCCGCTATTTTACCGGTTTAATCAATGGCACCATTCCACCTCTACCTGACCCCTCAAAAATGGATGAATCCATTCAAGAGTATCAAAATCATCTTCAAAAGAGCTTTTACAATTCTGCTCGGCACACCATCGAAGCAGCTTGGATGCCATATCTTGACAGCCTTGCCAAAGATATTGGATGCCTACCCACTGCTCGATCCGTCTATTGGAGTTTCGGATTCAAGGCGTGGTTTCAACACCTTTTTGGAGTACCAACTCCAATACAGGTATTCGTATTCTATTTTGACAATTTAAGAATTTGACACCTAAATTAAAAAACATCATAATTTTTCTGATTCACAACAGTATCGTTTGTTCGGCGATCATAGTTGGGATGGTGCTTTGGAATGGATTGATATCTATAATGGTGGAAAATCACGAATAACTGCCCCTATTGGCACCATCAAAAGCGATCCCAGAGATGGTAGTGATGCAAAAGTTCACAATGAGTAATATGCATACTTTTTGTAAAGTTAGAAAGTTTTTGGATGCATGTCTAGAGTCTAGATCTATTATCTAAATTTCAAGATATTAAGAATAAAATAATCTTTAGATAAATTTTAACTTAAAGTATATTGTAAACCATTTTAGTTTAAAAAAACAATTTTAAAATTAAATTAAATTTACAGATTTAACAAGATATAAGCCAGAATTGGTTAATTTATGGTTGATTGGTTGTTTGGTTGATTAATAATTTAAGTTAAAAAGATAAATTAAAATTGCAAGTTTAATATTTATTAATTATTCTAAGCTATTAAAATACATTTATTATGTATATGTTTAATATTAAACATAGTTTACATATAACTAATTACTTAAACTTATATTAAAATTATATTAAATAGAATTAAGAACCAAAAACAGTTTTTTAACATTAAACTTATTTATTATGTAATTTAAAATAACACTATTTACTTATTCAAATTTGGATTTTTTATTAAATTTAATATTAAATTAATTAATTATTATAAAACAGATATTTAATTAAATATATTATTATTTATAAAAAAAATTTGTATTTTTATTTTTTTGTTCTTTTTTAATTACATATTATACTCCTTATTAATATTAATAGATAACTGTTTATGTATAAAAAATACATAAATCATATCTATTTTAGAATAAATATTGTTGTATTTAATAAATAATAATTAAATTATACTTATTAAAACCAAAAAATATTAACAATTAAAACTTTTAATTTAATTAATAAAACAATAATACAAGTATATAAAAAAATTTAATTAACTTGTTAATAAAAACCTTAAGTATAACAAAAAACTTAAAAGTTAAACTAAATTTTAAAAAACCAGGAAATAATTTTGTTAAATACAATATTTTCTTAAAATATTAATTTTAATAATAATGTATTAAAATTTTTTTTAACTTAAATATATTTTTAACAGTAAATAATTTAAAATTAAAACATATTTAATCATAAATTTAAACAACTAAATTACTAATTTTAAAAGCTATATAATTTAAAAAAAATTAATCAACTTGACTTAAAAATAGATGTATACACGGATGGTTCTGTCAAGAATTTTGGCTTACCTTCAGTCACTGGGGGTGCCGCTGTTTACTTTTCTGATGTTGATTTCGGATTTGGGGTTAGTGTGCGTGGCATCATGTCTTCTACTTTATCTGAGATCAAAGCTGTCTCTCTTGCGCTCGCCTGTGCTCCCGTGGGAAGTAATGTGGTCGTACATTCGGACAGCCAGGCGGCCTTGAGTGCTTGTACGAGTGAATTGAATTTGGTGGTGCCTGATTTCAGGAACCGCTTTTGGATGGAAAGGCGGCATGTGGTCAATATCATCAGGGAAAGAAGTTTGTTAGTTTCTTGGGTCAAGGTTAAGGGTCATGCTGGCAATGCAGGCAATGAACGCGCTGATGAGCTTGCCTCTGAGTCCTGTTTTTCTGGAAAAACCTTCCCGGCTGTGGTTCGCGAGTTATGTATTCGATCGGCTGGTATGGCGCTTTCTTGCAATGTTAGACATTTTGTGAGGGATTACTACAGGGTTTTGCATCGAGCCAGGTGGGAGAATGGGTCTGGTTCTAGTGTGTTAAAAGATTTGGATGTTTGGGAAGTTGATTGGAAGAGTACGGCTGAGGTTTGGCATCCTGATGCTCACATGGCTTCCGGGTTCACTAGCAGGTCGACGGCTGGCTTGCACAAGCGTTTGCCGGTTGCAGTCAGGAAGCGTTTGTACGATGCGTCGTACCCTAGTGTGTCGTGCGTGTTTTGTGGTGAGATGGAGACGTCTGATCACGTCTTCGGGTGTGTTATGGATAGAAACTGCCGTGAAGAGATACTTGCAGAGTTTCATAGGCAATGGGCATCTTTGGTTGGCGTCGATATTTCGTCTTCTGGAATTCTTCGGGATCTGGAATTTTGTTTGGTTGACGTCGACCGGTACACATCTCTGGTCAAAGGTTTTGTGCCTAAGGGCTGGTCTAGGGAGGCTAAGTTGGTTTTTGGTGATTCTGGCCGTGCTGGGGCATATGTAGTTTCCTTTGTGAGGAATCTGGTGTCTGCTCACAGGTCTAGAGTGTGGTGCCGCAGATCTGAGCACGTAGCTGTCCTCGTCAGGAATGGTTTGTTGGCGTTAGATAATTGTGTGGTACCTCGCGTAGGTGTTAGTATGGGGAGATTTGTAGACGGGACTGTTGTGTTGCTAAGTGTAGAGGAAAATAGGGGTGTGCATTTTGGGTCGCGTTTGCGTTGTTTGTTCTGTTCCGGTTTGGGTGGTGATGTGGAAGTTTTAGTGGATATGTAGTGTTGCCTTGATTGGCCCATGTGGCTGGTCACATGTAGCAAGTGCGTGAGTCGCGTCTAGCTTACGACACGTATATGTTGTATATAAGTAGGTAGCGATTGGGCCTCACTCGTTAAATGCGTAATAAAAAAAAAATAGCATATAAATTAATTATTTCTTTTTGATTTAACACAAAAAAGAATTTAAATATTATTTTTTTATTAAAATCAATTAAAAAAAAGCAGTTTTTAGTAGTTTTATAAATTTGAAATAAACAATAATATATTATCTATTTTAATATATTTTAATTTAATAAAAATATTATAAAGGTATAATAATAAATATAAAAATAAATTTAACAATTTTAATTTTAAAATAACATTTAAAAAAACTTAAAATTTAACTTTATACAAAAAAGCCTAATATTGTTTTTTGTAATTAACTCTATATTAATAAAACAAATAAAAATTAAAGCATAGTTTTAACATATATTATTTTAATTTTTACAATAATATATTTAAAATTTTTTTGCCAATTAATAATTGTTTATACTAATATTAATGATATTAAAAAACCAAAAAATGCTTTTTTTTAATTAATTTAAAAAATTAAATTAAATTAATAAAATTTAATAAGTTAATTATAAAAAATTAATTAAAGTTAATTATATTAAAAAATCCAAATTTAAAATTAAGATAAAAAAGTTTATTGTTTAAAATTAAGTATTATAATTATTATAATTGGTAAAAATATTATTTTTTGATATTTTAAAAAAATAAATATTAAGTTTTATTAAAAAAAAAAATGCTTTTTTGTTATTTTTATTTTTTTAATTATTTAAGTAATTATAAAAAAAACAATTAAAAAATAGTAGTTTAACTATTAGTTTGTAATTAAAAATTATAAAACTTTTAATAAGTTATTTAAAAAAATTTGAAAAAAAATTTCAACCAAAAATAAAATTAATATTATTTAATAATTAAAAGCTATTTTATGTTTATATTATTTAAAAAATATAATTTAATAAATATTGTTTAATTATTTATATAGTTAAAAAACTTTTAAGTAATAATAATATTAAAACTTATAAAAATATATAATAATTGTTTTTATCAGATTATATATTTTCTATATATAACTAAATACTTAGATTAATCAAAATAATACTATGTATTTATATACACAAAAATTATATTTTTTATATTTAAGAAAAACAAATATAACTTATATGTATCAAAACTAATTTTAAAAATCTTAGTAATTTCAAACAGCTTAACCTATATTATTAAACAGTACAAATAAAAAACCAACAATAACTACAAATATTATCTTATTCTATAAAATTTTGGTGTTTAAAACAAATAAGTCAAATATCATCTTTATGTATTAATCTAAAATTATACACAAAATTTATGATCTTATTGTTAGCAATCTTAATATTTTTAAAAACAGACAAAAATTTTTAGAACTAGTTTTTAAAGACAAAATTTTTATACAAAACAATATACATAATAATATTAAAAAAATACAATAAAAACAAGTAAAATACATATAATAATATTTTGTATAAATTAAATATAGCTTTTTAAATGGCTGTATGTAAATTTAGTAGGCTTTTATAAGTCTTAATATTTATCTTACATAAAAAATAATTCAAAACTCAATTTTATTACAATAAAAATACAATATATTATAATAATATCTATTATATAAATGTTTATAAACAATTATAAGCAGTTGATAATATAAAATTTTTATAAAATAAAAACATATATTAGCTATAACTTTGTTTATAAACTAGTTGTTATGTAAAAACTAAGATATTAAATTAGTAATAACTAAATTCAGTTAATATTTCTAATTAAACTATTATCTAAAATTTAATATCAGATCTAATCTTTTAATAAATATAATAAGCTGCTTAAAAAACTTTACAAACAAAATATCTTGTATTTTTTAACACAACTGAATTATTAATCTTAATAATTTTTTTTTAAAGTAGATTAAAAGCATTATATTTAAGAAAAAAATAATATTAATCAGAATATTAGTTTTTTTATTGTTTAAACTACTAAAATGTTCTTTGATTTTATATCAATTAATATGTAGTTTTTTTTGATAATATTTGCAATATCCTACTATTTAATTCAACAATAATTATAAAAGTTTAATAAAATTATAATTAAATTTAAAGAATATATATTTAAAACTGTTTAGCTATTAGATTTTATTTTACCTATACAAAAAAAAACACATTTCAAAGTTAATATAATAGTCTGCAATTTAATTATTGTAAAAAAACCAAACTAAATAATTTGATATTTATATTTATATTCAAATTTTTAAAAAATACTATAATATTAGTTCTTATATTAGTTGTATTTAAATTGCTTAAAAAATTATTAATATAAATAAAAAACAAATTATATTAGCATCAAACAGCCAATTATAAAACTTAATTTTATTATATTAATTAAATATAATTTTATTAAATATTATATCCAAATTTTTAGCATATATTTTACCAATTATATAATTTAAATTTGTATTTTTTTTAATAAAATTATTTAATTAAGTTTTAGTTTTTTTTATAATTTACATATTATAAATTTAAAACTTAAAAAAAAACATTAAATAAGTTAATAAATTATTATTTAATAAAAAAATTAAATTTTGTTTATTTTATTATTTAAAAATTACCAAAATTTTTTTTTAACTAGCAAAATTGTTTTATAAAAAACCAAAATTTTAACCAAAATTTCAATTTTAAATATATAAAAAAAACAATATATTTTATTTTATTACAAAAAAAATTTATTATTAATAAAAAAAATTCAAGTTATTAAAGTATTAACAAAATTAATTACATATTTTACCAATTAATTAACTTTAATAATTTAATTTTTAAAAAAACCAATTTAAATTTAAATATATTATTATTAATAGTTAATAAATAAGACTTAAACACTATTTAATATAAAAAACCAGACTAAGTAATTTAAACTAGACACAAATCATGTACTTTTTACATATAATCAGTCACTTAAGCCAATCAAAGCAATACTATAAATCTATTATAACAGAAACTATACATTCTATACTTAAAAAAAAATTGTAAAGCTTATAAGAACCAAAATTTATACTATGAGCCTTTGTAATTCCAAGCAACTTAACTATGTTATCAAAAAGCAAAAAAAAGAAACCACAAATCACCAAAGATACCAAACTATTACATGTAATTAAATCTCTTTTTTTTATAATCACTCTATATTTAAATCTTATCAATCATATTTTAGTACAATAGACCATTCTCAAGCTTTACACAAAATCAATAATTTTTTTGCTCACAGTCTTAGTACAACCAAAAACAAATACAGTTTTCAAAAACTATTTTTTAAACACAAAATCCTTATATAAAGCAGTATAGACAATATTATTAAATATATACAAAAAAAGCATCTGTAAAACACAAGATAATAATAAGCCCAAACCTAATAAGTAACTTTATTGAATCAAATACAAACCAAGAATCTATTTTGTACATAAAAAAGTGATCAGAAAATTCTACTTCTTCACAATAAAGACACAATACACTAAAGTATTTTTTATCATACAAATATTTACAAACAGCAACAAGCAATCAATAATGCAAAGCTTTTATAAAATATGAATACAAATCAGCAGTAGGTTTGCTTATAAAGCCATATGTTATATGTAAATCAGAATACTAAACTAATAATGTTCAAATTCAATCGATATTTTTAATCATGTTTTTATTAATAATATCAGATTTAGGTCCAACTTTTTAGTAAACACAATAAATAGTTCTAAAAACATCTTAAGTAAAATAATAAGCATTTTTGAATACTGCTTTTCTATTTGTTCTAATATATCTTTTATTAATAAGAACAAAAAACACTAAACCCAAATACAATACTATATCAGCTAGTTTATCAGCATTTTTATTATTTGAAATACCTAAATAATCTTTAACTTTAGTCCAAATATTAAATTTTAATACATATAATAATTTTTATTAAATATAACTTTTTTTCAAATATTAATTTTAATTATAAAAGAATTAAAAACTTTTTTAAAGTTAAAAATAACAATAACAATTTTTTTTTAATAATTAAATTTAAAAAATTAGAAAATAAAACAAGTTTAATTATCTATTTAAATAATTAAAATAAAAATTTTATAAACAATACAATTAAAAAAAATTAAATAATTTGGTTTACCAATTTTTAAAGTTTATTTAATTTATCTGCAAAAAGTTTTTTAATAATTACAAAAAACAAAATTGAAATCAAATATTAAATTTTTTTTAATATTTTATGGCCAAATTATTAACAAAAATATAATTAAATCTAATTTTAAAGAAATATTAAAGTATAATAATTCAAATTTTTTAAAACACAATAAAATTAAGAAAAATTTATTAAAATTTATTTAATTATTTAACTATTTGTTTTACAAAAATATAAAATACTAATAAACATTAAAATAATAAAAATTTTTTAATACTCTAAAAATAAAATTAACTATAATTCTAATTTTAACAAAAAATTTATATTAGTTATAAAAATATATTTCATACAATATTTAGTATTATTTTATTTTATTTTAATTGTAATAAAATAGTAATTATTTATGTTAACAAAACTTTTAAATTTACTAAACTAAATTTTTATTAATAAAATTAAAAACAACAGCAATAATTTAAATTTTAAAATATTTTTAAAAATATTTTTTAAATAAAAATTAAATATTATATTGACAATATTAAACTTAAATAGCTTAAAGATAAAAAAAACTTAATAATAAATAATTTAAATATATTGAATTTTTGGTTAATTATAATTATAATATTTATTATAAACCAAACAAAATAATATTTTATATAAAATAATAATATTTATTATTAAAACTTTAAACATTTAAAAAAATTAGTTAAATTAGTTAATTTTTTTATTATTATATATTTAATAAGTGAAGCCTAATTACTATCTAATATACAGAGTCAAACTAAATGACTTCAACTAAATATGACTTATATACTGATTATATGTAACCAGCCACTTGGGCCAGAAAAAACAACACTATACACTCACAACAATACTAATACTATTATTTAAACCTAAAAAAAAAAGTACAGCTTATACTTACCAAAACTAATAGTAAAAAACTTAGTAATACCAAAAAGTTAGACTATACTATTTGACAATTTAGCTGTCAAACCATCTACTGCATCATATACCATTCCATTATCACTCACCAGACCAATTTTTTTTATCTTAGCTTTAAGCTTAATTCTATTAAGCCAAATCAATAAATGATGTTACTTCACAAACTATTTTACATATGTAACAACAACTGCCAATGCCTCTTTTTGAGATTCAAAAATTGTTACTGCTTTCTTATACCAATCCTTGAACACAAATTTCTTGCATATTATAGCATACAAGCCCATATTTAATACATATTTAAAGAGTGTTCTCATTATAGCAGAAGAAAAAAAAACATTGTTATGGGTTGGAGTAACAAGCTAATGAATAGCAAGGGAGAACAGAATTGTAAAATGATGGAAATAATCAAAGGGGAATTCAACTTTAAAGAGTGAATTGAATGAGTATAGATTTAATGTACAAGATCAGTCTCATAAAATATCTCAGTCACTATTCTTTTCAAAGGTAACTGGGGAATCTGAAGGTAGAGAAATAGTCCGTACTATCAACAATTGATCACCACTGGTATAATTCTATGTCTCATGTCAGTGCTTTTCGAATTCAATATCAGGTATCAACTTGTGCTTTTCAGTTACATTTATTCAAATAATCTTCAAATGCTACAATTATATACATTAGAAAAAGGCCAACAAGTAATTTTTTATCTTTAAGATGTTTAGATACTTGAAGATAGGAAAAGAGAAATTAGTGATAAGAGAAGAATTAAGATGAAAGTTGTTATTTTATTTATTTTTAATTATTCAGATGCTTGTTATTACATACTTTTCTATAGCTAAGAGATTCATTGCTTATATAGCTGTCAAAAGTGGTCAATGATCAGGTTAACAACTAGGTCAATAATCAAGTCAATCATCAGGTCATTGATCAAGTCAACAATCACTTTCTAAAATAGTGTGGCTAATCATATGACATCAATGGCTAATACATGTAATAATTAATAAGAAGTATAAGTTTCAATCATAACATCATCCTCTCTAAAGAGATTGAGCTCCAGCAAAATCAAGCTATTTATAATGTAATCTATTTGAAGAGTTTTATCTAATTCAAAGCTAACTAATTTATTGAAGTCTTTTGTAGATAGGGTGTATAATACTTGAGGTGAAATGAGTTTTGTATCCAAGAAACCAAATTTTTGTATTAAAGTTTTGGCTTTTCTTGCAATGGTTAAAACTCTTGGAACATCTAATCATACAATGTCCAAAATTTTCACTTGTATCTCAAAAGTTGTTTTCTTTATGAGTTTTATGTTTTCTATGATTTCACCAAGGCAACCATAGAGTTCTAGTTGTCTTTTATATGACAAGTTTTTGTCTATGGACAAGATTTCTTTAATTGTTTTTCTAATTGTGATAGAAGGTACAAGTATTGCTGCTGTTATACTTTCCAGCAAATACTTATCCATTTTGCTACTAATTCTTTTTTTTCTGGTAGTTGTTTTCTTTGGTCTGATAATAGTATGTGTTCCACTGTTGTCAGTTATTGTAGTTTGTTTTCCAATGGTTAGAATAGCATTTGGATAGTTTTTAATCCAATACTCATGAAGAGTATAGAAAGCATTTTGAATGTTTTGATCCAGAAAATAATTGTTCATGTTAATTGAAGATACCTCTGTTTTGGAAATGATGTGTTTATTTATACTTGATTTTTGTTGATCATTTGAGTCAGTATTACCACAACAGGCAACTAATCAGGTCATTTGTGGTATTTTTTGAGTCGCATGCCATGAACAGGTCGATCATTAAAGATTGTTCCAGATTGATCTTGAAGAATATAAGAACTATTGTTCAAAACTTTGTTAACTATAAAGGGTTTTTTCCACTGGCTAGAGAATTTATCATTATAAATATTGTTTCTGTCTAAACGGTATTCTAATACCAAGTCACCAATACTTAAAGAAAGTGTTTTATAGGTTTTCTTCTTTTTAAGCTTTTCTTGAAACTGTTTTATCTTTTCAAAAGCAACTATTTGTGCTTTTACTAATGAGTCAAAAATGGTACCAAGTCTTCTTTGCAAAATGTTTTTGTAATTCTCTATTGTAATTTCTTCAAATGGTATTGTCTCAATATCAGTTTCTATTGGTAGTGTTGCCATTTGTCTATAGAACAGATAAAAGAGTTCATAACTTGTTATGTCATGATTCACAGTTCTATAAGCAAACAAAGCTAAAGACAGTACTTTGTCCCATAAGTTTGTTTTTTTACTTGTTTTGGCTAAGGTTTTACACAGTGTTCTATTGAAACATTCTACTAGATCATTTGTTTAAGGGTAATAAGAAGAGGAAAGTTTGTGACGTATTTCCATTTTTCTACAAGTTCTTCAACCAGTGTACTGAGAAAAGCTCTTCCTCTATCAGATAAAAGTTCTTTGGAGCAGCCATGGTGACAAATGATATCTTCATAAATGAAATTAGCAATAGAAACTGCTGTTTGATCTGAAGTGGCTCTTGCTTCTACCCACTGTTACTCATAGAATATAGGAAATATAGTATTATTAGTCAATAGATATTAGCCAATTGGAGGTAGATGTAGTAAATGTAGAATTCCAGAATTCCTCTTAGAGGAATTGCAGAATTCCAGGAATTTCAAGATTCCCTGACAAGAAATTGCAGAATTCCAGAATTCCAAGATTCCTCTCATCAGGAATTGCAGGATTCCAGAAATCCCAGGATTTCCGTCATGAAGAATTGAGGAATTGGAAAATCTCAAATATGTATATATAGCAGTAGTAATAGAAACAGAAAAGACAGAATTGATACTACAGAATCCTTAGCCTAGAGACAAAATCATCAAATAAAGAATTATTTCATATCTCAACTCACTCTTTACTATCAATATAAAGTGTTGATAGTAATTGATACTTAACCATGCTAGAACAATAGCTTTTGATCATGGCTATTGACAAGATACTAACATACCAAATTGTCTTGGCTTATTTTCTCTATTTTCTTATTTTATTTTCTTTATTTTATCTTCTTTACTTCTTTGATTTTGTTGTTGTATACTAATTAATTAAAAGAGTAAGCACTGAGTTATTGACGTTAAGGATAGCCTGGTAAAAGACCCAGAAATAAGGGTAGGATTTTATATATTATCAGATAGCTTACCAGAAGGACATGACTGCCAGACTAAATCTGGCCACCATGCTGAGAAAGAAATTGGGAAAACTTTTGGAAAGATACATCTACTATCAACACTATTGAATCTCTGTTCATTATACAAAGGACTCCATCAAAACCTTCAGATACAATACTTGTAGAACCTCATCCATGGAAGTAGCTTTTGAGCACCAAGTTACGGATTGTTATTTAATTCAACAGCAGAAATAATCACCTGTAATATTTGGTGCTCCCTGTGAGATATAATCTTACAGAGAACCAGCACCAACAAACACCATCCAAAAGTGACAGAATCAAAAAATATAAGAGCAAACCATTTAGAATTCGCAAAATCTTTATTTCAATACTATTGTCAATACTTGGGATTAAACCACAATCATATATCTGCTGAATCAGCCTTCAATTTTTACGTCAACAAAAAGATTTTTTCTTTATTAAAAACACCAGTGAATACCGAATCAACAAGAGAAATTTTCTATAGAGAATTAATTCAAAACACCAACCTACCAACAAATCATAATTTTGCATCCATCATCACTGAAATTAACAAAGAAATTGAACACCATGCTCAACAAAGATATCCAATTACATACACTAGTAAAGACAAGGGAAAACTACAAACACCAGCAATAACACCCAGAAAAATACAGCCACCTACTTGGAAGAAAAACAGAATTGAATCCCCAAGCAACCCATCCTACCACTATACACCTAGAAGCACCATCAACATATTATCAACAGACACATTCCCATCAACTGCGACATCAACATTTAGACGATTCCCATTCCAAAGTAGACAAAAAAAAACAGAATTATTAGGACCATACAGCAAATACTTTGAAGGATTCAAATCGCGATCACCAATGCCATCAGGAATTTGATCACTGCTGTTTCAACTGGACTTTGGAATCACTACCCTGTGGGAACTATCTGAGGAAGAAGAAAAAAAATCAGAAGACCAAGAATTTACTTACCAGCACCCAATCACTAAAAACCTGAAAGTTGAAACCCCAAATTTTCAAGCTCAGCAAAATCTAAATCTAAAAATTTCGGAAATCAAAACTCCGAATCATCAAAGGCAGAACAATCCAAACCCCGAATTAATTAATCAACAAAACTTATCTCCAGTAATTGTCATCAATTAACCGCCAATTAATCCCATAGCCAAACTCATACAACAGCCACTTCAACTACCACCCCAACAACCAGTACAACAATAACTGTTTCAATAGCCACCACAACCACCTAACTTAGATCCAATGGCCTACGCACCAATCGCAAAACTTGACAACTTTACTGGTGAAGAGGATAATGCTCAAGTATGGCTGAATGATGTAGAAAAGGCCATTGCAGCCAACAGATGGAATAACGCCTGAGCAATGCAAGCCATTCTCTACTTTCTCAAGGATACCGCTGATTTATGGTACCAGAGTTTGATTAATAAACCACAAGATTTCGATGCCTTCAAAGTGAAATTCCTAAGATACTTCAGCAACAATAACAGCATCAATTGCCTAGTTAATATGTTCACCACCATGAAACAAGGAGAAACTAAAACAGTCACTACTTACCTGAAATGCTTCCATCAAAATTTGCACCAAATTCAAGCAATTAACACTAACTACTTCACAGCACCACAGATTCTCAATCAGTTTATCCGTGGTCTGTGCAGCAGCATCTTGCAACATGTATGGCTGTTGCACTCAGGCACACTTCAAGACGCAGTTACACGTGCCAAAGATTTTGAATCTGCTGAGTCAGAGGCTAACCACGCCCAAGCCATTAATCTAGTAATAAATAGATTATCTGAATTGGATTCCAAATTGAAGAAGTTCAGTAAATCAATTAATAAGAGATTGGAAGGATACTTAACTGACAATTATGCCATTTATTAGCCTCCACAATAATGCAATAATCAAGAAATCTCTAATTGTGCCCAAAATTAACCATGTCCATTTTCATCAACCAATCAACAGTAGCAACAGAAAACGCGTATCTGCCACTATTGTGGTAAACAAGAACATATTCAAATCAACTGCTGTCAGCATTTAAATAACCAATGATCGGAAAATCAATATTGAAACCCTAATCACTGGTTCTCAACTCCAAATCATTAATCAAACTCAACACAATATTAAACTACTTATCTGTCAATGATGCAATAATTAATTTATTAACCACCAGTATATTAAGCTTCAAGTTATCAACCAATGGTCTCAATTTATCAGCAACAGCCACAGGTAATGTATCAACCACAACCACTGTTACCAGATAAAATTAGAAATATTATTTAGCATGAAATTATCTTATAAATCCTATCATTAATTAGCATATATTATTGTTTCAAATTATCACTTATTACATTAGCAAAATGTCCGAAATTATCATTTAATTAATAACTCAATTTGTACACAACACAAATGTAACCTAATTGCAATGATCAAATCATGCAATACTCCGAACTATATAACATTCAAAAGTTTGCTGAAATTTGTAGAAATTTGCCGAAATAATTGATAGTTTGCCGAAATAATTGATAGTTCACTGAAATATTTAATAATTTGCAGAAATAACTTGTAGTTCACCGAAATGTATCTTTAGTTTAGCAAAATTGTAGAAAATAGCAAAGTTCAAGTTCATAGAATAGTGTTACGACAAGTTGTATAAAAGAAAAGCATCTCTCTTTGAGAAAATGTATCTTACTTTAGATTTATTACTTAAAAACCATTTCTACGTACACAAAAAGAAATAAATATCAAATAATTCGAAAAACCAAATTCTTTAATTATTGCACTTGGAAAATCCCCAAAACCCAACTAACATTTTGAAATTGATTAGCTACCAATTTCAGTAAACTGTTAGTGACTCCAGGCCTGGATAGAAAAACGTTTCTCTTGATAAAATTCTATTTCTTTTACATTTCTTTTATTTTTCTTTTCTTTTCTTATTACAATTATTAGAGTAGTCTACAGACAAGATTTCTGTAGAAGAGTTGACTTTCACAGCAAAGTAACTACACATTTTTTGTGAGCTTCCAAACAAGCAATTCCTGGGAAAGAGTTGATGTTTACTACAATGTAACTACATAAAACAACTGGCATGGAATTGGCCATTCCACTCATAAGCCCAACAAGTTCAAATTATAGGAGATAATTTGAAGATAAATTCAGTTACTGGAGGTCCAACTACTTCCTGGAAACGTGAATTCACAACAAATCAACATTAACAACATTTAAGAAAAGAGACCAAAAACCTCTGGTAACACCATCAACAATTTATCAACCCCAAACGATTTAGACCCCACCACAAAACTTACCAGCCAGCGGAATCCAAAGGCCAAGAATCACGCAGCAAAACTGGAGATCGTTGATAGTAGTTCATCAGCTGATTCCCAGCCCCTTCAGTCAAACAGGATCTCGTCAACAGAATTCAGGCACCGGGAATTCCCAAAACCCGAATTTCCAGAACTATTTAAGTCTTCTGGTTACCCCAGAAGACACCTCACTCAGCAACCAGAAACCCACCCAAAAACAACAAACACATACCAGCAATATTCTGCCAGCAACAGTCACCAACAACAAATCACTGAACACCATTTTTCTATTTGAACTTGAGGAACTGTCAAACACGCCATTATTTAGTGAAGCTGCACTGGAAGAAAAGCCAATTACTGCCATGTATGCTGATGTGAAAATTGATGGCCATCACATTAAACTAATTCTTGACAGTGGTTCAGCAGGCAGCATTATCACACGACAATTCATAGATCGAGCTGCTAGTACCAGAATTATCACAGCTGATAGAGTGACCAAAACTCCAATCAGCAAAATCAATAGCATCATGACTTTTATTAAAGTTCTAGTGATGAAAGCCACCCAATACCAAGCTCTCATTGGTAATGACTGGCTATTCAAAGTCAATGCGACATTAGACTGGAACACCCAGGAACTCCAGCTAACATATCAGGGCCAACACATACATGTACCAGCCATGTGTGGCCATTTCAAGACTCCTCCAAGAGAAAAACTATTGATCAAACTGGAGGAAAAGAAAAAAAAACCTACCTGGGAAGCTTACCAAGTCTCCTGGGCTGATGCCAACCACAATGAACTACTACTGATACTCTCATGGAATGACAACCCAAAGAGAAAGCAAAAAGAGGAACTGACCTGGGAAACAGACGATTTGACTTGGACTGACAACAAACAAAAAGAACCATTGAGTTGGGAGTGGAAAGAAGAAAAGGAAGAAAGAAACCACTCAAGCCAACAACACTTATATTCCATACACCTACAGTCAACAACAATCATTGACCTATCGCCGACCCAAACTGATATGCGTTGATTGCGGCAAGAAATTGTCATCAATAGGCGCATGCTGTGGCGACGATAAAGAATATCAGATGGCAACCAAGTTCTATTGCCACACATGCCGTGTCAAATGTTTTGGAAGACCAAAACGAGTAAGAAAATGGGATAATACACCATGTATAGCCTGTGGAAAAACTCTTCTCGACAAAGAAATGTAGAATAACATTCTGGGGAGAGAAGGAATATGCGACGTGTTCTGCCAATACACGATCCTCATCAGTAACTGGGTCGAGAAAGAAACACCCATAGAAGCCACCTGGAGAAAAGCTGTACAGTGATTAGACAGTTGTTCACATGACAATAATGAAATATGGCAGATGGCAATCACAAAAATTGAAGGCGCGTCGCCAGAAGAAATCAGGACAATTAAAAACAACCCATCAGAACCCATCGAGCTTGACTGGGATGAAGAGCCAGTCATAAATTTTCTGGAACCAGAAGAGTTCTATGAACATTACCAAAACTTGGCACCCACTAGAGAAGAGCAAAAACAATGGCTAGCACAGTTAAATACAAAACTGTGTTGCCATTGTTTAATTCCCAGTGACTTTGAATATTGTGATGATTGTGACCTCATTTACAATCCACTGCCATGCATGATCTACACGATCCCTGAAGAAGAAGAACCAATCAGCAGCTGTGCATCGGAATCAGAATTGCTAATTAATCGCAATCCAGACTCCGACGATAACGATGAAAACACCAGTTCCAGCTCCATTCAAAATGGCAAGGACAACAAAGATGATTCAAACTCAGATTCAAACTCCAACTCAAACTATAAACAATATATTGTGCTTCCAGATCTTACCAAGGAACAAGAACTGAAATGGTTCAGCAATAATAATGAAAGTATTATGCCAGAATGCGCACACAATACTAATGCAGGATTTGATCTGAGATATTCAGGAACAGAAGCCATCAAATTAGAACCACATATGCGCACCTGCATTGATTTAAAAATAGTACTGAAAATTCCAGCAACAACGATGGTTCAACTAGCATTTAGGAATAGTTTAACAAAAAGAGGGATTAATATAAGAGGAGGAATAATTGACATGAGATATGTAGAAAATATCATTGCTATGTTACAAAATGACTCAGAAAAGACCTATATAATAGAGCCCAACAAAAAGATAGCACAGGCAATATTCCTGCCTCTGGTTAGAGTAGCTTAGTTAGTATTAGTGGGAAAGAGGGAGGAATTAAGAATAACAGTGAGAGAAATACAGGGATTCGGATCAATGAGTAGAATAAATGTACCAGTTAATATGGCGGAGGAAGAAATTGTTGGCCAAAGAGAAATTATCTCAACCGGTCAAGCTATTTCTATTCCACCATATAACCAGTACATGCTAGCAATAGAAAGAAAGAAAAAAGACCAAGCACAAATTTTCAAAGCAGAAGCTAGTCTTTGTGAATTAGGAGAAGTTGGACTCATCAATCTCCACATACCAGCCAAAGATTACAGCCACATCAAAATTTCTATCTACAACAATACAGGAAATGTCATAAAAATACCAGCCGAAACCATTATTGGATATTTAAACACTGAAATGAAGGATCAACCACCAAACCTTATTCCAGACTTTCCATAACTTTGTGGATATGTTGATATCACATCACAAACAATATACAGATGGAGTGAATGTTATTTGCTCCAACCAAAACAATTGAAACAAATGAACATGGAAAACTTAGATCCACTCTAACGTATGCAACTCAAGATGTTGCTCAACCAGTTCAATGACATTTTTGCCAGCAAAAACAAGTTTGGCCAAACTGACATCATCCAGCATCAGATCAAGACTGGAGATGCAATGCCAATTAAACAAAGAGCATACAGAGTACCACCAGCCAGCCACGAGATTATTTGGCAAAAGATAAACCAAATGCTTGACAATGGGCTAATTTAGCCATCGATGAGCCCATAGTCATCACCAGTAGTACTTGTTTGTAAGAAGAATGGAAAGATCCAATTTTGTGTGGACTACAAAAAACTCAATGGTGTAACTCATGGAAACAGCTATCCAACTCCACGGATACAGGAATTATTTGATGCTTTTGGTGGGAACAAATGGTTCTCAACATTAGACTTGGACAGTAGTTACTGGCAAGTGGCCATGGATCCAGCTGACAAAGAGAAGACGGCATTTACCACAAGAGAAGAGAATTTTGAATTTGAAGTAATGCCATTCGGTTTAACCAATGCACCAGCCACTTTTCAACGGCTAATAGAAATTGTCTATACTGGCTTATTGTGGAAATCAGTAGTTATATACTTGAACAACACCAATGTATTTTCAAAAACGTTTAATGATCATCTTCATCATCTTCAACAAGTGTTTGAAAGACTAAGAAGAGCAAGACTAAAGTTAAATGCAACAAAATGCTTTTTCGGCAAAACAGAACTAAAATTCTTAGGACACATAGTCAGCAAAGATGGCATTAAAACAGATCCAGAGAAAATAGAGATAGTAAAGAACTTTTCAGTGCTGACCAATATGATAGAACTGAAATCATTCTTGGGATTTGCCAGCTACTATCAACATTTTATCAAGAACTTTTCCAAGATAGCACAGCCACTCAACCAACTGCAAACCAAGAATACCAAATATGAATGGGCAGAAAGTCAACAAGAAGCTTTTGACATTTTGAAAAGAAAGCTCATTCAAGCTCCAGTACTGATCTATCCAGATCACAGCAAACCATTTATTATCACCACCAATGCATCTGGCCAAGCATTGGGAGCAGTATTATTTCAAAGAGAACCAGATGACAGAGAACATCTAGTAGCATATGCCAGCAGAGGTTTAACACCAGCTGAAAAAAACTATGGAACATTGGAACAAGAACACTTAGCAATATACTGGTCAGTCATGAAATGAAAAAAATACTTGAGCCAGAAGTTTGAAATATACACAGATCACAAGGGATTAACATCACTCCAAAAACAAGAATTTGGAGATGAAAGACAGTCAAGATAGAAAATAGCACTTGCACTATACAATTATACTATACATTACAAAAAAAGGAAAAGACAATAAAAATGCTAACAGTTTGTCACAAATGAGACAAATCTAAGAACATTTTAACACAAAAAAATATAACAAAACCAGAACAATACCAACAAAAAATATAACAAAAGATGAACATACAAAAATATCAACAACTTTAACATTATATAAACACTCAACAGTTCAAAGAGAATTTATCTCAAACAGAACAAAAGAGTATCAAACAACAATCAAAATATTTTATCACTCACCAAAATATACTTTATCGGAAAAATAGAAAAGATTCAGATCAACCAACCAGAGTAATTACAGAACCAGAAAAAGAGACAATATTATTCAACATGCACTCAAATTCAACAGCAGGACATTTTCACAAAGAAGCAACCATAGAAAGAACCAGAAAAAGATACTATTGGCCATCAATATATTCAGACATTATCCAATATGTTCAAAATTGTGATGCTTGTCAGTGAAGAAAAGATATGAAACCCAGTGAACTGTTAAGACTAATCAAAGTAGGACAACCATTCGACTGTGTTGGAATTGATCTAGTCAGACTATTAACAATTACCAGCGGAGAGAACAGGTACATAGCAGTAGCTATAGACTATCTCACTAAATGGCCAGAGGCAAAAGCAATTCAAAGAGCAGATGCAGAATTCATTGCCAAATTTGTTCATTAGGATTTGATCTGTTAACATGGATGTCCAAAAGAATTATTATCAGACTAAGGAACTTATATTGTGAACAAAACATTAACAGAATTGAGCCAAAGATTCGGAATTAAGAGACCACTATTATTACTATACCATCCACAAACCAATGGATTAGTCGAAAGATTCAACAGAACATTGTGTAAAGCAATAGCTAAACTCAGCCAAGAAAACCAGAACAATTGAGATTTGTTGATACTATCAGTACTATTTGTTTATTGGACAATGAAGCAAGATACTACACAAGCAACACTATTTAAATTAGTATATAGTAGAACAGCAACACTACCAGTAGAAATAGAAGTCAGCACATACCCAACTGAACCAATAACAGAAGAGAATTTCAAAAATATATTGTTGAGAAGGACATATGACTTAATAGAAACATTAGAAAACAAACAACAAAGAGCAGCTGATAACATACAAAAGTCACAAGAGAAACAAAAAGAAAGACACGATAACCAACTACCAGATAAACCAGTTGAATTCAGGATTGGAGACAAAGTACTATTACATTGTACCAAAATAGAAAAACAATAGAGTGGAAAATTTGATCCCAAATGGGATGGACCATTTCACATAGAAAAAATTCTAGGAAATAGAGCTTACAAATTAAGATTGAATAACAAAATCTTGACCAAAGCAGCACATGGAGATCGACTAAAACCATACCACCATATAGTATTATCATCCACCAGTAATATTCCACAATTAGAAGTACAGAGAATACTAGTCCAACCAGATAAGATTCCACGAGATCTGGAACCAATCATTATCATTGACAACAACATGTCCAATTGATCAACAAAAGAATATATAAGAACATGGTCGATGTGACAAGAAATATCAGAAAAATGGAAATTACAGACAACATTCACTCACTAGCACAACAACTCTTTCAATTGATCCAACACCAGGAAATGGAGATTACAATCAATTAACAAATCATTCGATATCAAAATATTAGAAAGACATTACAATCCAGAACACAGA
This sequence comes from Geosiphon pyriformis, assembly GCA_016748015.1. Classification (NCBI taxonomy): domain Eukaryota; kingdom Fungi; phylum Glomeromycota; class Glomeromycetes; order Archaeosporales; family Geosiphonaceae; genus Geosiphon; species Geosiphon pyriformis. Next base: position 585,004 of record JAAOMT010000400.1, on the reverse strand, counting down.
AGAAAACTGAAAATATGGTGAACAAAATCATTGCGAAAGTAAAATTAGCAATAAAAGAGTCGACAAAAGAGTCACTATATCAAGAGTTGACTGAAGAAACTTGGAATTGGTGGATACAACAATTTCCACAAAACTATTGTTATTTTTATTTGGGACAACACGTAAATATCCAGAATTTATATACGGATAAAACAAAGTGATTATTCGACAAAAGAATACTACAACAATTAGAACATTTTGTGGGAAAGAACAACTTATCTACACAGGCCCGAGCCATATACCAAATACACACAGCATTTCAGAATAGACCAGAAATATTACTCAACAAAGCAATGAATATGGTTACCAGTAATCAATTAGGAAAGATCACCAATGCTCAATTTGAAGAATTATAGACTCAAATAACACAAGTAATTCTTGAAAACAAAATTCAGGAAATACTTCAAGAGGGGGAATTAAATGAGCTGGATTTCAATGGAGCTCAATATTAAAAAGAGAGGATAATGTTACTCATAGAATATAGGAAATATAGTATTATTAGTCAGTAGATATTAGCCAATCAAAGATAGACATAGTAAATGTGGAATTCCAGAATTTCTCTCAGAGAAATTGCAGGATTCCAGGAATTTCAGGATTCCCCAATGAGGAATTGCAGAATTGCAGAATTCCAGGATTTCTCTCATCAGGAATTGCAAGATTCCAGGAATCCCAGGATTCCCGTCATAAAGAATTAAGGAATTGGGGAATCTCAAATATGTATATATAACAGTAGTAGTAGAAACAGAAAAGACAGAATTGATACCATAGAATCCTTAGCCTAGAGACAAAATCATCAAATAAAGAATTATTTTATATCTCAACTCACTCTCTACTATCAATACTTTATGTTGATAGTAATTGATACTTAATCATGTTGGAACAATAGCTCTTGATTATGGCTATTGACGAAATACTAATGTACCAAATTGCCTTGGCTTATTTTCTCTATTTTCTTATTTTATTTTCTTTATTTTATTTTCTTTATTTCTTTGATTTTGTTGTTGTATACTAATTGATTAAAAGAGTAAGCACTGAGTTATTGACGTCTAGAATAGTCTGGTAAAAGACCCAGAAATAAGGGTAGGATTTTATATATTATCAGATAGCTTACCAGAAGGGCACAACTGCCAGACTAAATCCAGCCACCATGCTGAGAAAGAAATTGGGAAAACTCTTGGAAAGATACATCTACTATCAACATTATTGAATCTCTGTCCATTATATAAAGAACTCCATTAAAACTTTCAGATACAATACTTGTAGAACCTTATCCATGGAAGTAGCTTTTGAGCACCAAGTTATGGGTTGTTATTTAATTCAACAGCAGAAATAATCACCTATAACACCACTTTGTAAGATAGTCAGTAGCTGTAATAATGTATCTGTTGCCATTAGGAGTTACTGTTAATGGTCTAACAACATCTATACCAATTCTGTCAAAAAGTTGGCCAACAGAGATTGGATAGATGTCTTCTTTGCAATTGGGTTTTTCTCTTCTTTGGCAGGTATCACAGATTTTAATGTACTCAGCAATGTCTTTTCCCAAGATAGACCAATAATAGCAAGTTAGAGTTTTCTGAATTGTTTTTGTTTTTCCAAAGTGTCTAGCTAATGGATCAGTGTGCATGTTGTAGATCACAATTTCTCTTTCTTCAAATCTTATAACTCTCTGGAGGCAGTCAGAATCTTTTCTATTTTTTTTATATAATTGGTTCTGGTGGATCAAATAAAAATTTGATTGTTTGCACAAATGTTTTCTTTGCTGTTGAGTGTATTCCAGTGGGTATTGTCCTTTACCCAAAAATTCTATTATCATGTTTGGTTGTAAGAAAATTACTAATAATTAGGTTGGTTTGGTTTGGGAGGTTGTACTGTTACTTGGTAGTAAGTCTGGAGAGAGTGTTAGCATTTTAATAATTAGCTCTTTTATGGTGTTGAATATCATAGTCGAATTCATCCAAGTGGAGTATCCAGTGAACTATCCATTTATGTTTTAGCCTTTTTTTGTTGCGCAGTCAAACCAAAGCTTGGTGATTTGTTACCACCAAAAACTTCACACCAAGAAGATACTTATCTCAGTAGCTGGTAGCCCAAACTACTGCTAAGCATTCCTGCTCAGTAACTGAATAGTTTTTTTCTGCTGGTGTAAGAGTTCTACTGGCATAGATTATTGCATGTTCCCTGCCATCTTCATCTTTTTGTGAGAGAACAGCACCAAGTCCATAGCCAGATGCATCAGTGTAAAGGATAAAAAGTTGATCCAAATCAGGTTGCTTGAGAATAGGTTCTGTAACCAATTTTTCTTTAAGAGTTTCAAATGCTTTCTGCTGATGTGTGCCCCAATAGTAGTTGACATTTTTTCTGAGTAGCTAATTGAATGGAAAGGCAATTTTGGAGAAATCCTTAACAAATTTGTGATAATAGGAGGCCAAACCAAGAAAAGAACATAATTCATAAACATTCATTGGTTGTTTTATGTTTTGAACTTTTTCCACTTTGGCTGAATCAGAGAAGATTCCATCTTTTGTAATAAGATGGCCAAGGAATTGGGTGGATTGTCTTCCAAAAAAAGATTTGATTGGGTTGATCTTGAGACCTGCATTTCTAAGAAGATCAAAAACCTTTTGCAAATGTTCAAGGTGTTCATCCCAGGTTTTTGAGTACACCATTATATTGTCTAGATAGACCAGAACAAAGTTTTTTTTCATTGATTTAAATACTTTATCCATTAAGCATTGAAAGGTGAGAGGGGCATTGATGAGACCAAAAGGCATGACTGTAAATTCATAGGTGCCATACTTGGTAATGAAGGCAGTTTTCTTTTGGCTTTCTGGATCCATCTCTACTTGCCAGAATCCAGCAGTTAGATCAATAATTAAAAAGAAAGCAGCATCTTTAAATTGGTCTAGCATTGCATCAATCTTGGAAAGTGGGTATATGTCTCTTTTAGTGATGGCATTTAATTGGCAGTAGTCAACACAGAAGTGTAGGTTCCATCTTTTTTGGATACCACTACAACTGAGAAAGCCCATTCACTTTTGGTTTCTTATATGAATCCAAGTTCTTTTATCTGGTTTATTTCTTTCTTAATGAACTCATTATTTTGGCAATTGGATTGGTAAGACTTCAGATAGATGGGGTGAGTTTTTCTGGTGGTAATAGTGAGTTATATCACATGGATTTGTTCTGGGGTATTACCTTCTTTTGAGATAACTGGACTGTTTCTTGTCAACGGATTTTCAATGTCTATCTTTCTTTCTTCTGAAGAGGGTTCTCTTTGTTTTACTACTAATAATTGGATCTTAGGTGGTTTATTCTCAAAAGACTTTTGTACTTCTTTTAATTTATCTCTAGGTATCAAACTAATTGGTTCCCAATCTTTGTAATAGATCAGACATGATTTGCATTCATCACTTGAAGAATACAAGGGTTGGTTGTACCAGCACCAGGCATAAGGACTATGCCATCAATAATGGTACTTGGCTTTCTTGTTAGGCTTCTGGTCATAAGTTCTTCTTAGGATATTATAGTAGGGCCAGCAGATCAACTTGCCATTCACAATGATTCCCTTTTTATCAGCTTTAATATTGTTTAATGGCTTGCCATTGCTGGTGAAGGTAATATAGGCGAGTTCAGCAGTTTTTTTTTGTTCTTCTTGTTCATCTTTTTCATCACTCTCTTCATCATCTGATTCCTCTGCTCATCTTCTTGGTTTTGTTTGGTTGCTGGAGGAGTTGTCTAATGGCGACATTTAATCACAATGGGTTTTTCATCACATCTTATGGTTAGCTCACAAAGTTCATAGTCAAGTAAGGCTTTTGCTTTCTTGAGCCACTTATTGTTAACAATGATAGTGTATTTTTTAGCTTTAGAAACTTCCATGTCAGTTTCAATACTAATGCCATTGATGCAGACAAGAATAGCTTTGGCAATGTCCAGATCTTTCTTCTTGTTACCATATATGTTGGTTATTGGTCAGGTGGAAGGCTCATCAATTTTTCTGCCAATTGCTTTAAGGAAGTGTTTGGTAATTACACTAACAGATAATCTACTGTCTAGAATTAAGTCAATAAAGTAACCAGTCACTTGTGCTTTGCAAATTAGAGAAGTGACATTGCTGTTGTCAGCAAGTCCAGCTTGGCAAGGGCATTGTTACCAAACAAAATTAGAGATATTATTTAGCATAAAATTATCTTTATAATCCTTATTATTAATTAGCATATATTATTATTTCAAATTATTACTTATTACATTAGCAAAATGTCTGAAATTATCATTTAATTAATAATCCAATTTGCATATAACATAAATGTAACCTAATTGTAATGATCAATTATGCAATACCTCGAAATATGTAACATTTAAAAGTTCACCAAAATTTGTAGAAATTTGCCAAAATAATTAATAGTTCACCGAAATATCTAATAGTTTGCAGAAATAACTTGTAGTTTGCCGAAATGTATCTTTAGTTTAACAAAATTGTAGAAAAGAGCAAAGTTCAAGTTCATGGAATAGTGTTACAACAAGTTGTATAAAAGAAAAGCTTCTCTCTTCGAGAAAATATATCTTACTTTAGATTTATTTACTTAGAACCATTCCTATACACACAAAAAGAAATAAATATCAAATAATTTAAAAAACCAAATTCTTTAATTATTGCATTTGGAAAATCCCCAAAACCCAACTAACATTTTGAAATTGATTAGCTACCAATTTCAGTAAACTGTTAGTAACTCCAGGCCTGAATAAAAAAACGTTTTTCTTGATAAAATTCTATTTCTTTTACATTTCTTTTATTTTCTTTTTTTTATTTTCATATTATAATCATTAGGGTAGTCTACAGACAAGATTCCTGTAGAAGAGTTGACTTTCACAGCAAAGTAACTACACATTTTTAATGAGCTTCCAGACAAGCAATTTCTGGAAAAAAGTTGATGTTTACTACAATGTAACTACATGAAGCAACTGGCATGGAATTGGCCATTCCACTTATAAGCCCAGCAGTTCAAATTATAGGAGATAATTTGAAAATAAATTCAGTTACTGGAGGTTCAACCACATCCAGAAAACGTGAATTCACAACAAACAGGCATCAACAACATTTAGAAAAAGAGACTAAAAACCTCCGGTAACATTTGGTGCTCTTTCATAGAAACAACACAGCAAAAACAACTTCAAAGTAGTGATCACACCAGACACAACAACTCTAAAGTATTACCAGTCAATTTACAACTACTGCAAGCAAAGATTCAACATTCCAGACGGAATTGAAGTTGTCAAGAAATTAGTATACCAATACATTAAAAACCACTTCAACAATTATTTTTTTGGAAATTACAATATCTCAGAAGTTAGAAGCAACCTTTACAATAATTTAGTATACTATTCACAATTGGGAACTAAAGACCTTAACAGTAAAACACTTGCCACTTACTTTCAAGAACTTAATTTTAACATTATCAAGTACTGTGAAGAAACATATCCAGTGCAGTCTTAATACACTATTGATTTTGAATCAGAGACAGAAACAAGCAACAAAGACAAACAAAAATTGAAGCAATACTTAAAAACCACCCCAAATACTCCAATACTACCAAAAACAACTGCCAAACACTTACAAACACCTGAACAAGAAACCAGTTCAAAACTTCCACTTACTATCACACTTTTTCCAGCTTCACTTGGACAAGCACAAACACCTAATTCACCTTTAAATCGATTTGCAAGACTAGAAAATTTTACATCACCCAGAAGTCCTACCAGACAACAAGAACTTTTTCAAACTAGTTCCAATCTCCTTGGCTTTCTAGCTGAAAATTTAAGTAAACACTTTGAGACAGCAGCGAATGAAGGAAATGACTCTGAAATATCTAAAGAAAAATCAATAGACAGTAAAAATGAAGAAGACGAAATGACAGCATATATTGCAAAAATCCCTGAATTTAATGGAAAAGACATTGAGACCAGTCTCCAAGAATGGCTCAACCAAGTTACTAAAGCTGGAGATGCAAATGGATGGAATGCTGCCAAAATGTTAAGAACAATTCCCTACTTTCTCAAAGGAACAGCAGGCAAATGGTTCAAAAACTTGACCACCCTTTTTAATGACTGGACAGCTTTCAAAACTGCCTTCTTAAAACAATTCACTGATAACAACACCTCAATTACACTTCGAAATTGTTTTTGCTATATTAAACAAGAACCCTCCAAATCTGTCATGACTTATATTGGGAAATTCAACAAACTTCTCAGACAAATTTGCCAACTTAAAACTAATGATTATTATTCCAATGCTCAAATCTTAGATCAATTTATCACTGGTTTAAAGAATAAACTGATTAAAAAGGTTCACCCACATGCCCCAGAAGATTTAAACTCTGTCATTCAGCATGCAAAGAGATATGAAATGGCCATAGAAGAAGCCAATTGTACAAAACTCGTGAACTTAGCCATTGAAGAGACCAGCTCAGCAGCTGAAGAGAAAATTGACCAACTCACAAAGAAAGTCAAAAACTATTTCACCAACCAACAACAACAGCAATCCCAAAGATATTAACCACCCCAAAGACAGAATTAAAACAACTTTGTATCATCTCCTAATAATCAGCCTCAGAATTGCCATTACTGTAAAATCTCTGGCCACTGGAAAAGAAATTGCAGAAAGCTACAACGAGACCAACAAAACAGGAGTAATTAATGTTATTCTTTGCCCCAACAATCTTATTACCAACTACCATTACCACCAGCTTACTATCCACCAAGACCACAATATCAAACCGACTATTATCAACCTGTTTCACAGCCAATGCAACAACAGTATTGACAATCCATTCAACATTACCAAGTATCTGCTTGAAGATTGGTTCAACAAAACCAATTTGCACCACAAAACCAATTCGCAACAAACAACAACAGAATCAACCCAAATAACCAATTAGTTCCCCGAAATCCAGCTTAGCCAAAACTCACCCATTATCATACTCAACCTAGTTATCTTACAATACCTAAAGAACAGAATTTTCATCATACTGCACTCTCAGAAGGTAGAGCTGCAGCACGACAACAAAACTTTTCCTATATTCATACCACAATCTCACCAGCCAGAATTGCTGAAAATGCCAATCTTTCAGATATATTCTCTTTTGAGTTCGAAGCAAATGAGTCACCATTCCTGCTTAGCAATGCAGCCACCAACAAACAAAAAGCAATTACTGCTATGTACACTGAAGCAAAAGTCGAAGGAAAGGCAATTCACTTGATCCTAAACAGTGGATCTGCTGGAAGCATCATTACCTACCAGTTAATGCAACAGTTAAAGAGAAATGTCAACCGATCAGCTCAAACAGTAATTGTTACTGCCGATGACATGAAAAAGACTCCAGTAGGAGAAATTGACAATTTTCTGTTCACTCTTGATGGAATCACCATTCCAGTCAAAGTTCTTGTCATGGACATGCCCCAGTATTAAGCCCTTATTGGAAATAATTGGCTCCAAAAAGCCAATACAAAATTAGACTGGGAAACCCAAGAATTACAACTCTCCTATCAAGGACAATATGCCCAAGTACCCACTACTTGTGATACATTCAACAAATGCTCCAAAAAAGCCCCGGCTTTTGAATTTGAACCAGAAAAAAAAAACCCCATTATTGAAACATTTATGGCACTTGGATTAACCTTCAATTGGGCTGATAAAACTGAACAACAGTATTTTTCAACAAACAATTCTCTTGAAACAGAAGAACCAGTGACACCCAGATGGAATGTTTTCTATTAAAACCAGAACCATGAAAACAACACTCTTATATTCCACTCAAATGCAAGGATTGCCACAAGAAACTCTCATTAATAGGAGCTTGCATTTCACCTGAAGAAGAATATGAAAATCATACTTGTTATTACTGCAAGGCTTGCCACAGAGAACAATAAGACCATCTAATAAAAAGAAGTGGAAAATAGGACAACACCCCTTGTTTGACTTGTGAAAATATGCTACCAGAAGAATGCAATTGAATTGATGTAGCAATGAGAGGAGGAGTCTGTGATCAAACCTGCCAATATGTTTTATTAATTTCAGAAAAAGTCAAAAAAAGAACACTTTTCAATGCAGCATACAACAGTGCTCTCAACAAACTTTATCATTACCCCCATGATGCTGAAATGATTTTCGACTTAGCAATGGCATTAATTAATGGAGCTACCAAAGAAGATGTCTGTCAAATGAAGGAAGCAGAATACATTGAATACACCATAGAATTAGCTGGATTTAATTATGAAGATGAAGTAGAAGTCTACCACTAAATTGCAAATCACACCTACCCAACCCAAAAAGCTCAAATTCAATGATTAGAGCAAATGAACATTAGGCTATGTGAAGAATGCATTATGCCTTGTAATGAACAGTGGTGTTCTGAATGCTATGCTCTTAGCATTTCTCTGCCCAGTGAAAGCAATAAATATGAAATTGAATTTGGAGAACCTGAAGCAACAGAAGAAATTGAAGCAACACCCATCTATCTTATCAAAAATCAGCCTGCCTTATAGCTCAAATACTTCAACAACAACAGACAAGGAATAAAGCCTGAAAAAGCACATGAAATTGATGCTGGATACGATCTATAATATCCAGAAAAAGACACTTTGGTTTTTCAACCAAATTCCCTTACCAAGATCAACCTCAAAATTGCCCTCAAAATCTCACTAGAAGCAATGATCCAAATCACTTCACAATCATCATTGGCAAGCAAAAAAATCAATGTTAGAGAAGGAATCATAGTTGCTGGATATACAGAAGACATTACAATCATGTTACAAAATAAAACTGATAAACTTTTTCAGATTGAACATGCCAAAAAAATCGCTCAAGCTATTTATTTACCCTTAATCAACATTTCAGGTTTACAATTAATCAGTCAAAGAGAACAATTGGGAAAAAGTGAAAGAAAAACCAATAGTTTTGGTTCAACTGGACAATTCACAGTTCCAGTAAACATAGCTCTTAATAAACAAAATGAATCTCACCAGATTCTATGACTTCCACAACCAATTACTATTTTACCCTTTGGAGAACATCCAGAAATCTACATCTGCCCAAAGCCAACAACCACACAACAAATTTTTGAATTCAACAAACAAGTCTGCTTGGAACATAATATCTTGATCCCAAACATTTATATTCCAGAAGGAACAAAGAAAGTCCAAGTTACTTTTTACAATTCCAACAATTATCCCATAGTTTTATTAAATAACTTAGAAATTGGAGTCATTTACAGTAACATCTTTCAACAAGAACTACCCCAAACAGTTCTCAATTTTTTGAAAATCATTGGACATTCACTACCAAAAATCAACCCAAACTCCAGCTCTGAAAACTACCATGTTGTCATGAAAAAACTATCTCAAATCAACATGGGACAACTTAAACCACAACAACAGAACCAGCTTAAAGAGCTAATTGCAGAATTTGCTGATATTTTTGCTGAAAACAACAATGACTTAGGAAGAACTGATTTGGTTCAACACCAAATTTATACAGGAGATGCCAAACCAAGGTGACAACAAGCCTATCGAGTTGTTCCAAAAAGCCACCAATTTATCAGAGAAAAAATACAATGAATGTTTAACAATGGGCTTATTTAACTATCAATGAGTCTATGAGCCTCACCTGTGGTCTTAATTAAAAAAAAAATGGAAAGATACAATTTTGTGTTGATTATCGACAATTCAACAGTGTTACTATTGGAGATGCCTACCCTCTTTCCTGAATTGATAATATGTTGGATGCCTTTGGAAAGTCCAAATACTTTTCGACATTAGATTTAGAGAGCAAATACTGGCAAGTTGCCATGGATCTCAAAGATTGCCCCAAAACAGCATTTACCACTCAAAGAGGAAATTACAAGTTCAACGTAATGCTTTTCGGATTATGCAATGCATCAGCAACATTTCAAAGACTTATGGATGTTGTTTACAAAGGCCTTCTTTGGAAATCAGTAGTTGTCTATCTCGATGATACTGATGTTTATTTACCATCTTTTGAATTACACTTAAAACACTTACAAGAAGTTTTTCAATGATTACAGAAAACAGAATTGAAACTGAACATCAAAAAATGCTACTTTGGAAAAACGAGTTTGGCTTTTCTTGGCCACATTGTGAGCAAAAATGGAATTAAACCAGACCCCAGAAAAATCAGCACTGTCAAGAACTTCAAGACCCCATGAAATACCACAGAATTGAGAGGATTTATTGGATTAGCATCTTATTACCAAAAATTCATCAAAGGATTCTCAGAAATCGCAAAATCCTTCAACCAGCTCACTACTAAAAATGTCAAATACAAATGGACAGAAGAACACCAAAAAGCTTTTGAAATTCTCAAGGAAAAGCTGACAACAGCTCCAATTCTCACCTACCCAGACTTCAGTAACCAATTTTGACTAGTTACAGATGCTTTTTACACTGCCTTTGGTGCCATCTTATCACAATTAGATAACAACAGAAATGAACAAGTAATTGCTTATGCTAGCAGAACATTAAAACCAGCCGAGAAAAACTATCCTGCCACAGAACTAGAAACAGCAGCCATAATTTGGGCTCTATATCACTTCAACCTTTATTTCAGACCTAAAAAATTCGATATTATCACTAATAATATTGGACTCAAATGGCTTCAAAACAAAAACACTCAGCTAAATGCAAAACAAATCTGATAGACAGGATTTTTAGCCAACTACTAATATATTGTACACCACAAACCAAGAAAACTCCATACCAACATTGATTATCTCTCAAGAATGAGGCAAAATTAGAATACAAAACCAACACCCATTTGAATTAACAACAAAACAACAAACAATGAACCCCAAAAACTACAACAATCTTAAACAATATCTGAAGACATTAACAATCCCAACAGATTGATCCCCAGATGAAAAACATCAGTTACAACAACAAGCCAAACAATACTTTTTACACAATAACATTATTTATTATCAAAACTTCAGAAATCCAGACAGTCCGCTCAAATTAATACAAGAACATGAAAAAAAAACTATTTTATACAACATGCACTTGGACCCTTCATTAGCACATCTAGGAAAAGACAGCACCACTCAGAGAACACTAGAATATTACTTTTGGCCTCGAATGAAAAAAGACATTCATAAATACGTTAAATCTTGTAATAGTTGTCAAAAAAAAGGAGGAACTCACCCTACAGAATCTTTAAACCCAATCAAAGTTGGACAGCTTTTTGACCAAGTTGGTATTAATTTAGTTGGACCACTACTTATCACAAACCAAAGAAACCATTATATTGTAGTAGCCATAGACTATCTTATTAAATGGCCTGAAGCCAGAGCCATTCAACAAGCAGATGCAAAATCAGTAGCAAATTTTATCTATGAAGACATTATTTGTAGACATGGATGCCCAATCAAACTTTTATCTGATCAAGGAACACATTTTGTGAACAATCTAATTCAAAAAATCTGTGAACGATTTAATGTCAAAAGACCTCTGTCTTTGCCCTACCATCTACAAACAAACGGATTTATAGAACATTTTAACAGAACATTGTGTGAGTCATTAGCCAAAGTCTCAACCGATTTTGAGCAAGAATAGGATATCTTTATTCTATCAGTGTTATTAGCATACAGAACACTAAAACAAGATACCACAAAACACACACCATTTGATTTAACTTACGGAAGAACAGCAATGTTACCAATTAGTTTCACAGTAGAAACATACCCAGCACAACCAATTGATAAAAACAATTTCCAGGAAACACTTCAATAAAGAGCCTACACTCTGTTTAGCACGTTGAAAAAAAAACAATGAATAACAGCCACCCATATTAAACACTCCTAAGCTCAACAAAAAGAATGGCATAACAACAAATTGCCTCCAGTTACCAATGAATTTAAAGTTGGAAACAAAGTTCTCTTACACAGAACTAAAGCTGAAAAACAATGGAGTGGAAAATTTGAAAATAAATGGGATGGGCCATTCTTTATCCATGAAGTTCTAGGCAATGGATCATATAAGCTAAGACTTGATAACAAAATCCTAGCAAAAGTTGCACATGGAGATTGTTTGAAACACTATAATTCCAGAAACAATCCTGAACCATTAATTCTACAAATTGGTACACATTCCCTTTTAATCAATCCCGAAGATATTCCCCGAAATTTAGAACCAATAGTTGTTATTGAACAACCTCCCAACTTGAACACTTAACTTAAATTTATTATTATTATAGTTATCTCCTTATAATTTAGAAACAATCTCACAAAAACAAAGCAAAAATAACATAAAAACCCATTTACCAAAAATAATTTTCTTTTATTTTCAAATCTCTTATAATGACTATTCCTCAAAACATTCAACAATTATCCCAAAAACTAATGTTAGCTTTAAAAACAATACCCAAATTATCTATTATTGTTACTGGAAACCACATTAATTATACCCAAACAGAAGTAGTTACAAATTTAGCCCCAAATTCATGAAAATATCACCTATATAAGAAGAACACAAGAAGTTATTCTGGAAGTCACCTGCCAGAACTTTTAAAGCTTGCTTTAAATGCTCACTCTTATTAGTATTCCACCAAATGCTACTATTCAACAAAAACTTCAACTGTGTCTTAACAAAGAAAACTACAACTATATTTCAATATATAGATATTTCTACATTGGAAAAACACTTCACAAACGAATGAAAATAAGAGCTTACAGCAGCAAACCTCACAAAAAAAGCTATTTGGAAACAACTCCACAATAAATTCAAGACAACAGCTGGACCTACAAACAGTTGTTATAAACTAAGAGCTGCTCTTAAACTTTATGACCTATTTTACACCTGTGAAAACGTCCTACAAAACCCAATTTTACAGCCTTTGAAGATTCAATACATTGGAAAGCTCACAGAACTGAAATTTCAACAATTTTCAGACCAAATTTCTTCAATAATTTTGGATTATTATCTGGAAATTACAGACAGTACTTGGACTTTGATGGAGCTCAGTCTTAAGAAGGAGATTATGTTACCAGACGAAATTAGAGATATTATTTAGCATGAAATTATCTTTATAATCCCTATTATTAATTAGCATATATTATTGTTTCAAATTATCATTTATTACATTAGCAAAATGTCCGAAATTATCATTTAATTAATAACCCAATTTGCATATAACATAAATGTAACCTAATTGTGATAATCAATTATGCAATACCCCAAAATATGTAACATTCAAAAGTTTGCCAAAATTTGTAGAAATTTGCCGAATAGATAGTTCACTGAAATATCTAATAGTTTGTAGAAATAACTTGTAGTTCGCCGAAATGTATCTTTAGTTCAACAAAATTGTAGAAAAGAGCAAAGTTCAAGTTCATGGAATAGTGTTATAACAAGTTGTATAAAAGAAAAGCTTCTCTCTTCGAGGAAATATATCTTACTTTAGATTTATTTACTTAGAACTATTCCTACACACACAAAAAAAAATAGATATCAAATAATTCAAAAAACCAAATTTTTTAATTATTGCACTTGGAAAATCTCCAAAACCCAACTAACATTTTGAAATTGATTAGCTACCAATTTCAGTAAACTGTTAGTGACTCCAGGCCTGAATAGAAAAACGTTTTCCTTGATAAAATTCTATTTCTTTTACATTTTTTTTATTTTATTTTTTTTATTTTCTTATTATAATTATTAGGGTAGCCTACAAACAAGATTCCTGTAGAAGAGTTGACTTTTACAGCAAAGTAACTACACATTTTTAGTGAGCTTCCAGATGAGCAATTCCTGGAAAAAAGTTGACGTTTACTACAATGTAACTACATGAAGCAACTGGTATGGAATTGGTCATTCCACTTATAAGCCCAGCAGTTCAAATTATAGGAGATAATTTGAAGATAAATTCAGTTACTGGAGGTTCAACTACATTCAGAAAACGTGAATTCACAACAAACAGATATTAACAACATTTAGGAAAAGAGACTAAAAATCTCTGGTAACAGTGTTTATTGGTCTTTGGTGTTTTTTTCTTGGGGATTAGAGATTTGTGGAGATCTTTTCTGAACTGTGGATGGGTCATTAACTGGCCAAAGGTAATATGTACTGGGGTTTCCATGAAATCTTTGACAACAGAATAGGGTCCAAATTTTTGTACAATTTCTGAGGGTTTTAACTTTGAAGGGTTCTTAAAAACTTTGGCTTTTGGTGGCTCATTGTTATCAGCAGTGGAAGTTGAGGCTTTGTTGGGATCTAAAACGAAATCAACCTTGGCTTTCTTCTTTTTTCTGGTTGATTCAAAAGTGTTGATTGCTAATTCATCTATGTCATGGTCATCATCAGTTAAGTTAAAAGCAAAAAAGGAGTTTTCTTCTGGTTGGCTTGTATTCTTACCCTTTGGAGGTGTGCCTACTAGTTTAAAGGCTGATAGACTGTGGCTTCAACTAAAGGATTCTCTCCAAAGAAATTGATGTTGGCATGGTTGGGTCTTTAATTAAGAGCATTATTGTTGATGGGTCTATTGTTTTGATTGTCATTATTTCTGGGGACTGGAAGAGATAAAGAAAGATTGTTGCAATCTCTTAAGAAATGTCCAGTTAATCTACATCTATAACATACAAGAGGACCATGATTTTGCTGTTTTTGATAAGGATATTGTTGGGGCTGATTAAAATGTGGTTCATATCTGGGTTTTTGTGGTTGTTGGTTATCTCTAACTGCTTGTGCCAAAGGTTTTAATAACCAGACAAGATTGGCTGTGAGTCTATCAATTAATTGTTCATTTGGATCTTGAGTTGGGCAGCAAAAGAGGCAGCAGCCATTTGAGGGGCAGAAACAGAAGCAAAAACTGGAAGTGTAGATCCCAAATGTATTCTTTGGTTGTCTTCAATTTGTTGGGCAAGTTCAATGGCCATGTCCATTGTAGGATTGTCTTTCAGGGCCAAAAGAGGCCAAAGAGTATAAGATAAATCAGTTCTCAATCCTTTTGTGAAGGAATAAATTTTTTGCTCTTCTGTCCAATTTTTTTCAGAGTCTACACACTTAATTAACTTTCTGATTGCTTTAGCATATTCAGTTACAATTTCACTAGGGCCTTAAGTTCTTTTTTCTAATTCTATGTGCCACTTGAATATCAAGATTGGGGTTCTGAACTTGTTTTCAAACCAGGTTGTAAAAGAGGTGTTGTTTTCTCCAACATTTGTTGGCATCCATTTAATGATTCTTTGATGGACATTAGCATCAGTTTCCTGTGAAAACCAGGTAGCAGGAAAGCCTTGAAGGTAGCCACCAACAATTTGAAACTTGTACTTATCATTGTATTGGTTGGCTGTAGCAGCTCTCTCAAAGTCATCCAACCATTCAATTGGATTATGTGTATTGCTTCTGAATAATGGTAATAGGGTGTTGTTTCTTTGTCCTAAAGCAGTTTGTATACCTTGGAGAGCAATCAGAATGTTTTGTTGCAGAGGGTCTTGAGCCATTGGTTCAGATGTAACTGTTTGTGTGGAGTGTTTTGATTTACTTGAAAAGAGATTAAAAACAGGAGCAGTTTGATAGCTTTCTTCTTCTGTTTCAAGAAGAGTTTCTGTTGATTGATGAGCAGCAATCCAAATGTGGATTTGATAATTCAGATATTCAAAATCAGGAGGCTGTTGTTCAAAAGTTGCAGAATATAAAAGTTAATTAATACTGTTGTTTCTTCCTTCAAAGTCATCTTTAAAATAAGCTTGGTCAAAGTAATAGATTGTATAAACTGTGTAGGTTTCAGCTGAATGCTTGTTCAAAAACCAGTTCCAAAAGTCTTGGAATTGTCTGCTGGATTGTTTTTCAATGAGAAAGCAAATCAAGCAAGAGGGCAAAAGATTGAGTTCAATAAAGTCTAGATCATTTTTGTTGTGTGCTTTAAAGTATTCTTCTAATTGTTGTGACAAATATGAATAATTACCCATACAATAAGAAACAAAGTGGATTTTGACAACCTCACAGGAAGCACCACTTTTATGTTATGGATTGGAGTAACAAGCTAATGGATAGCAAAGGAGAACAGGATTGTAGGGTAATGGAAATAATCAAAGGGGAATTCAACTTTAAAGAGTGAATTGAATAAGTATGGATTCAATGTGCGAGATCAGTCTCATAAAATATCTCAGTCGCTATTCTTTTCAAAGATAACTGGGGAATCTGAAGGTAGAGGGATAGTCTATACTGTCAACAATTAATCACCACTGGTATAATTCTATGTCTCACGTTGGCACTCTTAGAATTCAATATCAGGTATCAACTTGTGCTTTTCAGTCATGTTTATTCAAATAATCTTCAAATGCTACAATTATATACATCAGGAAAAGGCCAACAAGTAATTTTTTATCTTTAAAATGTTCAGATATTTAAAGATAGAGGAAGAGAAATTAGCAATAAGAGAAGGATTGAGATGAAAGTTGTTATTTTATTTATTCTTAATTATTCAGATGCTTGTTATTACATACTTTTCTACAGCTAAGAGATTCATTGCTTATATAGCTGTCAAAAGTGGTTAATAATCAGGTTAATGACTAAGTCAATGATCAGGTCAATGATCATTTTCTAAAATAGTGTGGCTAATCATATGACATTAGTGGCTAATATATGTGATAATTAATAAAAAGTATAGGTTTCAACCATAACAACATGAATACTCATAACAAAGACCTATTTATTTGAAAATTTTTTCAAAATATTCTTACAAAATTTAGCATTCTTAACACACATAAAAGCATAATCAAAAAACTCTATCTTATCACATAACAAACACAGAACACTCAAATAGCTCCTGTTATACAATCTTTTTCTAATCACAACTGGCAGATAAATATGTACAGTTTTTATCATATAAGTGCACAAATTAGCAGACTTCCTACTTGTAAAGCCAGCCAGCATATAAGAATCAAGATGCCAAATTTTTGCCTTAGACTACCAATTCACATCTTCAATTGAAGAAACAGATATCACCCAGTGGCCAGGACCAATCTCCCATTGAGCATATAATACAGACTTGTATATATCTCAAACAAAATAACATATATTGCACAAAATTACCAAGTTTTCAGCCACAATGTAACATTCTTTAACTCTATTTAACAGGAACAACAAAAAGCCAGCAGTTTTCCTAGCCAACCAATGTTACAGGTAATTATTTGGGATCTCAAATCAAATAACAAATCTGTAACTTGGTGCTTAATAGCTGATACGATTGGTATTATCTAAAGATTTTGGTTTGAATTTTTTGTATAATTGACAGAGATTCAATGGTAGTTTTATCCATAGCTTCCAAGAATCACAATTTCATCAAATTTTTTTCTTAACATAATGGCCAGTAATCCTCCTAATAAGCTATTTTTAATCTTTGAGTGTTTTACTCTTATTTTTGTATCTTTTACCAGTCATTTTGACATTAATAACTTCATACATTACTCTTTAATCAATTAGTAAATAATGACAAATAAAACAAAAGAAAAAAAAAGAAAATAGAAAAATAAAGAAATAAAGAAATAAGACAAAACAAAAAAGAGTTAGTATTCCATCAATAGCCATAATCAAAAGCTATCAGTCTAGTGTGATCAAGTATCAGAGACTATCAACATAAAGTGTTGATAATAAAGAGAATGATTTAGATAGTAAATAATTATTTATTGATATTAATGATTTTAACTAAGATATTTATAGTGTTAAATCTTGGTATTATTCTTTCTTTTAACACTCTTGCTATATATACATAATTTGGATTCTACAAAATTGCTTACATTTTTGAGTGATGTGCTATAATTTTTCAAGCAATGCTCATATTGCTGAGCAATATATTATGATTTTCTGATAATGCTCCACATTACTAAGCAATATGTTTACATATTAACTATTAGTTTTCTACTATTTTCTTGTATGCCTTTTCTATGAGTAACATTATCTCCTCTTTTTAATATTGAGCTCTGTTAAAATTTTTATTTTGAATTAACTTTTTTTTCTAATACTGTTTGTTCAACTCTAGTTCTTATATCTTTGATTTATGAATTGTTTATTTTTTCCTATTGGTTAATAGTTATTATCTCTATGTTAGAGTGTAGCAATATTTTTGGGTAGTTTTGAAATATTGTGTGTAGTTAATAGATTGTTCTAATATGTAGTGTCAAATTTGTTTTTTTTCTAATAATGTCTTCAATATTTTGTATTATCTCTTGATTAAATATTCTTTTGGCTTTATTAAGATATAACTTCTAAATATTCAACTTTTGTCTTAATTAATAGTAGCAGTATGATATTAGAAGTTCTTTTGTTTACTGTTTCCAATTTTTTTTTTGAAAGTTTTTCTGTTGGAATCATATTGAGTATTTTTTAAAAGTATTCTTTACTTTTTCTATTATCTTATCTAATCAGTTTCTTGGTTGGTTCTGTAGTTGCTGATATGATGTGTTTTTTTCTTTTTGTTTGGTGTTTTAATAGCAGATTGTTTGATGATTGATGGTAATTTCTATGTCTAATTGTTGTTGATTTAAGGCTTGAAATAATTGTTGAGCTAAAGTGTAAATATGATCTGATATTTCTATTTTTTTTGTTGCTTTTGTTACATATACCATGTTTTTATATACTCTTTTGGTCAATCAACTTGATCTGTTTGAATCAATGATTATAATTGGTTCCAGATTTTGTGAAATCTTATTTGGTTGGACTAGTATTCATTGTATTCTTAGTTGTAGAATATTACTGATTGATAATGATGCTGTATTGTGATATAATTTTAGTTAATTACTATATGCTGCTTTGGCTAAGATTTTGTTGTCTCATCTCAATTTGTAAGTTTTATTTTTTAGAATTTTTTCAATATAAAATGGTCTATTTTATTTGGAATCAAATTTTTCACTCTATTGTTTTTCCACTTTGGTATGATATAAAAGTACTTTGTCTTTAATCCTGAATTCTACTGGTTTATCTGGTAACTGGTTATTATATTATTTTTTTTGTTTTTTTTGTGACTTTTGAATGTTATTAGCTGTTTTTTGTTTTCCAATGTTTTTATTAATTTGTATATTCTTCTTAACAATATTCTTTGAAAATTGGCTTCTGTTATTGGTTTTGTTAAATATGTGTTAATGTCTATCTTAATTGGTAATATTGCTGTTCTATTATAAACAAGTTCAAATGGTGTTGTTTGTATGGTATTTTGCTTCATTGTTTGATAAGCAAATAATACTGATAGAATAACTAAATCTTATTTGTTTTGGTTTTCTTAGCTGATTTTGGCTATTGTTTTACACAATGTTTTGTTAAACTTTTCCATTAAACTATTTGTTTATGGATGATATAGTGATAATAATGGTCTTTTGATTCCAAATCTTTGGCTTAATTTTGTTAATATTTTGTTTACAAAATGCATTCTTTAATCTAATAACAATTTTTTTGGACATCTGTATTAACAAATTAGATTTTGGTAAACAAATTTGGCTATGAATTCTGTATCTGCTTTTTGAATTGCTTTTGCCTCTGGCCATTTTATAAAATAGTTTATGACTACTGCTATATAATGATTGTCTTTACTGGTTATTGTTAATGGTCCAACTAAGTTAATTCCAATTCTGTCAAATAATTGTTATATTTTAATTGGTCTTAGTGGCTTACTAGGTCTTGTTCCTTTTTTTTTCTGACAATCATCACAATTTTGAACATATTAAATGATGTTTGGATACATTAATAGCCAATAATATTTTTTTTTGGTTTTTTTCATGATTGCTTCTTTATGAAAATGTTCTGCTGTCAGATCTGAATGCATATTATATAGTATTGTTTTTTTCTTTATTTTTATAATTACTATAAGTAGCTGGTTTGAATTTTTTCTGTTTTTCTGATATAGTTTATTTTAATAAGTAATAAAATATTTTAATTGTTGTTTTATGTTGTTTTGTTCTTTTTTTTATTTTTTTTATTTGCTTAACAAGTGAGGTCTAAACATTACATAATGCTATACATCAAAAAAATGATTTAAACTAGGCATAAATCATGCACTTCTTACATGTAACCAGCCACTCAAGCTGATCAAAACAACACTATGCAGCTATGTGAACTGAAACTGGATCATCTATATCTGAAAAAAACAAACAAGATTTGTGAAAGCCAAACCAAATACCAAAAGCATCAATGACGCTGTTATTCATAGAATATAGAAAATATATTAGCATATAAATTAGCCAATCAGAAGTAGCTATAGTAAATGTAGAATTCCAGAATTCCTCTCAAAAAAATTGCAGGATTCCAAAAATTTCAGGATTCTTGGTGTGAAAAATTGAGGAATTGAGAAATCTTAATTATGTATATATATTGGTAGAATTAGAAGTAAAAAAAACGGATCTCTTAGTTTAGATTTAATCTAAGCAACCTTTCAATTCACAAATATTAATAAATAATTATTTGATATCTTAATTTATTCTCTACTATCAACACTTCATGCTGATAGTTTCGAATACTTGACCATACTGGAACAATAGCTTTTGATCATGGCTATTGATAAGATATTAACAATCATTGCTTTGGCTTATTTTTTTTATTTTTTTTTTATTTTTCTGTTGTTATTTCTTTTGTTTTACTAATTGGATTAAAAAAATTCATACACAGAGGTACTAATATTAGGATATAGCACTGGTAAAAAACCCAAGAATAAGGATAGATACTCAGAATTGAGGATAGCTTACCAGGAGGATTACTGGCTATTATGCTGAGAAAAAAATTGATGAAACTGTGGTTTCAGGAAGCTATAAATAAAAATAACCAATTACATCTCTGTTCATTATACAAAAAATTCCATAACAAAACCTTCAGATCAACAAAATCTTTAGATATCAACATATCAGAATACCAATTAAGCACCAAGTTATGGGTTGTTATTTGTTTTGAGACCCCAAATAATCATTTGTAACATTTGGTGCTCTCTGTGAAATATAATTTTACAAAGAACCAGCACCAACAACAATTATCTAAAAGTGGCAGAACCAGAAAACATAGGAACAAATCATTTAAAATTCACCAAATCTTTGTTCCAATAGTATAGTCAACAACTAGGATTAAACAACAATTATTATTCAGCAGAATTTGCTTTCAACTTTTATGTCAACAAAAAGATTACAAACTGTCTGGAAGGAACAGTTGACATCAAATTAGCAAGAAAAAACTTTTATAAAGAATTATTTCAACACACCAGCTTACCAAGAAATCATAGTTTTGTACCAATTATCAGAGAAATTAATCAACTCATTGAAAGATACACACAACAAAAATTCCCAATCATCTATGCAGACAAAAGAAAGGGAAGACTACAAACACCAACAGTAACACCAAAAGGGATCTAATTACCTACTTGAAAGAAAACCAGAGTTGAATTACTAACAAACCCATTATACCACTATATATTCAGAAGTGCTATCAACATTTTATCAACAGGTGCGTCCACATCAAACATGACATCAACATTTGGATGACTTCCATTTTAAAGTAAACAAAAAAAAGCAGAGTTATTAGAGACCTATGGTGATTATTTTGAAGGATTTAAATTGTGATCAACTACTCTATCAGGATACCAATCACTGCCACCTCCACCAAATTTTGGAACAGCTGACTCATGAGAGATAATGGAATCAAAGGAGAAAGAAAAAGAAGAAGCCAAAGATCAGGAATTTACTTACTAAAACCCAATTCCAGAAAACCCAGACATTGAAATCCTGAACTTTCAGACTCAGCAAAATCCAAATTTAGAAAATCCAGAAGTCAAAACTTCGAATATACAACCACCACAAAATCAGAATAATCTAAACTCCAAATTAATTAATCAACCAAACATATCTCCAATAATTGTCATTGATTAGCTACTGATTAATCTAATAGCCAAGCCTCTATAACTAAATCAACAATTCAACAATTTTTTCAACAACCACAACCACTGCAACAACCATCTCAACAACAAAACATGAATCTAATGACTTATGTTCTCATCACCAAACTCAAGAAATTCACTGGCAAAGAAGATAACGCCCAAGCATGGATCAATGACGTTGTCAAAGCCATCATCACCAATAACTGGAATGACAATAGAGCCTTTCAAGCAATTTCTTACTTTCTCCAAGATACCATTAATTCATAGTATTAGAGTCTAGCAACCAGACCACAAACCTTCCAGAAATTTAAACTTGAATTCTTGAGATATTTTAGTAATAATAATAGCATTAATTGCTTGGCCAATATCTTCACTACCATCAAACAGGAAGATACTGAAACAGTTACTACTTACTTAAGACACTTCCAGTAAAATCTGTGCCGAATTTAAGCAATTGATACCAACTACTTTACAGAGCCACAAATCTTGAATCAGTTCATCTGTGGTCCGTACAGTAGCATTCTACAACACATATATCTGTTATATGCAGCCACTCTCTAAGATGCAGTCACACATGCCAGGGACTTTGAGTCAACTGAGTTAGAAGCCAACCATGTTCAAGCCATAAATTTAGTAATGAATAGATCATTTGAATTGGATTCCAAATTGAAACAATTCAGTAATTCAATTAATCAGAAACTAGAGGGATACTTAGCTAGCAATAATTAGGCAATTTATCAACCTTTACAACAATGCAGTAACCAAGGAAATGTGAATTGTTTCCAACATTAGTCACAACCATCATCATCCAATTAGTCATGGCAGCCAGAGATGTGTATTTGCCACAACTGTGAAAAACAAGAGCATCTAAAAATTGACTGTTGATCTAATAATAATAACTAATAATCAGGAAATCAATATAGAAATTCTGATTGTCAGTTTCAAACCCCAAATCCTTACTCAAACCAAAATCAATATCAACCTACTTATTTGCCAATAACACAGCAGCCAATCTATTAATCATCAGTATATCAAATTCCAATTTATTAGCTGTAGTCACAAGTAATATATCAACTGCAGTTACCAGTAATCTATCAACTTCAATAAATTCAAACACCACCACAAAACTCACCTCAAAACAAAATACACAGGCTAAGAATGACACAACAAAACTAAAAATCGGTGATAATATTTTACCAACTGACCCTCAGTTTATCAGCCCAACAATCAGAATCTCATCAACAGAATTCAGGCACCAGCCATGTTTAAAACCCCAATTCCCAGAACTATTTAAGTTTTTTGGTTACCTTAGAAGGTGTCCCATCCAACAATCTGGAACTCAACTAGAAGCAGCTACTTACTAGCAATATCTTACCAGCAACTATCTCCAATGACAAATCTCTAGCAGCTATTTTTTCTTTCAAACTCGAAAAAACTATACCAGTCTCATTATTCAGTAGAGCCACTCTTAACATCAAACCAATCACTACTATGTACATTGATGCAAAAGTTGATGGTCATGCCATCAAACTGATTCTAGACAGTAAATTAGCTGGTAGCATTATTACATAACAATTCATAGACCAATTAGGTCACTGAGTTGATTGTACTGCCAATGTGTGCATAATTACTGCTAATGGAGTGACCAAAACTTCAATTGGCGAGATTGATGATCTCTCTATAGAGGTCAATGGCATTATCATGTCAATCAAAGTATTAGTTATGGAGACCATCTAATATTAAGCTCTAGTTGAGAATAATTAGCTGTCCAAAACCAATGTGACGCTTGACTGAACCACTCAAGAATTGCAAATCAGCCAAAATGGCCAACACATGTGAGCACCAGCAATATGCAGTCATTTCAAAACCACCAACATGCCAGCACCAATAATAGAACTTGAGAAAGAAGTAAACAAACTTTTTTGGGAAGCCTATTAAGTCTTGTGAGCCAACAAGGACCACAACAAACTACTGCCAATACTCTCATAGAATGAACAAAAAAAAGAAAAGTGCACAGAAAAACTTACCTAAAAAACTGACCAAAACACATGAAATAACAACAACCAAAATAAAATGCCACCAATTTTAGACTGAGAAAAAAAAAACAAAAAAAAGAGAAAGAAAGGGAGAAAGACATACTTGGAGAGACCAATGACACCATCATAACAAATGGTTGAAAAAGCACATACTTAACAAATACCAGACTAAAACCACCTTATATTCCTCTTAAGTGCAAAGACTACAAAAAAAAACTGTTTTCTATAGGAGCTTGGGTCATATTAAACAAAGATTATTGGACATGAACTTATTACTATTGTAAGCCTTGCTACTGACAACACTATGGCTACCCAAAAAGACAAGGCAAGTGGGACAATGAACTATGTCTCACTTGTGGTGAACAATTGCTTAATGAAAGAATATGGAATGACATTCTTGGTTGAAAAGAAACATGTGACACTTCGTGCCAATACACAATCCTCATCAACAATTGGGTGAGTTGTAATATGCCAATAACTGCCATCTGGCACCATGCAATCTCTCGCTTGGATGGTTACTCACATGATGAGGATGAGATCTGGCAGATGGTGAATGCCAAAGTAGAAGATACCATGTCCAACAAAATATTGGAAATTAAGAACAACCCTCTGGAAACAGTTAACATTGTTTTGATCCCCAACCCAGACACTTTTCTGGACCTGAAAGCAGGCCCAGAAGAATTTCATGAGCACTACCAAAATTTGGCACCAACAAGAAAAAAACAAGAGCAGCATTTGGCCCAAATAAACACCCAACTATGTGACTACTGTTTGATCTCATATGACTTTCAATATTGTAATGAATGTGATTTCATTTACAATCCACCATCATGTATAATCTACACAATCTCAGAAAAGAAAGAACTAATCAGTAGCTGCACATTGGAATCAGAATTAAAATTCAATCTCAATTTAAACTCTAACAATGATGACAACAAAAACAATGGTTTTAGCTTTGCCCAAAATGGCCATAATAATGACAACAATTTAAACTCAGATTCAAACTCTAATCTAAATTACGAACAATATATCATGCTTCTAAACCTCACCAAGAAGCAGGAACTGAAATGGTTCAGCAATAACAATAAGAGTATCATGCCAGAATGCATGTATAATACTGATGCAGAATTTGATCTGAAGTATCCAGAAAGAAATGCCATCAAATTAGAACCACATTTGTGCACCTGCATCAATCTCAAAATAGCACTGGAAATTCTAGCAACAACCATAATTCAATTAGCATTCAGGAGTAGTTTAGTGAAAAAGAAAATTAACATCAGAAGAGGGATAATTGATGCAGGATATGTAGAAAATATTATTGCTATACTACAAAATGATTCAGAAAAGACTTATATCATAGAGCCAAACAAAAAGATAGCACAGGCAATATTCCTGTTTCTAGTTAAAATAGCTTAGTTAGTATCAGTAGAAAACCAAGAAAAATTAGGGATAATAACAAAAGGGATACAAGGATTCAGATCAATGAGTAAAATAGATGTACCAGTCAATATGACAGAAGAAAAGGTTATTAACAAGAGAAAAATTATTTCCATCTGTTAACCAATCTCCATTCTATTATATAATAGATACATGATTATAATAGAAAGAAAAGTGAAAGATCAAATTCAGATTTTTGAGGCAGAAGCAAAACTTTGTGAATCAAAAAAAATTGGATTAGTCAATTTACACATACCAACTAAGAACCATAGTCACATCAAAATTTCCATTTACAACAACACAGAAGCTATCATCAAGATACCAGAAGGAACTACCATTGAACATTTAATCACTGAAATTAAAGATCAACTGCCAGACACCATTCCAGATTTTTCACAACTGTGTGAATATGTGGATATTACATCACAAACAATTTATGGACAAGAAGAATGTTATTTGCTCCAATCAGAACAATTAGAACAAATGAACTTGGGAAATTTAGACCCACTTCAACAGATGCAACTCAAGATATTACTCAACAATTTTAATGACATCTTTGCCAGCAAAAACAAATTTGGCAGAACTAATATAATCCAGCACCAGATCAAGACTGAAGATGTGATGCCAATTAAACAAAGAGCATACAGAGTACTACTAGTCAACCATGAGATCATTTATCAAAAAATCAACCAGATGCTTGACAATAGGCTAATTCAGCCATCAATGAGCCCATGATTATTACCAATGGTACTAGTCTAGAAAAAGAATGAAAAAATCCATTTTTGTGTGGATTATTAGAAATTGAATGAAGTAACTAAAGATAATAGTTATTCAACCCCAAAAATCCAAAAATTGTTTGATGCTTTTGGAGGAAAGAAATAATTCTCAACTTTAGACTTAGACAGTGATTACTGGCAAGTGGCCATGAAATCAGAAGATAAAAAAAAAACAGCTTTTACAACTTGAAAAAAAAACTTTGAATTTGAAGTAATGTCATTCGACTTAATGAATGCTTCAGCAACATTTCAACAGCTCATGGAAATTGTTTATACTAGATTACTATAAAAATCTATAGTTGTTTACTTAGATAACACAAATGTGTTTTCCAAAATATTTGATGACCATCTACATTATTTTCAACAAGTATTTGAAAGGTTAAGAAAAGCAGGATTGAAGTTGAATATAAACAAATGTTTCTTTGAAAAAACAGAACTCAAATTTTTGGGACATGTTATAAGCAAAAATGGTATTAAAACAAATCCAGACAAGATTGCAATAGTAAAGAACTTTTCAGTACCAACTAACTTAACAGAATTAAGAGCATTTTTGGAATTTGCAGATTATTATTGCCACTTTATTAAAGACTTTTCTAAACTGGCTCAGCCATTTCATTATCTATAAACCAAAAATGTAAAGTACAAATGAACAGAAGCTCAACAAGAAGCATTTGACACATTAAGAAGAAAGCTTATCCAAGCTCCAGTACTAATGTATCTAGATTACAGCAAACCATTCATTATTATCACCAATACATTAGGCCAAGCTTTAGGAGCAGTACTATTGCAGAGAAGACCAGATAGAAAAGAGCATCCAGTAGCTTATGTCAATAGAAGCTTAAATTCAGCTGAAAAGAACTATAAAACTTTAGCATTAGAACACTTAGCTATTTATTGAGCTGTCACCAAATAGAAAAAATACTTGAGTCAAAAGTTTGATGTGTATACTAATCACAAAGAATTGACTTCAATCCAGAAGCAAGAATTTGGAAATAATTGTTATGTAAAATGGAAAATAGCACTATCACTATATATATTTACAGTACATTATAAAAAAGGAAAAAACAACAAAAATACTGATGGTCTGTTGTGAATGAGACAAATCTAAAAACATTTTAACCCAAAAATATAACAAAAGATAAATATACAAAAATATCAACAACTTCAACATTATATAAATACCCAATTGTTCAAGGAAAAATTATCTCAAAAGGAACAAAACAACATAAAACAACAATCAAAATATTTTATCAGCCACCAAAATATACTTTACTGGAAAAACAGAAAAAATCTAGATTAACTAACCAGAGTAATCACAGAACCAGAAAAAGAGACAATATTATTCAACATGCACTTAAATCTAACAGCAGGACATTTTCATAAAGAAGCAATCATAAAAAGAATCAGAAAAAGATACTATTGGTCATCTATGTATTCAGATATTATCCAATATGTTTAAAATTGTGATGCTTGTCAGAGAAGAGGAGGAACAAAACTCAGTGAACCATTAAGACCAATCAAAGTGGGACAATCATTCGATCATATCAGAATTGACTTAGTCAGATCATTAACAATTACCAGCAGAGACAACAGATACATTGTAGTAGCCATAGATTATCTTACTAAATGACCAGAAGCAAAAGCCATTCAAAGAGCAGATGCAGAATTTGTTGCCAAATTCGTCTATTAAGATTTGATCTGTCAACATAGATGTCTAAAAGAACTACTATCAGATCAAAAAACTTACTTTGTGAATAGAACATTAGCAGAATTAAGTCAAAAGTTTGGGATAAAGAGACTATTATTATCACCATATCATCTACAAACAAATGGGCTAGTTGAAGATTTAACAAAATATTGTGTAAAACCATTGCCAAAATCAGCCAAAAAAATTAATACTTATTAGAAACCAAAGACTAAGAATTACTTACACTCAACAAAATTGAAGATTGACAATAGTAATACACCAATTGATTTTTAGTTCATCAAACTAGCCAACAAAATCACATCAGCAGAATTCAAAAAGTAAATATGTCTAAAATCAAAATTTTTAAAACTATTTAAGCTTTTTAGTTATCTTAGAAAATACTCAATCTCACAATCCAAAATCACTAAAACAACTATTTATCAACAATATCTTATCAGCAACTGTTATTGAGAACAAATTACTTGTTACTATATTCTCTTTTGAATTAAAAGATTGAATTAAAACACTGTTATTTAGTAAAGTCACTTTTAATAATTAACTAATTACTACTATGTATACTAATGCCAAAATCAATAGTCAATTTATTAAATTAATTCTTAATAATAATTTAGCAAACAGTATTATTACATGACAACTTATAAACCAATTAAGTTGTCAAGTTAATTGTACTGCCAGCATTAAAATTATTATTATTAATAAAGCAACCAAAACTTTCATTAACAAAATTAATAACTTTCTATTTAAAGTTAATAGTATTATTGTGTTCATCAAAGTTCTGATAATAAAAGCCATGCAATATTAAGCTCTAATTAATAATAACTGGCTGTTCAAAATTAATGTTATATTTGACTGAAATATTTAAAAACTTTAGCTAACATATATTGGACAACATAATCAGATTTTAGCTACTTGTAACTACTTTAAAATAACTATCATTACTTAAAAACTATTAATGATTGAGTTTAAAAAAGAAAAAAAAACTGTTTAAGAAGCCTATTAAGTATTGTGGGCCAAAAAAGAACACAATAAACTACTATTAATACTTATTTGGAAAAAAAAAAGACAAATCTTAAACCACTATTGTTACAAAAGAATCAATAAACAGTTGAAGTATTTTATACTTAATACTAATACTAAAAAAAACACTTTTTCTATATATTTTACTTAAATACATAGATTGTAATAAGAAGCTTTTATTTATGAAAGTTTGTATTTTGCCAGAAGAGAAATATAAAATATGTACTTGTTATTATTGTAAAGTATATTACTAAGAATGTTTTGAATATCTAAAATAATAGAGAAGTAAAACAATAAATCTTGTTTAGTCTGTAAAAAAACTCTATTTAATAAAAGAATATAGAATAACATTCTTGGTTAAGAAGAAATATGTAACATATTATATTAATACATAATTCTTATTAGTAATTGGATAAACAGAAAAATGCCTTTTAATACTATATAAAACAGAGCTTTTTCATGTTTGAATAACTACTCATATGACAAAAACAAAATCTGATGAATAACAAGTACCAAAATTAAAAGTATTTTACCTAATAAGATATTGGCAATTAAAAACAACTTATTAAAACTGTTTTCATTCTAAACCCAAATATTTTTGTTAACATTATAAGTGATTTAAAACAATTTTATAAATATTACTAAGATCTAACACTTACTCAAGAAGAGCAAAAACAGTATTTAGAACAATTAAACACTAAATTTCGTAAACATTGTTTAATTTTCAGTGACTTTAAATATAGTAATGATTGTAATTTTATTTACAATTTACTACTGTATATAATTTATTTAATCCTTAAAAAAGAAAAACCAATCAACAGTTGCACTTCAAAATTGGAATTAAAACATAAATTTAATTCAAATTTTGACAATAATAACAACAACAGTTTTAATACTGTTTACAATAACAATAATAATAGCAATAATTCAAACTTTAATAAAAACTCTAAACAATATATTACACTTTCAGATTTTTTTATGAAGCAAAAACTTAAATAGTTCAGTAATAACAATAAAAACATTATATTAGAATATATTATTACTCATAAAAATAAGAATCATAATAGATAAAAAAATAGCCAATAAGAAAGAAGCATAGTAAAAAAAAAATTTCAGAATTTTTCTTAAGAAATTGCAGGATTCCAAAATTTCAAAATTCCAAAATTTTTTTCAAAAAAATTGATATAATACAAATTATGTATATATAATAAAAGTATTAGAACAGTAATTAGTGATAAATAATTATTTAATATCTCTCTTTTTAAAAGATAGTTTTTTATAATTTGAAGTAAAATTATATTTATATCAATAAAAATATTTATTATTATCTAATTTATGTTGTCATTGCTTAATTAAGAATATTAATTACTTTTATATTATTAACAATCTATATTGATTAAATTCAATATTTAATCAAATTGAACTAATAACTCTTGATCATGGCTATTAAAAAAATACTAATTTTTTATTTTTTTTCTTATTTTCTTTTATTTTTTTTTGTTTTATTTTCTTTATTGTTTACTAATTAATTAAAAAATTAAGCACTAAGTAATTAACATCAAAAATAGTCTGGTAAAAAACTCATAAAACAAGAGTAAAAAAACTTAAGAATAACTTACTAAAAAGACACAACTGCCAAAATAAACCAGTTATTATGCTAAAAACAAAAATTGGAGAAAACTATTAATTAAATTTCTGTTTATTATACAAAAAACTCAATCAAAATCTTTAGAAATTACTATTATATATAATTATTGAGCACTAAGTTATGGGTTTGTTATTTGTTTTAACACCTCAAATAATTACCTGTAATATTTGATACTTTCTGTAAAATATAATTTAACAGAGAACTAACATTAACATTAACTATTTAAAAAAGTGGCAGACTAAGAAATCATAGAAAAAAATTGTGAAATTCTTATTTCAATATTATCAAACTTATCTTGAACTAATAAATAATTATTGGCCAACAGAATCAGACTTTAATTTCTACATAAATAAAAAAATTATATACTATTTAAAAGACCAAAAAAATCCAAAAACTACTATTAAAAATTTCTATAGTGAACTATTACAATATATTAATCTTTCACAAAATCATAATTTTGTCTCAATAATTTCAAAAATAAATTGTAAGATTGAAACTTATATTAAACAGAGATTTTTTATTATCTTTGCTAACAAAACAAAAAGAAAAGCTACAAACTTCAGCAAAAATCTCAAGAAAAATACAACTACTTACTTGAAAGAAACCAAAAATTGTTTTACCTATTAATTTATCATATTATTACATGTTCAGAAGCATCATTCAGATAATATTAACAGTTATATCTATATTAAAAACACTATTATTACAAGTACTATTACAAAATAACCAGAAGAAAACCAAATTATTAGAAATCTATAACAATTTTTTTGAAGAATTTGAATTATAACCAATAATACTATTAAAACTTTAATTACTACCATCTTAACCAAATTTCGAATCTATTAGTAATTAAACAGAAACTAACTCAAAAAAAAATATAAACAATAATTAAAAAATTAATAATCAAAATTCAATTTCAAATAACTTGAAAATCCAAACTCTGATTGTTCAAATTCAGCAAAACTTAAACAATCCAAACTTTGTTCAACAAAACTTACCTCCAGTTATCTTAATTAATCAATTACTAGTAGCACCAATTGCTGTTCTTTAACAACCACAACAATAATAATTTGCACTAATAGTATATGTATTAATCACCAAACTTGAAAAATTTACTGACAAAGAAGATAATGTCCAAATATAACTCAATAATATGACAAAAACCATTACAGCCAATGAATAAAACAATGCCAAAGCTCTTTAAATCATTTTATTTTTTTATAAGATACTACAGACTTGTAATATTAAAGCTTAGTAAACAAACCACAAGATTTCAATATATTTAAAATTGTATTTTTACAATATTTCAGCAATTACAACAGCATTAATTGTCTGTTAATTAGTTTTATTACAATTAAGCAAGGTAATAATAAAGCAGTTACCACTTACTTAGAACACTTTCACAAGAATTTGTACCAAATCCAAATAGTTAATACTAATTATTTTATAGTACTTCAGATCTTAAATCAATTTATTAATAAATTATGCAGCAGTTTGTTATAATAAATATGTCTATTATACTTAAACACATTTTAAAATACAGTTAATTATGTTAGATATTTTGAATTGGCTAAACTCAAAGCCAACTATGCCTAAACTGTAAATTTAGTAATAAATAGATTATTTAAATTGGATTCTAAGCTAAAACAATTTAGCAATTTTATAAACCAGAAATTAAAAGAATATTTAACTAATAATACTATTATTTATTAACTACTTTAATGTTATAATCATCAAGAAAACTTAAATCAGTTTCAAAATTTATATTCATTATTATTATTAAAAAATTAACTATTACAATCAAAAATACATATTTGTTACTACTGTAGTAAACAAGAACACTTAAAAATAGAATATAGAACAAGATTAAAAAATCAATATTAAAACTCTAATTACAAATTTCAAACTTAAAACTATGTTAATAATTTATTATTAGAACAATATCAATATTAACTATATTACACACTAATAATACAATAATTCACATACTTATTTCTAATCTATTAGACTACAGCATTAATAATATATCAATTACAGCCACAAATTATCTATTAATCTTAAAAAATTCAAGTACCACTTTAAATTCTAACTTAATAACCAACTAGAAACCAAAGACTAAGAATTAATTACATCCAACAAACTTGAAGATCAATAATAATAATGTACTAACTAATCTCCAGTTCATTAAACCAGCCATCAGATTTATATCAATAGAGTTTGGAAAATAGATACATTCAAAACCCGAATTTCTAAAGCTATTTAAGTCTTTTGGTTACTTCAAAAAATATCCAATTTAACAACCTAGAATTATCAAAACAATTATTTACCAACAATATCTTACTAGTAATTATTACTAAAGACGAATTATTTGCCACTATATTTTCTTTTGAATTAAAAAACCAAATAAAAACATTATTATTTAGTGAAGCCACTTTTAATACTAAACCAATTACTGTCATATATACTAATTTTAAAGTTGATGATTACTTTATTAAATTCATTTTTAATAGTGGTTTAACAGACAGTATTATTATTAGACAACTTATAGACCAATTAGGTTGTTAAGTTAATTAAGCTGCCAATACCAAAATTATTATTGCTGATGGAGTAACAAAAACTCCAATTGGTGAAATTAATAACTTTTTTTTAAAATCAATGACATTATTGTACCAATCAAAGTTTTGGTAATAAAAGCTACACAATATTAAGCTCTAATTGATAATAACTAATTGTTTATAATCAACATTATACTCAACTAAAACACCCAAAAACTTTAGTTAATATTTAATGGTCAGTATACTTAAGTATCTGTTATCTGCAGTTACTTTAGAGCTTTTTCAAAAAAGCAATCATTGATTAAGCTTAAAAAAAAAAAAACCTATTTAAAAAGTTTATTAAGTTTTATAGACTAAAAACAGTTACAATAAGCTACTATTAATACTTTCTTAAAACAACAAAAGAAAAAAAACAATTTTCAAGTTATTACTACTACCAAAAAATCAGCCAGCAGTTAGCATATATTATATTTAACTCCAGAAACAAAGAAATAATCACTTTATATTTCACTCAAATACAAGAACTACAAGAAAAAACTTTTATCTATAAAAGCTTGAAATTTATTAGATGAAAACTATGAAATATGTATTTGCTACTATTGTAAAGTGTGCTACTAAAATGCTTTGACTACCCAAAATAACAAGAAAAGTGAAACAATGAATCATATCTT
The DNA here is from genome assembly GCA_016748015.1 of Geosiphon pyriformis. NCBI lineage: Eukaryota > Fungi > Glomeromycota > Glomeromycetes > Archaeosporales > Geosiphonaceae > Geosiphon > Geosiphon pyriformis. Next base: position 551,204 of record JAAOMT010000400.1, on the reverse strand, counting down.
ACTTGTAGAAAAATGTTACTTGATAAAGAAATACAGAATAACTTTTTTAGCTATAGAAAAATATGTAATATATTATGCCAATACATGATTCTTATAAACAATTGGGTAAGCAAAAAAATGGTTTTCAATATCACATAAAATTAAGCACTCTTATGTTTAGATAATTATCTACACAATGAAGACAAAATTTAAAGAATAGCAAGTACCAAAATCAAAAACACTTTACCTAATAAAATATTAATAATTAAAAATAATTTACCAAAAATCTGTTAATATTGTTTTTATTCCAAACTCCAAACATATTTATTGATATTATAAATAATCTAGAACAATTTTACAAATACTACCAAGATCTAGCATCTACTTGAAAAAAACAAAAATAGTATTTGGAACAATTAAATACAAAACTTTGTAAATATTGCTTAATTTTCAGTAACTTTGAGTATTGTAATAATTGTAATTTTATTTACAATTTACTATTATATATAATCTATTTAATTTTTAAAAAGAAAGAACCAATCAGCAAGTGTATTTCAGAATTAAAATTGAAATTCAATTACAATTTAAATTCTAATAATAATAACAACAATAGTTCTAACTTTGTTCACAATAACAACAATAATAATGACAATTTAAACTCTGATTACAACTTTAAGCAATATATTGTGCTTCTAAATTTTTAAAAAAAACAGAAACTTAAATAATTTAGCAATAATAATAAGAAAATCATCTCAAAATATGTACATAATATCAATACAAAGTTTGATCTCAAATATTTCAAAAAACTGTTATTAAATTGAAATTTTATTTGCATATTAATATAGATTTGAAAATAATACTGAAAATTTTAGCAACAACAATGATCTAATTAGTGTCTAAATTTAGTTTAACAAAAAAAAATTAATATTAAAAGAAAAATAATTGATGCAAGATATATAAAAAATATTATTACAATACTACAAAATAAATCAAAAAAAGCATATATTATTGAACCAAATAAAAAAATAACACAAGCAATATTCTTATTTTTGGTAAAAATAACTTAGTTAATATTAATGAAAATAAAAAAAGAGTTAGAGATAACAACAAGAAAAATAAAGAAATTTGAATTCACAAATAGAATAAAAATACTAATTAATATAATAAAAAAAACAATTAATTAAAGAGAAATTATCTTTATTTATCAATCAATTTTTATTCTATTATATGACCAATATATATTAACTATAGAGAGATAAATAAAAAATTAATTTCATATTTTTGAAGTAAATTCTACCAGTTGTAAATCAAAAAAAATTGCTATTATTAATCTCTATATACTAGCCAAAAATTATAAACATATTAAAATTCCAATATACAATATAATTAAAGACCCAATAAAAATACTAAAGAGAATTATTATTAGATACTTAAGTACTAAAGTTGAAAATCAAGCACTAATTACTATTTCAGATTTTCTACAACTTTGTAAATATGTAAATATTACATCACAAATCATTTACAAACAAAAAAAATATTATTTATTACAACTAAAACAATTAAAACAAATAAACTTGGAAGACTTAAACCCATTTTAATATATGCAATTTAAGCTATTACTTAACAATTTTACTGATATTTTTGTAAGTAAAAATAAATTTGGCAAAACTAACATTATTTAGCACCAAACTAAAACTAAATATACAATACAAATTAAACAAAAAACATATCAAATATTATCTATTAATCATGAGATTATTTGTCAAAAAATCAACTATATATTAGACAATGAATTAATTCAACTATTAAAGAGTCTATAGTTATTATTAATAGTACTTATTTGGAAAAAAAATAGAAAAATTTGCTTTTGTGTAGATTATAGAAAACTTAATAGTGTTATTCATAATAACAATTATCCTATTCTATGAATTCAAAAACTATTTAATGCTTTTAGAGAGAAAAAATAGTTTTCAACATTGAATTTATATAATACTTACTGATAAGTAACCATGAATCCAGCTAACAAAAAAAAGACAATATTTATTACAATAAAAGAGAACTTTAAATTTAATATTATGTCTTTTGATTTAACTAATATTTCAGTCACCTTCCAATAGCTAATAAAAATTGTCTATATAGAACTGTTATGAAAATTAGTAGTAATCAATTTGGATGATATTAATGTATTCTCTAAGACATTCAATAATTATTTCTATTATTTCTAGTAAGTATTTAAAAGATTAAAAAAAGTGAAGCTAAAATTAAATGCCACTAAGTGTTTTTTGGAAAAACTAAACTTAAGTTTTTAGAACACATTGTAAACAAAAATGGCATCAAAACAGATTTAGACAAAATCAAAATAGTTAAGAACTTTTTAGTACTAACAAACTTAATAAAACTAAGAACATTCTTGAAATTTGTTAAATACTATTACTGCTTTATCCAAAAATTTTCCAAATTGGCTCAACTATTTTACTAGCTTCAAGCAAAAAATATTAAATACAAATAAACTAAAATCAACAAAAAGCTTTCAATATACTATAAAAAAAACTTATTTAAGTTCTAATATTAATTTATTCAAATTACAGCAAACTATTTATTATTACTATTAATATATCTAATTAAGTATTAAAAATAGCACTATTACAAAAAAAAGCTGATAAACAAGAACATTCAGTAATTTATATCAACCAAAGTTTAAGTTTAATTAAAAAGAATTATAAAACTTTAGTGTTAAAACATTTAGCTATTTATTGGGCTATTATTAAATAGAAAAAATACTTAAATTAAAAATTTGATGTGTACATTAATTACAAAAAATTGTTATTGATTCAGAAGCAAAAATTTAGAGATAATTACCATATAAGATAAAAAATAAAACTATTATTATTTAATTATACAGTGTTATTCATAGAAATATAGGGAATATATATTAGGATAATTATTAACCAATCAGAAGTAGACATAGTAAAATGTAAAATTCCAGGATTCTTCTTAAGAATTGCAGGATTCCAGGAATTACAAGATTCTTACAAGAAATTGCAGGATTCCAGAATTCTAAGATTCTTCTCAAAAGAATTGCAGAATTCCAGAAATTCCAGGATTCCTGTTGTAAAGAATTGAGGAATTGAGGAATCTCAATTATGTATATATAGTAGTAAGATTAGAAGCTAAAAAGACAGACCTCTCAGTTTAGATTTTATCTAGACAATCTTCAAAACACAATAAATAACTATTTGGTAATTGATAGGTAATTGGTGGCTGTAGAACTTGATAAATTATTAGTAATAGAATTTAATAGATTAAAAATACATATATTGATTGTATTATTTAGAAGTAATGAAACTAATATTGATATTGTTTTAATAATAAATTATCAACATAGTTCTAAGTTTAAAACCTGCAATTGGGATTTTTATTTTTATTTTTTGATTGTGAACTATACATTTTAGATCAACAATCTGCTTTGATATGTTTTTGTTTATAGCAATAATAACAAATATATATCTTTTATTGTTATAGTAGATTTGCTAATAATAATGCTAATATATATAACTAACTGGAATTATGATTATAGTTTTCTAAATTATTATAATATTAAAAAAACTAATAAATTGTCTGATTATTAGTTAAGTATTTTTTGATCTTTTAATTAAATGTTTTTTCAAATTGCTTTAATTTGGTATCCAATTTAGATAATCTGTTTATTATTAGATTTATAACTTAGACATAATTGGCTTCAAATTTTGTCATTTCGAAATTTCTGATATGTATAACTGTGTTTTGGAGTGTGTTTAAATGTAATAGGCATATTTATTGTAACAAATTGCTGCATAATTTATAAATAAATTAATTCAAAATTTGTAATGTTGTAAAGTAATTAGCATCAATTGCTTGAATTTGGTGTAGATTTTTGTGGAAACATTTCAAATAAGTGATAACTGCTTCAGTATTGTTTTGCTTAATAATAGTGAATTTGGTCAACAAATATTTAATATTGTTATGATTACTAAAATACTATAAAAAATTCTGTTTGAATGTGTTAAAGGTTTAAAACTTATTAATTAAGTTCTAATATTATAAATTAACAGTGTTTTGCAAAAAGTAAAAGATTGCTTGAAAAGCTCTGACATTATTCCAACCATTGGCTGTAATGGCTTTTGTGATATTGTTTAATCAAAATTAAGTGTTATCTTTTTTGCCAGTAAATTTTTTAAGTTTAACAATTAGAGTATAGACTATTAATGCTAATGATTGTTATTAGTGTAATAGAGAAATAACTATTGATACAACTAAAAAATTAATTTGAATAACTGGAAATAAGTTGTTATTAACAATAAAAGCAGGATTTAAATTGTTTAAATTTGTCTAAATTTAAATAATCAGAGTTTGGATTTTCAGTTTATTTGAAATCAGGTTTTAATTATTAATTTTTTGATTACTGTCTTTTTTTTTTTGATTTGGTTTCTGTCCAATTATTAGTAGATCTGAAATTAAGCTGAAATAGTAGTGATTGGAGTCTTAATAAAATTGTTAGTTATAATTTAGATTTCTTAAAATAATTATTATAGGTTTTTAGTAGCTTAGATTTCTTCTAATTGTTTTAAAATAAAACTTTTGCCAATAGTGTTTTTATGTCAAATGTAGCTGTAACTGTTAATGTTATTTGAATAGTGTTTTTAAACATATAATAATATGATAGATTAATAAGTAAAATAACTCTTGGTTTTTTCCAGATAGGTGGTTGTATTTTCCTTGGTATTTTTACTAAAGTTTGTAATTTTTTTTTTTTGTTTGCAAAGATAATAAAAAATTTTTGTTGAATGTAGTTCTTAATTTTTTGATTTATTTTTGTGATAAGTAAGACAAACAGATAATTTTGTGAAAATATGATGTTTTGGAGTAATTTACTGTAAAAATTTTTAAGGGCAGCTTTTGAATTTTTTGAATTTTTTAAGTAGTAAACAATTTTTTTGTTAATATAACAATTAAAAGCTGATTTTATTGGCCAATTATTACTTGTTAATTTGAGATAAGTTTGATAATATTAAAATAAAGTCTTCACAAATTCCAAGTAGTTTGTTCTTATTACTTCTGATTCTGCTATTGTTTTAGATAGTGGATATTAGTATTAGTTCTTTGTTTAATTATACTTCACAAGAAACACCAAATATTACAAATAATTATTTGAGGTGTTAAAATAAATAACAAATTTATAATTTGGTGCTTAATAGCTATTAATAATAATGATTTCTAAAGATTTTATAATTTGAAGGTTTTAATTGAGTTTTTTGTATAATAGATAGAAATTTAATTGATAATTTTTTCTATAAATATTTTTTTTCAGTGTGATGACCAGTTTACTCTGATAATTATACTTTTCTGATAAACTATTCTTAAATTTTCTACTCTTGTTTTACAGATTTTTTACTAAGCTTTTCTTAATTGTCAATTATTCAATGCTTAATTTCTTATTAATTAGTAAATAATAAAGAAAACAAAATAAAAAAAACTAAGAAAAAAAATAAAAAATTAGTATTTAATTAATAGCCATGATCAAGAACTATTGGTCTAATATAGTTAAGTATCAAATTTTATCAACATAAGTTTTTAATAATATAAAAGTAATTTAATATTTCTTAATCAAGCAATAACAACATAAATTGGATAGTAATAAGTATTTTTATTGATATGAATATAATTTCATTTCAAGTTATAGAAAACTATCTTTTAAAGAAAAAAATATTAAATAATTACTTGTTTTTAGCTACTGTTCTGTCTTTTTTGCTTTTAATACTCTTTCATATTTCTACTTTTTTTCTATACTACTTTCTAAAAATATGCTTATTTCTAAAAATATGCTATGATTTTCTAAAAATGTGCTTACTAATTAAATATTATTTTTCTATTGGTCTATTTTATGATTTGTTTTTTCTATTTTTTTCTTGTACTTTTTTTTATAAGTAATAACAGTTTAAGAATTTAACAAAAAAAACATAAAATAATATAAATTATCCAATTATAATATAGTACAGTAATAATAATAATTAATATAGTAACAAGCACTATTTTACAATAGCAGTAAATATTAGTTTACAATAGTAACAAATACCAATTAATAATAGCAGTAAACACCAAATTGAGATATTAAAAAAATATATTACAATGTGTTTTTTTGTAGAACTACAAACATATATATATATAATAGCTTTAATATTAAGAAAAATAACAATATTATTTAACAAATTTATTTAACAGTTTCTATTTTAATTATTTTTTAAGCTTTTATTTTTAAAATAAATATTCACAAAAACTTTTAATCAAAAAAAAATAAAAAAATATTAGAAACTGAATTATCACAATTCAAAATATTAAAAAACTTACTTGTATTATTTATTAAATAAAACTATTATTTATTAGTTAAATTTTTTGGAAGAATAATTTTTGATTAAAATTATTTTTATTATTATTAATTAATAAAAAAATTTATTGTAATTATAAAAAATATTAAAGATTATTAATATTTCATGTTTCTAAATTAGAGAAACATAGCAGACAATTGCAAAAATAGTCTTAGAAAAAACTTTAAACAGTGGATAGATTTTAGTTTAATCTTTAAAAAAAAGTACATAAACATATATAACAATTAAGAATTAAAAAATAACTTATATTATAACATCAAAAGAAAGCTTTTAATATAAACAATAATATTATTACATAAATAGAATTAAAAAACTTACAAAAGACTAATTACAATTAAAACAAGATATTAATATTTAATATACTAAGAAAATCATTTTATAATATTATTAATTTTTAATATTTTATTAAAATAGACATTTTGTATTAATAAATTTAAGTTATTTATATAAATAACAGAATTTTTACCAATTTTATATTGTAAATAGATAAAAATTAATAGTTAATTATTATGAAAAGTATTATTTATATTACTTAATTTTATTAATAAATAAATTAATAAAATTAATTTTTGCTATATATTAATTAAAAAATTATAATTTAGTAATATAACTGGTTTTTAAAAATTTTACATATTTTGAAAAGTTTTTTCAACTATAAAAATACCAAAAAAAAATTTGGTTTTATTATTCTGCAAAATAATTACAAATTAAGTAGAAAATAAAACTGCAAATTATTTAGTTTTTTTTACTAAAACAAAATAATAATGTTTATTAGAGTATTTTTTTTATTTCATAAAACAAAAGCAATTACAATATTGGCTAAATAGTAATAGACTTTTGTTGATATTATAGTTAATTGATATAACAATAAATAATTATTTAGAATAGTACAAAAAAGATATTTATTATATTTTAAATTTAAAACTTTACAAAAATAATTAATAATTTTAACTTTTTTTTTTTTTTTTGTTTGTAGTTTTAAACTTAATTTATTTGTAAATATGTTTATATAATTTTAAATATTGAATCAAACGAAATAAATGACTAAATAAGTCATATTTTATAACTTTTTAATATTTTTCCAAGATTTTTGCTTTTTTTGTCTAACTTTTACTTTGGTATTTTACATAATGCTTTAATTTTTTTATTTTTTTGGTTTTAATATGCAAAATTTCTTTGAAATTTGTAATATAAATCAGAAAACTATGCTAAATTTTTAAGTCAATTATAGAATTATAGATTTGTTAAAACTTAACAAGTTTTTTATTACTTGTATTAATGGTTTTTACAGTTTTTTTTGTACTAAAATATTAAGAAAAGTTATATTATTTATAATAATCTTTTTAATTGTCTTTAAAATAATTAGAATTAGGATAGTTCAAATGGTTTTAAAGTTTTAAGATAATAGTATTAATTATAAAAAATGCAAAAAATCTTGAATTAAAATTGGAATTGTTAAGTATTTTTCAATTTTTTTTTAATTTCTTATGAAAATTTATGTTAAATTTCTTTCTATGTATTAATATATTTAATACATAAATTAAACTTTTGGTATAGTAAATTTTTTGTGTTTACTATATAACTATATTTAAATATATTACAAAATTTCTAATGTTAATTTGTAGAAATTTTATAAATATAAAACTTGTTATATTGTAAATAATTAAAAAAACTTGTATATTAAAAGAGTTTAATAATAAATAAAATCAAAAATACAATATTAAAAACATAATAAATCAAAAAATAAAAGATGCAAATAAAAAATACATTAAATCAGAAAATAAAAGATGTGTTAAATCAAAAAATAAAAAACATATTAGATTAAAAAATAAAAAACACAAATTTGTAATTATTTTTATATAAATAAAATGATATAATAAGTTAAAATAATTATATTATACTATAATTATACATTATAAATAGTATATTATTATGATGCAAGATAATATTATTATAAAATATTTAATTGTATATCTTATCAAAAAGGGAAGAAAAATGGTTTTATAGTAATTAATAATAACATAATATATGTTTGCTTTTTTACTTAAATAAAATATAAAGTTTTAAATTAAAATAAAAACAAATTTTTTTAAATAATTATAAATATTTAGAAACATTTTTATTTTGCAAACATATTTTATAATATATTATTAATAATAATTAAAACTATATTAAAATCTAAAAAACCAATATTTTTTTTTAAAATAAAAATCTTAGTTTTTCTTAAATTTAAAATTAAATTATCTATTATTATATTTTTTTAATAAAATTTGTTTTTAATATTACAACCAATAAATTATTTACATAAGTATTTTTATTTTCTTATTATTAGTTTTAGTAGTTTTATTTTTATTTGTATTATTAAACTTATTATCAAAATTTATCTATTTTTTAGATATTAATATTTTGTTTAGTTTTGTTTTTTGGTCATATTTTTAATAAAACATTTTAAAGAAGTTAAATTTTAAATAAAAAAAAAGTTTTTTTTAATTAAATTAAGTCAAAATTTTGTTATAATTGAATTAATTATTAATTTTTTACTTTTTAGTTGTTAGTTAATATCGTTAAATTAACTATAATAATAGTTTTTTTTACTTAATTTTAATAATAATTTTTACAATATATATTGTATAAAAAACCATATTTTTTAATTTATAATAATATGTAAAAAATACACAAATCATATTTGCTTTAAAGCATGTTTTTTGTTGTATTATAATAAATAATAATAATCAATTTTTATCATAAAAAAAATAATAATAAATAATTATTTAAATTAACTTTTAATAAAAAATATTTGCAATCTAATTATAATATTATATAAATATTAATTTATTAATAATTAAAAATATCCATTTTTTAAAAAAATACAATATTAATCTATTTTATATTTCTAAAACAAAATAAAAAAACATGCTTAATATATTTTTTTATAATATTTTACAATTTTAAAAACTAAAAAAAATAAAATATATACATAATATTAAAAAATAATTAAACAAATTAAAAATATTTTATAAGCATAAAACAATATCTTTATTAAAATATTTTTATTTTGACAAAACAGTAAAAAGTTTTATTGATATTAATTATATCAAATAACAATCGAATGCAAAAAAAGATTTCAATATAATAATAATAATAATAGTAATAATAATAATAATAATAATAATAATTTCTAGCATAAAAATAGTGTCAAAAAAAATTGAAATGATATTCACCAATCTACTCTTATAAAGTTAATTTAAATCGATTAAATAAATATTGCTAAAATTATCCAAATCAAGTATTGGCCTTTATGCATTGGTTAAAGTGTAATGGTCATTTTATTTATTCCAAAGCAATTGTCCCACAATGTATCAATGAATTCCTAAGATTACAAATATTTGAATCAGATATAGCAACTTGATCTAAATTTGTATCGACGCTAATTCTTTTGAATCAAAAAAATAGGATTGAAAAATCTCAAGGTTTTCAACCTTTGAATTTTCATATAGATATCTAATTTCAAAATCAAGAAAAAGGGATGTGGAGATGAATAAATTTTTTGAGAGTATAATTTACAAATTCGTGTATGTTCCTTGAAAAAGGGCGAGTTTTCGAAAGCTGTACAAAATATATATTTATAATTTATAAACAAGAAGGAAAAACTAGTCTGATCCACGAAATTGTTTTCGATATTTTAATCGATGAATCAATTATTTAATGGCCATTACATCATCATCAGACAAGTTTCAATTCAAATTCAATCGAATAATGATCTGAGACTCGTTTCGCTGCTCTTTTAATCAAGTTTATATCATCTTTCCCCGATTTGCCTTCTAACCATCCGTCATCGAATCGCCAGACCCCGCTATTACCAATCCATCTTCTTTCATTCTCTGATTCAAAGATAAATCGATCATAGGCGGAGTCGGAACCATCAGACACAGTGGTATCAGTAGTATTCGGAATTCCCCAGACTAAATCATGCTTTTTAAGAAGGGCATCAAGTTCCACTCGTTTTGTTTTATTGACATAACTTCCGGCGGCATTAAGATCTCCCATCATTATAATTGGTTCATCGGCCCCGCTTGTGGATGTTAATTTTTCGGAAGATCCTCGAGGCAGGTCATTAATATCTCGGGTGGATACTGAGGAATAAGGAAAACAACAGCAGAAAATATTTCGGAGCTTTTGTAGGGTAGTCAAAGGCTTTTCATCATTTTCTGAATCACGCATATGTTGTTGTTGCATGGAGGGACGTTTAGAAGTGGGTTTCATTCCGCGCTTAACTATTGGATAAACTTGCCCCACTAATGAAGAAATTTCTTCAAAAGCATTATCAGGTTGAGTATGACATCCTACTAAAGTAATTCTAACATCTGGTTTTCGAAGATGTTGAAATCTGACGACATATGGTTCTCGCATAAACAAATCACCTAATTTCTCATCATCATCAATCACGTATTCATCAATAACTTTCCACTCATTTGCTCGATATAAGTACACGTAGCGTTCTCGATATTGTTTTCTTCCTATTGGATGACTTGCAACGTAGGCATATGGAGTACTTGGGGTGGAAACTTCATCACATAATTGTTGAATGATCGTTTCATTATCTTTTGGCGAGTGAATTTCTTGACAAAGAACGATATCATAACGGCGTAATATATCAATTATAATCCGCATTAGAACATTATTAGATGCTTTCTTGGTGCCAAAAGCTTGAATATTTATAGAACCGATCATACTGATATTTTGATTGTATCGATGACGACGCGTAGTTGATGGAAGTGGTAATTTGGAGAGTAGTTCAATATCTTCGACGAAAGTAGCATCATTTTCTTTGTCGTTATCTTTTTGTTGTTTCTTTGGGAGGATAACTTGCTTTTTCGACGGATTTTTTTTCAAAATTTTCGAAGTAACTTTTTGTTTTACACTTTCCCCCACAGTTTTTTCTTGATTTAAAGAACCGCCACTCCCAACGCTAGTTGTTGAGCTCGTCACTACAGTTTTTTGTTTTCCTTTATTGGGTGTTGACGTTTTCGGTTTTTTTCCTATAACATTTGTGAGTGCACTTTTGATTTTTCCTTTTTTACCGCTATCACCTGGTGAGGCATGATCACTATTCTCACTTTCATCTTCACTATAGCTTTCACCTTCACCTTCGTTTTCGCTATCAATACTAATGACACTCCCAGCACCACGACGAACTACTTTTCTTCCGGGACTGTCTTTAGTGGAAGCGTCAGATTCTGACTCTTCTTCGCTTTCTGATAACTTATATTCTGCGTCACTCTCTTTTCTACGCCTTCGACCGGGTTTTGACATTTTTTAAACGCTACTAACAATTTCTTTTTCTAATCATTAATATTATAAGAAAAGAGAAATTTTGAGACTTACAGGAAAGATTACAAAGATGGGAATTTAATCAATGCGGCAAACAAGAATTTTAGAAAGGGCTGAAGTTCTAGTCAAGCCAGTCTTTCTCAAGTATCAAATCACACATTGAAACAGTAATCTTAGCGAAGGAGAGAAATTGGGTTCGCCATTTACGCGAATTTCACCGAGATGACAAAGATGACGGTGTTGAATGACTTTAGTCTTCACTTGTCTTTGTTCCTTGGCAAATCCAAACCAAAGAATTCCTCAGAAGCCCCGAAGAGGGGCAAGATATTCATCAATTCTTTGTTTCACCGTGTACGAAGTGAATTCATTGGGATCTGGTTCTAGTTGGAAATTGTTTTAAATGCCTAGTGTTCTAAATTAGAAACATCGAATGTGCAATACCAGAGAGGTTTATCAAGTATCTTGTATTCCCAATCATTTTACCTTGCGTGCATTGCTTTTAACACAAGTTTTTACAAGCTCCCCTTCTCTAATGTGGCTGTTCTCGAAATGGCATTGAAACAATATAAAGTTGTATCATAATGCATTCACAGAACTCAATCCCCTGGCTTTTTTATTCCAAATTGAGAGTAGATGGTCTCCGGGTGTCATAGGCTATCATAATCAGCTACCATCGACAAGCCTTCATTCTTCGATCCTCAGCCAGATCCATTCGATTTAGAAAAGCCACGACGATAAGAGATGTATATTCGTCGCACAGCCTTTTGTTTAATCATTATGACGTATTTATGAATTCATCAATTCCTTGATTTTTTTAATGAATAAAAATAAATTATTTATAGAAATATTATTGCATGTATTATATTTAAAATATTTTTTCAATTTGAACTTCAGCAGCAACAATACATAAACATAAAATTTAATATCTTTTATTGTAATAAATTTTAATTATTTATTATTAAAAAACAAAACAAGTCATGTTTCAATATATTATAAAAAACTGAAGCAATCTGTTTTTAATATTACAGCTAATAACTGAAAAATTATTAATAACTATTAAAATTTTATAAATAAATAATAAAAGTTTTAATGTTTAATGTTAAGGATTTTTTTAAATCAAATTAAGTTATGTAAAAACTGTATTTTATTTAAAAATATTATATTATTATTTATATATAAAATATTACAAAACTGCAGATTATTCTAAAATATTCTAGTTATTTTATAAATTCAGTTAATAAAAGTATTTAAATATAAAAATAAAAGTTAATCAAATTTGGTTTTAACTTTTTACTATTATTATTTAACGAGTGAGGCCCAATCGCTACCTAGTACAATACAACAACCACGTGTTCTAAACTAGACGCGACTCAGGCACTTTTTATATGTGATTAGCCACTCGAATTAGTCAAGATTACACTACGTGTCTATCTTAATCGATACGTTACCGCTCAAATTCGCAAAAAACAAACAACGCTTACGCGACTTAAAACTTACACCAAATGCCTCAACAATTCCAAGCAACCGCATTTTAACTTTTTAAACAAGATTAATACCAATTATAAAATAATAATTAATAGTTTTATCTTTTTTGTTTTCTTAAATTCATCTAATTTTATTTATTTCAGTATATAATTTTAATATATATTGTTTATTTTAAATATTTAATTTAGTTAATTTATTATATTATTTAAAATTAATTTTAAAACTAAAAATAATTTTTTTTTTAATAATAATAATAATAATAATAATAATAATAATAATAATAACTTTTGTAAAATTTATTGGTTTTTAATAAAAAATATAAAAATATAAAAATTTGGTTTTATTGTTTTAAATCAAGAATTTTAAATATATATTAACAATAATTTATAAAAAAAAATTAATAAAACACATTTGGAAAAAAAAACTTCTTTCTCTCTTTTGTCCCAAATTCCTAAAAAAGAGTCTAAAAGTTTTTTAAAAGAAGTTTTTTTACAATTCAATATGATAAATTAAAACCATTTTTGCTTGATTATGAGACTACTATTGGTCTTAGTATTGTTGTCATAAAGAAGACAATTAAAAATTCTGGTTCAGCTGGGAGTTTTATATTTGTGCTATCAAGAAAGAAGAGAAAGAGTGGTACTTTGGAAGATGATGTTAAAGCTAAAAGAATTTCTGCCAAAATGGTTGGTGATCATTTTTGGAGTTCAGAAGCTGGTAATACTATTGAGTTTGATAGTGTTAACATGAAAAAGAAGTGTCTGGTTGAGGAAACTAGCTTTGACTATGATAATGGGACCATTTTTGATTGGCAAAAATGCTGATTAAATGCCAAAGAATTTGTATATTAAGACCAAAAAAGATTTGAGGAAGCTGTTAAGTAAAATCAATTTTTTGAGTGATGGCAATGATAATAATGTTTTATTGGATGCTTTGCTAGTTCTCTCTCCTTTTTTGAAAATTTTGGTTGATATTCTAGTTAAAAAATTATTGTTTTGAATATTGGCTTAAATAAAATGGTTGGAAAATTCTCTCAAGAAAAGCTGGTGGAAGTTAGAAAATTATTTTCAAAAATCAATGGTCTTGGAAGAGTTTTTACTTCTTCAAAATTTTCTGAAATCATCTGAGTAATGTTCACTTTTGAATTGAGTTTGACACAAGCTTTTGAAATGGCAAAAATAGTAAAGATCTTAGTAAATACCAATCTTAAAAAATCTACTAATTGTTTAGATCAAACTGTGATAATAAAAGAAATTCATGTTAAAACATTGGCTGAGACTGTATGTGCTGCATTTTCTGAGTTTGGTGTTATCATGTCAATCAAAATGCTATTGGTAGGACTTTGGCAAAAAGCTGTGATGGAGTTCACCCAATCTGATTAGGCTGATTTGGTTGCAGCTAGATGATCTATTTTAATTGGGAAAGATGTTGTGAGAGTGACTAAGACTAATTTAAACAAAAAATTATAAGATACAAAAGATCAGCATAGAGCACTGCTCTATATGCTGCTGATAAACACTAATGCTCATAATATATAGAACTTTATTAGTTTTGTGGATGAAAAAACATGCATTATTGATTGGCATTTAGTTATATATGCTTGGGCCAAGTATGCTGTTGTTTGTTTTAATTCAGCTGAGTTATTGAATGCTGTTATAGAAACTATGCCTGTATTAAGGAGTGTTAATTTATATTGGTCTCATCTGAGTTCTGCTAAGTGTATTAAATATGAAAAATTGGGTCATACTTTTTTAAGCTGTTTTGTAAGTGGAAAAATGTTTTCTGGTAACTCATCTCATAGGATATTGTCAGATAATAATAAAAACAGACTGGTGTTCATTTATGCTAAGTGCTCAGTACCAGTTTCTTGTTCTGTTTCTTTTGATAGTATTTTTTGGGCCAAGATTGTTGATGGATCTTCTTTTCTTTCTCTTCTTGTATATAATGACTTAGATAATTCTGGTTCCTCTTTGGAAATAAAACCTACCCCAATGGTATTTATAAAAGTAAATAATAGGTTTGCCATTCTTAAATATAGTCTTGCCAGTCTTGTAAAATATATTGACAAGTTGGCTAAAAGGTTGAACATATCTGAGCCAATGGTTTCTCAGTTTAGTCTTGGACATTAGCTGTTGGTGACCCCTTTATTACAGAATTAAGGGGTGAATATAGTGATGAATAAGAGTTTAGATGTGGTTACTAATGATAAAAATATTGCAAAAGTAGTGGTTTTTGATTCTTCAGCTATTTCAAAATTGAAAGACACTTTGAACAATTTGTTAATTACAGTTATGGGCCTATTAGCTAAAATTGACAATACTAGTTTGGTTCTTGTTGCTCATTTTTTTTAATGATGGATCTGGTGTAAAAATTTGCTATGTGTAATATTCAAGATTTTAATGTTCTTGTCAAGCAGAAAAATGTTGTTTATTAGTATGTAGAATTAAGAAATGCAGTTTCTATTGTTATGGAAACAAAATTAAGGTTTGGTATTAGGTCATGAATTATAAACAGAGTTGTTGGAGTAAGAATATTCTTTTTTGGCTTGAACAGAGAATTTCTTAGTGCTAAAATAACAATCATTATGAACAATTCTTTTGTGCATTATGTTTTAAAGATTGAGAAAATTTCTGATCATCTTGTTTTTGTTCAGCTCTTTTTCAAAGGCAAGCTTTCAGTTGTGGTTTTGGATTTATATATTAGTGCTTCTGTTGAAGCCAGATTCAGTCAAGCTTTGGAAATCAACTTTTTCATTGCTAAGGCTGTTAATTCTTTCACATTTACAGTTTTGAATAAAGATTTCAATGAAAATAGATCTAAAAAAAGTACAAGTTTTAAATTTTGCTCAGATTTAGGCTTGGTCAATTTTTTTAATGAACATTCACTAACTAAAGCAACTACTTAGAGCAATTTGAAAGGTGCTAAAAAGATTATTAATTACATTTTCATGAATAAAAGTTTGTTATCTGCAGTAACTGGTTATAAAGTTGTTTCTGTTTCTGAATTTTTTGATACAGATTACAATACTGTTTTGGTTTCAGTTGGTTTGAGTAATCTTTTAAATACTTGTCTTAACAGTGATTGTAGACAGGCTAACAAGGATAAATGGAAGTTCAGAATTAAGAATGTAGATATTAATAAGTGATCATGTTTTAGAGAGTATTTATTGAGCAAATTTTTGGGAAGGTTAGATGAATTCAATATTGTAAAGGAAGATGGAGATTTAGATACTATGTAAAATATTTATAAGATAATAGTAGTAGGTGCTGCTAATAAAGTATTTTCTAAGTTTTGATTTAGTGAGTTTAAATGTTCAAGAAATAAGCAATCATTAAAGTTTTTTGGGTTGGAATTACAAATTGCCAAGTTAGTTAAGTGTTTGAGTTCAGGCCAAAAATCAGAAGCCAATTATCTTTTTAATACATGGTTTATTGTTGATAATAAAGAGGTTTCTAAAGTATGTATCATGTATAATAATAGTGAAAGCAGAGAAAAAATTCTGCATTACTTGTTGAAAGTCAAAAAAATATACCATAGATTTAAGTATTATGAGTCTAAGATCACCAGAGACATTTCTATTAAGAAAACAATTAACAAACACATAGAAAACTTTTGTTCTAATAAAGGATGTATAATCAGAAGTGTCTTGGAACAACTATTTCAGAAAGTGATACTTGACCATCTAGTTATAAATAAGGACTTGATTTTGGTACCTAATAAAATTAAGTTTACTGTTAATATTGTTATGAAAGAGTGGATGAAGAAATGTGTTGTTCTTAATTCTCTGTTTGCTTATTGGTCTAATTAATATTTCCCTTTAAACTATGTCAATAATGATGTATTTTCAAATATTATGTGTAAAATCAAGTTTGATGAGTTTTTTTGGTAGTCAAAAGATTGCTTGATGAGAAAGCTGCTGGCATTTCTGGTATTCTTAATAAATTTTGAAAATATGGAGATTCTTAGATTCTAAGTAATTTGTTAAACATTTTCAATGCATGTTTAGTAATAGGTGCTGTGCTTATATAATAGATGCAGGTTTGAGTTCTTATAATACTGAAGCCATATAATTGGAAAGAGACACTCACCAATATCAGGCCTATAGCATTAATTAAAACAGCTCAGAAAATACTATCCAAAATCCTTTTTAACAAGATATTTTTAACTTGTAATAAATTTAATGTTCTACATGATGACAATTTCTTGGTTCTGAAAGATACATTCACTTAAACTCCAATTTTTGCCATTGATTTTATTGTCGAAAATGTGTTGGAAAAAAACAGAGAGCTGTGATTAGTTCTCTAAAACATGCAAAAAGCTTACAACTCAGTTAGGTAGTTTTATTTGTAAAGCAGCTTATCTAAAATCAAAATATGTCCTCATTTTGTAAAGTTTTTTGGAAGTATACACAACAATTAAACAAACTAGGTGATAATAAACTTTGGTCTAACTAACAGATATATTGTTTATAATAAGTTGAAATAAGAAGAAGTCTTCTTGTTATTGCTGTAAAGAATTTTTTATGATCTTTTGCTTTATAAAATCAAAAGACATAAACAATTGTATGTTTACAGATTAAGTTCAAAATTTTTCACAAGAACTAATAAGGTTGATCTTAAAAGTGACAAAGATTCCTTTTTTGTGGCTGGTGTTTTTGTAGATAATACTATTTGGATTGAAAATTGCATGGCAGCTATACAATGTATTTTGAACATTACAAGTAAGTTCTTTTTGATCAATGATATTTTAATTAATACAGACAAAATGATCACTATTCTTATCAATCAAGGAGCCAAAAAAGCTTTGCTGTCTATTAGTGATTCTAGTATTTCCATAGCTAAAAGATGTAAGTCTTATCAATACTTAGAAATTTTTTTCTCAACAAATAGTTTGTTCAAACCAAGCTTGGCCAAAACTCATTTAGATATCAGATTTTTTTCAAATGTGGTTTTGAGGAAAGCCATTACTAAGAAACAGTTTTTATATTTGGTTTCTGCTGTCTTGTAATCCATAATTGGCTATAAGCTGTAGTTCAGTTGTGTTTCAAAGAATGTATATAAAAAGTGAGATAAAATGTTGAAAAAAAAATTAAAGCTTAAGACCAACCTGTTTAAGGATTTTCTAAATGAAATCTTGTATTATCCTGAGTTGTATGGTTTAAAAACTTTTAAGCAAATGCTGACTAAAAACCTATTGGCTGGTTTGGTTAATTTTGTTAATGCTAACAGAATTCTTAGCAAGTTATTTAAACACAGAGCAATAGAGCTACAGGCCACTAACTAGATGCTCTAACACTCTCTTTGAGTTCTGGTCAAGTTGCTAATTGATCTAATAAATTGTTTTCTGGCTGATACAACACATGTTTTCGATTTGTGCAACCTGTTTTTTGGCAACAATTTGTCTAATGTTTTTTAGGCTAAGAATAATATTGTGATTCTGAATGTATTTGGCTCAAAGTTCTATTTGGGTGTGATAAAATCTCTTAAAAGATATGATATTGTGTTTGTAAACCAGCTTCTAGACTATTATGACATGTGTTTTACATAGAACACTTTTTATAGGTAGAAAAAACTGGATCCTAAAGGCCCAGTTCCTGTCTGATTTGTTTTTCTAGTTAAATTTATTAGTAAAGTTGATTTGTTAAATAGTGAACTATTGTCTCCTTATTCTATTCTTGCTGATTTTTTTTGTAACTTTGGTTATATCAGTCAGTGTCTGCTGGATTTTGGGTTGGGTTTTATGACTATTTACATAGATGGCTCTATCAAAAATTTGGGTTTGTTAAGTGCTTGTGATAGTGCTACTGTTTATTTTATAGATATGGATATTAGCATTAAGATTAAGGTGAATGAATTGCTATTCTCTACTCTGGTAGAACTGCAGACCATCACTTTTGCTTTGGAGTGTGTGCCTATTTATTGATTAATTACCTTGTTTATAAACAGCCAAGTTTTGCTGGATATGTACAGCTCTATTAGTTGTGTATCTGGTCTTGACTTTCATAACAAATGCTGGATTGAGAAGAAAAATATTTATTGGGTCATTTCAAAAAAAAGTTTGTTAATTATTTGGAAAAAAGTCAAAGATCATTTTGGTGTTATTGAAAATAAGTGTGCTGATTTTTATGCCAATGCTGTAGTTACTTTTATGTCTTTTCTGCCTTTTGTGGTGCCATATTGTTTTTTCAATGTTAAAGACAGGTCTGTTTTTGGGAATGCTCATTATTTTGTTAAAAAATTGTTCAATACAGTTAACTTTATTGATTGGGAAGCCAAATGTGTTGGTAATATCATGGGTGTAAATCTCTGTGGCAGTTTTGATATGACTAGAACTTTTAGTGTTTGATATCTTGATGATAAGACCTGATCTGATTATATCAGCTTTGTGTTGGTAGCACTTTGGTTATACTTTATAAAAGCACTACACTATTGTTTGCCAATGGCTAAAAAAAAAAGATGTATAAACCAAAATATCTGAGTATTACTTGCATTTAGTGTAGTATAGTGGAAAACTCTGATCACATATTCTCTTGTGTTTATAATAACAAAATTAAAAAAATCTTATTGTCTAATACTGTTCTAAAATAGGATATATTGTTAAGCACTTCTGCTGATGGGAGTGTAATTGTTTATTCTCTAGATAAGACTGTTTTTTCTATCAATCTGTTTATAATACTGGTTAAGAGTTTTGTTTTGAAAAGTTGGGTGAGTAATATGATAAGCTGTTTGAGTGCTAATTCTGAGAGTAGTGCATTGGTTGTTAATTTTGTTTGTTGTTTTGCTAAAAGTTATAGATCTGTCATTTGGTTGTCTGTGGCTAAACTGAAATTTTATTATAAGAAACACAACCTTCTGCCACATGATAGTTTCTCTTTTCTTTTAGAATTCAGTTTGTTTTTCTTGTGGTTTTCTGAAATGATATGGGATTTCAGCTTTAAGTTAAGTATCTATGTATGTTTTGGATTACATTCTTGTTTGTCCAAATTAGATTTTGGTTTCTTGAGTAATATTTTTGTAGTAAATAGTTTAGGTGTGTAATGCTGTCTTAATTGGCCTGAATGGTTAGTTACATGTAAAAAGAGCATGAATCATGCTTAATTTGGATTTTGTTTTAATTCTATGTATTTAAGTAGTGGTTGGACTGCACTCATAAAACTTTAATAAAAAAAAAAGAATTAAACATCTATTGTAAATATTAAATAAATTTTAATAAAGTTTTTATTTATTAATTTTGGTAAAAAAAAACTTTTGTAAATTATTAAAAATTGTTAAAATTTATAAAACTAAAAATATGTTTATAATAAAAAAATAATAAACATAAAATTTATAAAATTAAAGCAAAAAAGTATTATTTTTGTTTTATTTATTTATTTTAAGTTTAAAATGACCACAATAAAAAAGTTTTATATATAAAATTATTAAAATTAATTATGTATTAAATATTGTATTATAAATTTTTTTAAAATATTCCAATTGTTTTAGAAATTTAATTAATAAAAATTTTTGAAATATTTGAATATAAAAATAACCAGTTAAATTGGTTTTGTTTTATGTGGTTTTTTCTGTTTTGTTTTATTATAATAGTTTAATATATTTATAAACAAATTGATTTTTATTATTATAAAACTGGTTTTTTTAATATATTGATTAGTGTAAATTCTATTTATATTGTAATTAGTTTTGTGGTTTTTTTTATTGCATTTACAAGTAAAGCCCAATTTAAATTTTTTTTTAAATTTAAGTAATAATATTTATTTTTTGTATTCAAATTTTTATACAATATTTTGTCTTTTTTAAAATAATTTTTGTAATTACTTAAAAATAATTATTTAATTCAAAAATACATAATTATCATAAATTTTTTAATATTTTTTAATAATTTCAAATTTCAAATTTTAAAAATTAGTAACAACATAAATGAAATTATTTTTCAAAATATTTAATTAGTAAATAATGCTTTGATTTAATAATAATAATAATAATAATTAAATGTAATTTAAAGTTTTTTAATAACTTTTAGGTAATATTAAATTATACTTTTATTGATTTAAAAATTATTTTCTAATAATATATGTTTTAAAGATGTTTTTTTAACCTAAAACTGTTTTTTTTTTTTTATAACGAGCGAGGCCTAATCGCTATCTAGTGCAATACAGCTCTAAACTAGACGCAAATCACGCGCTTACTACATGTGACCGCCACTCGGGCCAATCAAGACTACACTACGTATTTATATGCACCGTAACATCACCGCCCAAACCAGAAAAAAACAAACAACGCGTACGCGAACCGAAACTCACAGCATGTGCTTCGGCTATGCCGAGTAATCGCACCACACCATCGGAAAAGACCGACGACAAACCACGAACTATCGAACAAACAGAACCATCTCCACTAATCAAACCGCATTTGTACATATCTAAAACTGTTACATATATATATATAATTATAGAGTTAAAATTTAAAATACGTTATATTTTTGTTATTTTAAAATTATTTTGTTAGTTTTTTTTTTAAATTATTTTATGCTTTTTTTTATTATTGTTTATATAATTCTATGTTATTGTTATTGTGAATTAATATTGTTTGTTTGTAAATCTTTTTTAATTAAAATAATTATTTTGTAAAATTATATAATTGGTTATTTAATAATATTAAATAATTAATAATTTGTTTTTAGGACGACACATTAAAAAAAATATTAATTAAGTTTTTTGAGTATTTTGATATATTTAAACCCAAAATTAGCTTATTTAAATATTTAAATATTAGAATTTTAATAAAGTTTAAACAATTTTGTAAAAGAAAAATAAATTAAAACTTGAATAATATTTTTATACTATTGTTAGTTGTTTTAGTCTATGATTTAATATAATTATAAATTTTAGTAAATTTAACATTGAAACTTTATTTAATAACAAAAATTTCAAAATTTTTAAATATTTGTATAAAAGTAAAATAATAACTAATTTGTTAATAAGGTCTGATTAACTAATTTTTTTTAACAATATGTACTTTTTAAACTTAAATATAATAGAAAATTCTTTAATAAATAATCAACTTAGAAATTTTTATAAAGCTTGCTAGTAATTTATTTTATTAACTATCTCTTTGTTAATATAATTACAATTTTTTAAACACACTTGAAAAAAGTTCTATGTTCAAAAGAATTACTTTTTAAATTAGCATAAAATAGTTAAAATAACTCTGATTTTTTAAAAAGTTTTCTTTAAACGTAAAAGACTTTTGTATCTTAAAAAGTAATGCTAATCTTAAAATTAAAGCCATATTTGAAATTAATAGTCCTATTGCATTAAATAATTTATTTATATTTTCCATAACAGAATTTGGCAGCTGAAAAATCCCAAGTTAAATTCAATAATTTATATTTGACAAAACTTTTATCATCTTGTACGACCATATTTAAATAAGGAACTAGCAAATGAATAGAAATATTGGTATCAAGGGTGCTTTCACCTGAAGAAATTAAAATATTAAAGAATTAAGAGTTAAAGATTTACCTTTTTTGCTTGGGAAGAAGCAAATTATGTATTTTTAGCATTTTAAGATTCTGCAGATAAAGATTGAATGATTTAATAAGTTTAAAAGATTGTAGAGGGTCACTTACTAGAATGTTCGGATACCTATTAATGTAAAAAAGAATCAAAAAAGCAAAGGAATATTTTTTACGGACTGTACATACCTTTAACTATTTTATCAATTTCTATTCCCACATCAAGGTATGAATAGGGATCTAAAAAGTGTTTAGTAGTTAAATTTCATTTAATGTACAATATTTAACAAAATCCCTAAAAAGCTTGAATATCGAGGTTTAACATTTTTTACAATAATTTATTGAAAGAATTTAATAAAATAATTATATTATTAATTTTGTTTTATCGGCTTGCTGAAAAGAAGCGGCCAGGGCTAGCGAAGACCATCTGCAACCTTATGCATTTCAATCGGCTTTTGAAACCCGTTTAAGCAATGTAAATAAGGGGATGAAGTAGGTGTCTATTTTCAGAACTTAATAACGTTTTAGATTTCTTCAAGGCCTAACAAAATTAAAGGTTGAATCCTTATTTATTAACAAGACAAACTCTTTAAATCTCCTTTACCCATCCAAAATATTGAAAGTTTGATAATACATTTGTATTGCTTTAAAATCATATCTTCAACTTCATAAATTGAAAAGACAACATGATCTCTCGAATGGCTTGAAGGAACAATGATTGTCATCAAAGAAAATTTGGCCATCTTTCTAGCTAGTGAATATTCAAAAGTTGCCGACTTGGTGAAAAAATATCTTGTGCGCAATCAGAAAACACCTAAAGACTTGTTCAATTATTTGAAAAATAAAAGTCCAAAGCGTTCGAGAGATTATATTTTATTCGGCTTTTCTTTAGAACATGGGATTGGAACAATTCCTAATTTAACAAGAGCATTTTTAGAATTTCAAAATGCAACAAAGGCAAAAGATTCTTTTGGACAATTCTTCTCAAATTATTGTTATAGTTGTGGAATCGGTACTTCACAAGATCGAGGAAAAGCATTTGAACTATATTCAAAAAATACAAATGCACAATACAATCTTGGAGTTTGTTATACCAATGGATGGGGAACGACGAAAAATGAGGAAAAAGCATTTGAACTCTATTCAAAAGCAGCAGAGGCGGGTAATACAAATGGACAAAACTGTCTTGGACTTTGTTATATCAATGGATGGGAACGATGAAAAATGAGGAAAAAGCATTTGAACTCTATTCAAAAGCTGCAGAGGCGGGAAGTTTAATTGGAAAAATTCAACTTGGTGCATATCGAAGTAGACTAGAAATAAAAAAAGATCTGGAACTTTTGATTTTGCAATTTCAAAATCGAGGTTTAAGAACCCCAGATAATTCTAAAGGAGAATTTTTAGATTTTGAAGCTTTCTTTGACCAGCTTTCAGATGAATTCAAATGTCTTAAATGTAGTAACTTGGGTATAATCATTAGTGGATCTCCTATATGTCCATTTTGTGATACTGATAAAAGTGATAATAATGTATTTGAAGCCGGCTTGCCGAAATGTCCAGAATGCTTTCGCAGATTAAAAGATCCACTTTGGTGTAGTGATTGTGAAAATTCAAGATTTTCAAAGGTTTGGGGAAAATGGAATAGTGGAAATGATAATATTAATCAGTATATATATTATACAGAATTTCTGAAAGCAGTAGAGGCTGCCTGGAATGGATTTTTCCCGACGAAGATGGAATTTTTAGATAAGGTGGGAGAGGGAGGATTTGGTGTTGTTAAAAAAGGCAGTTGGGAGAAAGGAAAAATTATATTTTGGGACGAGAAAAACCAAAAATATGAACGGAGTGGTGTAACAAAAGTTGCTTTGAAATATCTTAAAGATAACCAAAATATAAAATATATTAATTCAGATGAGGTATTTACTTTTAAGAAATCAATGTGATTTTTAGTATTCTCCTTTTTCTAACACTGGAAAACGCTTTGAAATAGTTCATTGCGCGTTTTAAAAGTGCCTCTTGCAAATACATCCTCCAATGATATGGAATAACTAAAGATGCTACAACCGATGAATTTGTTATTGTTTTACCATTTGCGGAATATGGAGACCTCAGTGCTTTTCTCAAAATGAACGAAAGCACTCTTACTTGGGAAATGGTCCTTCGTATTCTTCTTCAAATCGCTAGTGGCCTAAGGTTTTATACATGAATCAGAACTAGTTCATGGGGACTTACATCCTGGCAACATCCTTGTTTTGAAATCAAGCCCCTTAAAAGTTGTCATCGCGGACTTTGGTTTCTGTCGTCCTACTAATTCTTCAGAGCCTGGCGGCATTTCTGGTATTGTTCAATACCTAGGGCCTGAAATTTGTAACTCCTCGGGTCATACCACACACACACAGCGATATTTATCTTAAACTATTTTTAATTTTGTCAAAAAAATGCCTAAAAAATATTACACAAAGTTATGACAGCAAATACAGAAAATTTCACAATCTTGAATATAAAAAAAAAGAAATTAGCAAACATAATTTAAACAGCAGTATTCAAGAAAATTTAAAATATAAACTTTTATACAAAAGAACTTAATATTATTTTTTACAACTAATTTTAAATTAATAAAACTATATAAAAACTAAAAAGTATACTTAATATAATTTAATTTAATTTTTGCAATTTTATTAAACACTAAAATAGAAACCACTTATTAAATTATTTTAAATACAGTATTATTAAAAAACAAAAGAAGAAAAAATGCTTTAGTTATTATTTAATTTGTCTAATTTTTAAAATTAATTAACTTAATAAGTTAATTAAACAAAGTTGTGTGTAAAAATATAACTTGTTTTGTTTTTAAAATCTGTAAAAATCAACCAAAATTCAATATATTTAGCAATTTAATCATAAGCTAATTTTGGCAAACATATTATTATTATTATTGTTATTATCTAAATAAAAAAGATATTGTTTACAATCAAAATTAGATTAAACATCATAATTAATGTAGTTGTAACAAAACTGGTGTAAATATTAAAAAAAATCAATACTATATTTTTTACAAAGAAATAAATTTTTAAATCAAAAATAATAATTTAAAAAACAATAAAAAAACACTTTTTTATGTATTTCAAAAAAGTTAATAACAGTAGTTTTTTTGCTTTTTTGGTCATTTAAGTAAAAATAAGAAAAGTTATAAAAAAAGTAACTTAACTATTAGTTTGTTATTAAAAATTCTTAGATTTTTCATGATAATAGTAATTGTATTAAAATTAATTAATTTTACTTTTAAAAAAGCTTTTAAAACATTTGAACTAAGTAAAACAATTGAAAAAAAGTAATTACTTTTTTTTTGTTTTGATTATAATTATAAAAATATAAGAGAAAAAAAAAATTTATAACTTTTATTTTATTAATATTTTGATTTGTATAATACAAAAATATATTTTATAATATATCTTAATACTTGTAAAATAAAATATAAATTAAATTAATAGGTATAAAGTTGATTAGTTTTCAACTTCAAAAAAATTAATTAATCTATTTTTATTTTAAACTTGGAAAAATTTTCAACAATTTTTTTTTTAATTATTACTATTATAATTAACAGATATATAAATTATTTAGTTTAAAAATAATTAAAAATTGAACTTTTATATAAAATATAATTTGGACAAATTTTAATTTTTCAAAAGATGATTTTAAATCAGAAACAAAATATATCTTTTTAATATAAAAAATTGTATTAATACATTCATATCAACAAAAAACTAGTCTACAGATAAAAATTTTTTGTAAAAAAAATCAAATATCTATACATTACTATAATACAATATTAGAAAAAAAAAATTATTTAAAATAAATCATTTTTTAAGTTTTAAAATAATTTATTTTGTAAATTACATGTTTAAAAACTATTATTTTTATTTTTGGATAAGTATATATTTATTAGGTTAATTTTTTTAAAGTATATATAAAAAATTAATAATACTTTTTAGTGTTTATATTAAAATATAATTAAAATAAATTATTATATTTTGATAATTGCTTATTAAATGGTTTTAATTTTAAAATTATAAAAAATGTAATATTTTTGTTGTTATTTTTATTCATTAAAATTGATTTTTAAATTAAATTTATTTTATAATACTTATTTTTAAAAATAATTTTAATTTTACAATATACATAGAAATTGTACGCAGAATATATTTGTATTTTAAAAATAATCAAACTTTTATTAATTAATTTTTAAAAGCTTTTTGTTTATGTAATTTTTATTTGCAAACACAATAATTTAAATAAAAATTTTATATAATAAACTGTTATGAATTTTTCTGTATTTTTATCACAAATTGGTTTGATATCAATCAGTTAGTTTGTCATGCTATATTTCATATTAAAAACAAAATTATTGTATTTTTGCCAAAAGAAAGGCAGAAATGTTAAATTGGTATTACTGTTTTTATCATTTATATCGGAATTAATATATATGTTAATTTTTCCTTAAACGTTTCCAAACTAAAGAGATTTTGAGGCCTGAAGGTGAGAAAATTTAAAATCATTAATAAAGAATATAACATACCGAAACAAGAAGGAATGCTAAATAAAAAGCTATACTAAACAAGAACTATTTGTTTTGGAAAATTTATAAGACAGCTTGAATAAATTAAAATTGGGTGGTAAATAGTTGATTTCATTTTTCTTTTAAAGCTTATTTTCTTCAAAGTCATCATCTTCAAAATTATACCAAAATTATGTTGTTTGATCAATTCTTTAGGATTTGGTAAAAATTGGAGATAAGAATATAAAGTTATCAATCACGAGGATGATAGTTAGCAGTAAACTTTTCAATTTGTAAAACTTCTGGTGGAATTATAAAATCACATTTTTTCCCTAATTTTTTGTTTACAGGTTAGATAAAATCCTAGGGCTTGATTATTAAATTTATTATCTATTATTATTTTGTGAATTCTATAAATCAAATATTTAAATTGAATTCATTTTTTCTTAAATATGTTTACAATAAAATTTTATTAAATTTAAAAAAGTAAGTTTTTCAATAATTCTTATAGTAATATATTTTTGTTTTAATTGATACATTTTATTGATCAAAATGTATCAATTCTTGTTATATAATGTGACATGTATCTGGAATTTCTTTTTAAGAATTTTTTGAATTTTGAAAACGGCAAGATTTGCTATTCAACTTTCTAAAATTTGTATGAATTGGAAAAAAATAAACTTTTATGTATCAATTTTTAAACTTAAACTTTTTTTTACCTTTTTATTAATCTATTATATTTAATTTTTTATTAAGCACAACTGATAGTATTATAAATTTTTTTAACAAAATATCTGGTATTTTGAATATATTTGAGCTATTTGAAGTTTTTAAATACTTTTTTTTAAATATTTATTAAAAGTAAAAACCCAAAAATTAGAAATTAAATCTGTTATAATATTTATTAAGTTAAAACAAATAATTTAATTATTATTTATTTTTAATAGAATTTTATAAACAATTTTTAATAAGTTTTTATTATTAATTTTTTACTTGTTTTTAAGATTGTTTGGAAATTTTATATTTAAATTTTGATTAAAAATATAATAATTAATCAATAACTGTTTGAATAGTTATATTAAACTTGTTAAAAGTATCTATAATTTTAAATTTTATTGCTTTAATACATGTTTAAACAAATAAACTAAAATGCTGTTATGTTTTGGCTGAATAATTTGAATAATTTTATTGTTATAAATCTTTTGTTTTATTTAATTAAACAATTCATTTAAAATTTTATGTTTTAATATTTTATAATAACTTAATTAAAAAATGCTATTTTTTAAGAAAAAAATAGTTTAGCAAAAAAATTAATAAACAAACTTTGATTGTATTACTTAATTAAATATAGTACAATTGACAGTTTTCTGTAATTACTGTAATTGAAATAATAATAATTTGGTATTAAAATTTGGGTTTCAATTTATTTCAAAGTTTTATTTAAAATTAATTGTTTTGTTATTTTAATATGTACATAATTTAATTGATATATTGTAAAAATAATAATAAAGGAATTAATATGTTATTAAAATTACTGTATTTTAATAATACTTTTATTCCAAATATTAACCGAGAACAACAACAATAATAGTCATAATAATAATAATAATAATAATAATAATAATAATAATAATAATAATAATAATAATAATTAATAATAATAATAATAATGATAATTAATAATGATGATGATAATAATAATAATAATAATAATAATAATAATAATAATAATAATAATAATAATAATAATAATAATAATAATAATAATAATAATAATAATAATAATAATAATAATAATAATATTGAAAAGGCAATTTTTCATACATCATTATAAATTCAATATTTTTTTAAATTTTACGATATTTACATTATTATTTGTATACATCTTTTAATGCAGATCAATTTTTTCAACAAAGACTTTTTTAAAATTTTTAAAATAATCGTAAATTTAAAAATCAACTTAATCATATTGAATTTTTTAAAACTATTTCTTATTCAATTTTCATAGACAAACTGTTTGATGAGTACAAAGCATTAATGTTTTTGGTTAAAAAAATGATAAATCTTAAAAAATTTTGATTATTATGTCTGTCACAAGTAAAATTTCGGTATTAAATATTTTCATGCTCTATTCGAGTTCTCCGACATCAAATCAAAATCAAATCAAATCAAATCAAATTAAATTAATGCAACATACTACGATATATTGATATCAAATTCTTTTTTCTAAAATAATATTTGGTTCGCATCACTTAAATGCCACTTTTTTGTTAATAATCAATGATTTTACATCATAAAGTTGGAATGAGCATTTTTTGATTACAAATTTTTTATCTATAAATAAATTTTTCTGAATTCTTTTTTCGTGAGCATTTCCGTTCTTGATGAAACTTTATTTATTTCCATTCACATTAATTTTTGAAATTTTTTACATATGATATTAATAAGTAACCTCGTTGCATGATACACATACACGACCATCAACGAAACCTGACCACCTTACTTGACCATACCAATTCACGTGGATGGTTAGATAAGTTTGGATTTTCACCCTTTTACAACTTCTCGAGCAATTGGAAAATATTGTATGGTTCTAAACTGAAGAATCCTTTTATCCATTCCTTACTTGTACCATTTTAAATGCTTAGCATTAATATCTAAATTTATTTATGGCTAAATATTTTTTTTTACCTCTTCTCTAAGACTATGTGCAGTGATCTCGGTTTCGCGATGGATATAAATTATATCATCAATTTTTCAGGAACACCTTCACAGATGAATCCTCCGTTGTCCATTCCTGATCAAAGTCAAGATATAGAAGATAATTTTGAAGAAGATTTCTTTCGACTATCAGTGAGACTCCAAAATGACGAGGGTGGAGAAACTACTCCTGATTCACATAATTACAAACCTTTCTTCAGCAGCTCCACTGAAAGTTCTTGGTCTTCAAATAGTAACGAGGAGTTTCGTAAGCAACTTTTCTCCGATAATGATAAAGGTTGGCATTCGGTTTCAACAACTCCAGCCGAGGGAGGGAAATTTTTCTTCTCTTCTTTCCCTGAACCTCCAAGGCGTCACAAATTGGCAAAAGGGTTGAAGTCCATTTCTTCGCTTAATTTCAAGACCTCGTCTGTGATTTCGGACTCAACGATCAAAGGTCGCCTCGAGCTCTCAAACGCCAACTTATGGAAAGAATTTAATCAAGTTAATACAGAAATGATAATCACGAAGGCTGGTCGATGTCTCTTTCCTGTCCTTGATTTATTTCCTCAGGATCTCGATCCTTATTCCGAGTATTCATTTGTTATCGACTTTGAGCAAGTGTCAGATTTCCGTTATCGGTTTCAAAAAGGAAAATGGATAAGCATTGGCCTAGATAAAAGGAAGTTTGCCACAGGTGGCAGTGGAAGACCCCTAAAACCTGGAGTGGTAAAAGGCCGGCCTTACATCCATCCAAGCTCACCGCAAAGTGGTAAGACTAAAATCGGGAAATCTCGAAACAACTTTAGACGTTATTTGAAACCTCGCCATCTGCACTGTTGCTTTTCATAATAAAGGGGAAGCGTGGATGAGAAATGGTGTAAATTTTTCACGAGTTAAACTTACCAATCGCTCTCAAATGCCTAACAATGTCAAACTCAACAAACCCTTTCGTCGTTGTGTGTCAGTCCCTGGAAAACTTAAGATAAGCCTGCCAGATGGATATTTCTTTTTAACCTCCTTTCACAAATATCAGCCACGTATTTACATGATAAATCATTCAAAAAATGTTCCCTATGATGATAAGACCTCTTCATTTACCTTCGATGATACAGTCTTCATCGCAGTAACTCACTACCAAAACGAAGAAGTCATAAAGCTCAAGAAGAATAATAATCCTCATGCGCATAATAAGGGGGCAAAAAAGCCCAAAAAGGATCCCTTAAAAAAAGGGGACAATAATGAGGATGAAGAAACGGAAGAAGACATTAATGAAAGTAGCTTTGAAGATGGAAGTGATGAAGTTGATGAAACTTGGAACGATTTTTATACTGAATCGATAAGAAGTCAATTCTCTCCGAAATACTTGGAGGAAGATGAGGAGGAGGAGTTTCATGATATTTTTGAAGATAGGAAACATGAGACGGATGAGAGGGAAATTCCAACCTCTGAAACATCTTCGAATGATGATTTTCATAGGCGCATAAGACCAGCTTTTTGGCGAGGAGCTCAACTTAACGCCAATAAGTTTTATGGTGAAGAACAAGTTAAAAATATCAATACCATCCAGCCGCGTAATTGTGAAAAGAATGGCTTTATCAATATCGATAAAGAGTCATTTGAAAGTCCCAAATTTTTGAACCCAGCTCCATTAGGCACTTTAAATGGAGTTCTGGTGGGGAAAACTATAAAAAGGCCGAGAAAAATTTCTCTTCCGAGCCTGAAAATTCTAAAAAGCACATTGGATTCCCCCAGTTTTTCAGCAAATCAGGAGGCGATATTAAATCAAGAATCAACATTCAGCAGCAGTCCACACACTCCACACACTCCACACACTCCACGTACTCCACGGACTCCGCGTACTCCTCAGCGGTCGGACCCATTTCTGCCTTTAAATTTTTTTCTAGAATTTAATGATACAACAACAACAACAACAACAACAACAACACCATCTACTCCAGGTGGATATTTCCTCCCGAAGAGAACTAGCAAAGAGACGGGTCGACTTGAGAGTGAAAATGAAAAATTAAGGGAATTTATTCGCCAAAGATACGGCGTATGTGCAGAAAAAGAAGCCGACGCTATAATAGCTCTGGGCAGTAAACTGGAGAAATCTTGATGGTAAATCAAGAATGATGAACCTATCTGGAGCTTTGAAATATATTGTACTGTTTCATAAATTTGGAAACAGTCATGCAAACTCTCAGTGGATCCCTTTTTAAAGATTCAAGCTCTATTGAAATTCTACCGCTTGTTTCAAGTCTTTAGTATAGCTCTAAATGCTCAACTTTTTTTATTTTTAGGCGAAATCTTTGATTTGCTTTCAAGTCCAAATCCTGATCATTTTTTTTAGTATTTCACGCAAAAATTTCTTTTTATCTCTGAGAAATTGAATTTTGAAAAAATAAATTTTTTTAATCGTTTTAAATTTGGATGCATAATACTTTCCATCGGAAAAATGATTCTTCTTCGGAACTCGGAATTCTAAATCAAAAGAGTTACTCACTGAGGTTCGGGAGGTATGGAATTTAACAATGCAAGATCATACGGTAATTTGCGGTTATAATTCATTAGATTTCAAATTAGTAAAAATGTAATGTGCGCGGATCCATTATTTTTTTATTTTATTTATATAAATTTGTATTTCTATAATTTTCAATTGTATGAATTTGTGATAATACATTAATAATAATAATAATATCTTTTGTTATTTTAATAAAGTCATTCAAATTAAAATTATATTTGAGGTCGATCAATCCATAGCATTTAAATTACTGTTCTAAATAAGATTAGAATCAACAATACTATGGTAAAGGTTTTATTTCTTTTATCATCCAATTATCATGATAAAATAAAGATATAAATTAAAATTAAATATTTGCTTTAAATGATTTATTAATATATATTTTACATGTAATAATTGAAGTTTAGTTAATCTAAGTGAAATTACAAACATATAAATTTTTAAATTTTTCATCGAATCAATATTTAACAAGATTCGTTAAAAAGAATAAAGAAAGTTAAATTATTCATAGTAAAATTTAGTTTCATCTATTTTTTTTTATTTTCAATAAATTTGTATTAATATTAAGAAATTTCAAGAAAAAAAAAATTAGTATTTCAATGAATAAATCCAATTAATAATAATAATAATAATAATAATAAATAATTATATTTAATATATTTAATATATTTATTGAATACAAAAATTTAAAAAATCATATTATTATTATTATTATTTTTTAATTTTAAATTAATTTTTTAATAGTTTTTTTTTTTTTTAATGAAATTGTAACAATGAATTTTTTTTTTAATCATTTAAATAAATAAGAATTCATGAATTTAT
>JAAOMT010000400.1:477763-510034 GCA_016748015.1 Geosiphon pyriformis | reverse complement strand
CATTAATATGCGCAATGCTGAAAAATTTAAATCAACTTCTCACACTTGAAAAGTTTTTCCCAGTAATCTTATTCAAAAATAATGTCAGGAATATGTCATGATAAAAGTGTCATTCTATTACGCATTTAACTAATCGAGGATATAATTATCAATGTAAATATTTAAATGATTTTTTTTTTTGAACCTCAAAAAACTAAAAGGAATTATTATTATCATTATTATTATTATTATTAATTATTATTATTATTATTATTAATTATTATTATTATTAATTATTATTATTATTATTATTAATTATTATTATTATTATTATTATTATTATTATTATTATTATTATTATTAATTATTATTATTATTAATTATTATTATTATTATTATTATTATTAATTATTATTATTATTATTATTATTATTATTATTATTATTATTATTAATTATTATTATTATTATTATTATTATTATTATTATTATTATTATTATTATTATTATTATTATTATTATTATTATTATTATCATTTTTTTGGACGAATAGTAATTTTTTGTAATTTTAGTAAGTTTGTAAAAAAAAAGGCTAGATTCATGAAAAATTGTAAAATTGTATATTTTGTTTTTTTTAAAGGAATCACGTTTTTGAGGTTATTATATTAATATCTATATCTTGTGAAGAAGATTGTTTGATTCATAATTTATATTCAGGTCTCTTTATAAATTTTTCAGCCGTCAATTACAATTGGAAAGAGAGAGAGAAAGAGAAAGAGGAAAGATTTTGTGTAGAGGTTCATCCTTTTTTGGTATTTTTTTTTAAAAAAAGATTCTTGATCAATTTCTTATTAATCATGGGGCGGTAAAAAATTCCTAAAATTCTTTTTTTCAATTTTAAAAAATTAAGAAAAAATTAAGAAAAAAAGAAATTCAAAAAATATATATTTCATTCTCTCTTCACACATCATCTAAATACCATAAAAATAATGGCACAACCACGTACGAAAGGAAATTTTGTTCCATCCTTCTCTTCCCAGTCTCACCAACGTACTTCCAAGATTTTACGAAACTCGTTAATTAACGAAACAGCATATCAAAACATTCGGAAAGAAATAAAATCTAATCTAGCAGAGAAGGAAGGACCTGGGAAAGTTCTTCGTGGAGCGACACGTGTTGCTGAATTGATCGCTTATAGCATTCAGGCTTTGCAACAGCAACAGATTCAATATATTCGTGGTTCGTATCCTGGTCAGGTTGCATTACTTGATAGTTTCAAAAATGAATCGTTGATACTGGATATCAGGACCGAAGAGAAACAAGAAAAAAAGCAAAAGAAAGAACATGCTTGGTATTTAAATATGAAAAATGTTGAAGATGGGAATTTGGCAGAATCGTGTGCCAGAGTTCGATTTGATCGAAAACAACCTAATCACAGACCTCAGTTGCTCGTTGAAATTGATGTAAAGGTTCATGAAGAGATTGTGAGAGATCTGGAATATGAACAAGAGAAACACGTTGAAGAAATTAATAAAGAGGTAGAGGCGGAAAGAGAAAATATTGTTGAAGCTGTGCAAAGGGATAGCAGAGAGAAGAATGATGAGATTATTCTGTTGGAAAGTTCTGTTGATGACTCGAATTCATTCCGTGAAAATATTGAACCAGAATTTCAATCATCCTCATCTATGGGGGCTGTGAGGAAGCCGAATGTTTTGGAAGATGAAGTTTGTACCGGGAAATGTGGTCACCCAGAAAAGTGTACAAAATGGATTTATCCTTTCTCGGATGACCAAGTAGACCAGAATGTTTCTAATATAGGAATAAATATTTTGGGGAACCCTATGCATTCTTCAATATTGCCCGGGAAAATACCGATTAACACTGTGGCTGATCAGAAAAGCTTGATCGATCCACCAATCTCAAAACCAATCTGTGAATCGAATCAAGATATGATAAATGATAAGGTGAAATTAAGCTCGGCTATTACAATTCGACCAACTTTGTCTGCTAGCGAGAAAGTTGATAGTAGTCAAATAAAGAATGGTCTCATAAAGAATGAGAAGGCTAGTTTAAATACTGCACGTGTCATCAAGGGGTCTTCAGAAATGTTCAAGAAAGAAGTGAGCAAATTTAATAATACTGCGGTTGCTAATGGTGTTGGAGGGAAGGGGAAAAGAAAGATCGAGGATGTTTAGAAGAGGTTTGTTTTGTCTAAAAAAATGGGATTTGTCTTTAATGGTGGTGGTTTTAATTAAATCCTCCAGTTTAACGAGTTGCTGCAATTAGAGGTAGGTTCATTTAAAATGGTTGCATTTTTGAAGAAGAAAAGTTCTCCATATTTTTTATGTATTGTAATTTTGGAAACAAAAAATTTTTCAAAAATAAAAATTCGGTTTTTGAAACTTTCCACTTCGATATGATTTGGGTGAATTCGCATTTGATTTTGTGAATCGTTTTAATTGTAAAAAAAAGAGAAAACTAGATGAAATTAAAGTGCATCCTTTACTCTACGGTCAAATTATATATTTTTACCATTGGGGTTCGATTTTCTGTTTATTTTAAAATAAAATTTTTAATTCTACCAGTTAATGTAAAATAAATTCTCAATTATCACAAAGATTGAAAAAAAAATCTTGATTAAAAAATTATTTGGAAAGTATAAGTGAAAAAAATCTGATAAAACAAAAATCGCTGAATAACCAAAATATTCAAGGAATGAAAGGAGGCATATTCTCATTTTTCTTTAATGCAATAAAACCACTTTTTTTTTATTTACTATTTTTAAAAAAAATTTTAATTAAAATTAAAATCAAAACTATATGTTAATATTATTGCCATTATTTTTAATAGTTATTAACGAAAGAAAGAAAGAAAGAAAGAAAGAAAAAGATATAGTGGTATTTTTTTATAGTTAAATTAGCCATTTATAAACCCTTTTTTCAACCGTTCAAAGGTTTTATTCAAAAAAAAAAAATACTAAAAACATTTTTTATTCGTGAAAAGTAATAAAAAAATTTTTTAGGTCTTTTTATTTTATTTTTTATTTTTATGGAAAGACCAAAAAATAAATAAATTATAATAATAAAGTTTTTGTTATTTAACTAAATTCATTATATTTTTATCAAAACAATAGAAAAAAAAAATTAGTATTAAATAATTAACAAATTAATATGTTTTAATATTTAAATTAAATTTTACCAAATATGCAATATAACATTTTAATAAAAATAGTAAACCTTTTGAGCATAATATCTTTTTACTTCAAATTTAAAAAGCTTATATTTTCCAATTCAACTGACTCGAAAAACATAATTAATAAGCAAAATCTCTTTTTAGTCTTTTTGAATTATTAATCTTTATGTCAAAATTTATTTATATAACGAAGCATTCCGTCATCTCATCACTAATTATTGTTCGATTCCATATTAAGTTAGATTTATCTCTTTTTTCCATATGATTACACATTATGTTCGATTGATCAAACTCAAATGACAAATCATTTAAAAAACCTGTTCCGATTTTTTGATCTTTATATAGAAGGGTTGATTGTTTCTTTTCCCGTTGCCACTTTAATTTTAATTTGATTCTTCAAAACCATTTTTTCTTTATAATAATGACTTCCGTTCTCGACCAGTTAAAACAATATACTACAATTGTTGCTGATACTGGCGACTTCGAATGCAAGTATTATTATATAAATATCTATATTTTTTGAAGTATCTGGCTCACCTATATTCGGTTCACGGGATACATTAATTATGAAATTTTTATTATCACAGCCATCGCTCAATATAAACCCCAAGATGCCACCACTAATCCTTCTCTCATCTTGGCTGCGTCACAAAATCCGCATTATGCCCATTTAATTGATTCTGCAATTTCCTATGCCGAAGAAAAGGAAAGGTATGTATAAAATGTGCGTTATGGTAAAATTGGGAATTTTTATTGTTTCAGAAATAGATCTTTGCGATCAAAAGGTCAAAAGTCTTTTTAAAATATCAATCATTTAATTTTGTGGAGGATAAAATTCGTGGATTAGCATCGATTAATTCACATAGTATATATTGCGTAATGGGATATCTTCTAACCCAATGGAAGATATCTATCTATTTTCTTACAATAAATAATAATATTTTTGTTTTTCTTGATAATAGTGATTTTGAAAACAAAGTCGAATTAGCTCTAGATAAACTGGTAAGAGGTTTCCCTGATTTACCCTCAATTGTTTGGCTTCATTGAGATTTCTTGATTCAAATTCCTTTCTCTCGATAGCTAATCAACTTTGGGAGTGAGATTTTAAAAATAATTCCGGGACGTGTTTCAACTGAAGTTGATGCAAAGCTTTCCTTCGACAAGGAAGCCACCATCGCGAAGGCCAAACGTTTAATTAGTCTATACAAGGAAATTGGGATTGAAAAAGAGCGTGTATTAATCAAGATAGCATCTACATGGGAAGGTATCCAAGCAGCAAAACAACTAGAACAGGAAGGAATCCATTGCAATTTAACCTTGTTGTTCTCTTTTGCTCAGGTAAATTCAAAATTTATCCATTATTAGGAAAAAACGCAATTCATTTCTAATTGTTTCTTATAATTGTTAGGCGGTAGCCTGTGCTGAAGCTGGTATCACTCTGGTCTCACCATTTGTTGGTCGTATTCTTGACTGGTACAAGAAAAACAGTGGCAAGGATTTTGCCCCGACAGAAGATCCTGGGGTCCAATCCGTTACAAGTATTTATAATTATTACAAGACATACGGATACAAAACAATTGTTATGGGTGCCTCGTTCAGAAATACGGGCGAAATTAAGGAATTGGCTGGATGTGATTTCTTGACCATTAGTCCAGCTTTATTGCATGAATTAAATCAAGACACTACACAAGTCGAGCGTAAATTAAGCCCCGAAAAAGGTTAGTTGGGGATTTTAATTTTGAAAGTTCAACCCCACTAATTATTAATGAATTTAACAAATTTAGCTAAGCTTAATGCCGAAAAGAAGGTTACTTTTGACGAAAAATCTTTCCGGTGGGCATTGAATGAAGATGCTATGGCTACCGAGAAACTTGCTGATGGTATTCGCAATTTCGCCAAAGACGCTGTAAAATTGAGAAATGAACTACGGAAACGCTTATCATAGGAATCTTTCTTTTATTGTATCTGCAAGATATGACCATATCTTTCTAGCTGTCAGTTTAAAATTTTGATAAGCCTTTCGTCAAATGGCTCTTTTTAAATAAAATTTATATTCATATGGGTCTTTTTGATATTTTAAACTCCTTGTTTCATGAAACCCCAACTTTTCTTACATATTTTACATTTGGATCGGGAAAGTCGCGTGATTTATCCAATAACAAGTAATTTAAAAATTGCCAATTAAATCAAATAAAGACTTAATTTAAGAAATTATTCAAATATAAAAAAATTTCAGAGAAAATCTCATTTCAAAAAAAAATCATAAATTTATTGTTTTTGTAAAAAATATCTTTGGAACACTTAAATAATAAATTTTCACTTTTTATATTAACAGTTTATATAATAATTAAATAATTAAAATATTTTGATAAATGTGATTTTATTTTTTGACCTTTCTGATTGAAATTTCAAAAATTAAATAACAACAATATTTAATCATTAAAATGAACCATTTAAAATAATGAAATTATCTAAAAATATAATGCCGAAATTAAACTGAGAAATTCAAGCCTTAATTAATTTCAAGGAATAAATTTGAATAAAAATTTTTTTTTTGTTCGAAATTAAAGAAAATACATTTTTTTTTTGGGAGGGGGGAGGGTTTTTCTTTCATTTTTTATAAAAATTGAATATTAATTGTCTTTAATTTAATCTATTACGCATTTTTCATATGAAAAAATCAAAATATATAATAATAGAAATCTCCTTTGAAATATCTGGGAAAAAAGCAAAAAATCGCTTCTGACCAAGAATCCTGTCCAAATGGTGTTTATTAATAATTTCCTTCATTATTGTATTATATAAAATCTTGTATTATATCTCTTTTTCTTGCCATACTTATTTTTAAGGTCGAAATAGCTCTTGTTTGAAACAAAGTGGATTATTGTAAGTTGTGAGGTACAGCTAATTAACATTATCAATTTAACCGGTATTACAATAAAAAAAATAGCACTATAAGGGAATTTGCCTCGGTTCTTTTACATTTGTCTTTGACGATCCCCATTCCATGTTCAATAGATTTCCAAATGGTAAACTTTAATACAAAAAAATTTTTGTGTGACAATTGTTTCAACATTTTAATAATGTCAGATTATGGGGCTTGGCAACAAAGAAAATCATCACAAAATTTTTTGATGGCACAACTATGAGATGCCAGCATAGTCAAATGACTTCTAAATTTTAATAGATAATAGGATAATCTGTCCAATAAAAAATTTGGTTCTGCACGTCGAATTTATTAAAAATAGAGATTCCCAAACACTACTCGAGAATTTATCTTACTATTAGATAGCCTGTTAATTGTCAAAGGGTCGGGACATTTAAACACCCTTGCTACATCTTTTCCATATTACTTTTTGGAAGCTTTAAAAATATGTCTAATCGGTCACTTCCTACTTCTGCTGCGAAAAACCGAGTTACCATCTACGATTCTCTCGAAAATGCGCCTATGTGTAGATGCAGATTCGAAACTCAATTGAAATGCGTTACAAAACGCGACAGTTCAAATCAGGGTCGTCTTTTTTGGTCGTGCTCGCAATACAATCTGAACGGAGATACTA
This sequence comes from Geosiphon pyriformis, assembly GCA_016748015.1. Taxonomy (NCBI): domain Eukaryota; kingdom Fungi; phylum Glomeromycota; class Glomeromycetes; order Archaeosporales; family Geosiphonaceae; genus Geosiphon; species Geosiphon pyriformis. Next base: position 503,304 of record JAAOMT010000400.1, on the reverse strand, counting down.
AAAAACTAAGCTGTAACTATTTTAAGTGGGCTGAACGAAAAAGACCTGCTAATAACACTAATCAAATAGCTAGTGCAAGTCAAGATCTGAAAGCACCTGCCGCCCCGAGCCAAAATGAGGCAAAAAAAATGAATAATGTGCTTTTACATAATATAATTCCCGATCACAATACTTACGATGTTGCTGAACATACCGGCTTATCACAACCTGCAAAAAGCAGGAAGAGAGCTGCCTCCTCTTCCTTAGATGAAGACGAAGAAAATGGTGAGAATATGGCCGATGAAGAGCAAAAGGTGAGTATTTTCATACAAAACGATTATAAAGTCTATAATATAATCATTAATTTAAGTTTTGTGATCGTATTATGTGATCAGGTCTTAAATAATAGGAATGCTCCCAAACGGCAAAAAATGAACCCATTCCCATTGCCAGATAAAATCATCGATTTCTCTTCCCCGTCATCTCTCGCCTCTATTACAACTACTGATCCAATACCTCGTCTTACTTCAAAAGAAATTATCGAGATTTTTGCTGATCATTTAAGACGACAGGACCGACATATCCTCACAAATCAAAAAGGGAAAGAGTCGGTTTACAATGAGACCAACAAGTTAAGACGGGCGTTGGAGGAGATAAGGGCTGAGATGGCGGATATGACCCGCGAACTCAATTTATTATTTCGGGAAAAGCGCGTTTTGGAGTTCGAACTTTCGGAAGCGAGAGCGAAGATTGAGAAATTGAGAACTAGTTAAGGATGTATTTGCTTATCATGTATCTATTGTCGGTAATAATTCGCAAATACTAGAACATTACTTAAGTGAAAGGAGAATTGGATTCAGGATTATCCTCAAATCCTTTTAGCTTGCAATTAAACCATGATTATGGTTTAATATTATGTGGCTAATTGACATTTCTTTTATCTCAATAAAATTCATTTGCAAACTCACACAGCCTCTCTCAAATTTGTAATTTAAACAATTTATTGCTATTGAACCTTTTTTTAAAATAACGCAAACCCATCATTGGGATAATGCTTTTATGAACGTGGATCTCGGGGTTCTCAATATAAATAGAATATTCTGATTCAAATGCTCAATCAAACCATTCAAGACTCGGAAATCCGAATGCTTTACCCTGGGATAAAAGTAATGAATAAGCCTCAATCATAGATTCAAATAAAAAATTCACCAATCCTTTCCTGACTTTTTTAATTCAAATAAATAATGCAACCATTTCTCGATATTGAAATTTTGACTTATCCTCTGATCAAGTATTTTTATTAGAGTCGTGAAAAGCAAATGTACTCAAAAATAAAAATTGAAAACATTTGATACACAAATTTCACAAAATATAACCCAATCAAGTTATGGTAATGAAAGTAAGAGCTGGCAATAATATTAATAAGGATAAATGAGTAATAGAGAAAATAATGGCAGTAGAATAAGGGAGGTTGAAGGATTATACGGTGTTTGAATCAATATTTTATAAAAGTCTCAGCTGGTATAATTGATTAATAACAACCGAAAATTTATGGTTGCCAAGCGAAAAGGGATGGTGAACGAGAAATATCAAGAAAGGTAATATAAAAAAGTCCATATCTTCAAAGTTAAAATTAAAGATAGAGTGGGAAAGGAGGAAGCCCATGTTGCAATAGGCGAAAATATGTAAGATTAAAGGCATCTGAAATTTGATCAACTCCATAATAAAATTAAAAGAATGACATAATTAAGGCAATTGGGTTGAAAATTATTAAAGGGAGGACAAAAAACACAGTTACATAAAATAAAAGATTATTGATTTACAATGAGAAAATAAATATTAAAAGTTTTGTGTTTCCCAGAAGGTTTTTTATAAAGTATTAAATCAAAAGAAAAAAAGTCATTAATGGGTGAATTATAGTGTACATTTTTTTCGGCTGATTAATTGGCATTAAAAATTCCACAGGGGTTTATTACGAATATCTTCAACTGAAAGGAGAGCCCAGGAGACCCGAATAAAATTATATTAAGCTTTAATAGAATAACCTGAAGATTTGCTGTCACCATCTTCTTCCTTCAGCTTTTCTTTCGTCTTATTCAGTGCCATCTGCAAGGCACCCAACCAATTCATCTCCGACTCGTCATCTGAAGCGCAAATAACGAAAACACGTTTAGGAGTGATAATTTTGAAGCAGTATTGTTTAGATTTCGAAATCGAATCAGTCTCGATGGCGTCAAGTATTACGTTTAGAGGAATAACTCTTAGAGCTTCACGTTCCTAATAATTGATTTTGGCAAATCAATCAGGCCACTAATAAATACATAAAAGAAATTCACCAAGACTTACCTTTTCATTTTTATAATATGTCAGCGTACTATTCCGAAGAACAAACCATCTTTTTTTCCAAGTCTGTTATAAAGAGAAAAATGAACAAATATTTCTAATTTGAGACAAAACTCAATTACTCCCACTGACCTTATATCTTTTGCTCAATTTATATAAATAGCCAGCGTGAATCATTCGATTGTTCTCGCCTTCCTCAGGAATAACTTCGACATTCTTGGACATACCAACAGATAAAGCATCATCATCCTCTGAACTAGCGGTTGGATCACTGCTATCTTTTCTTTCTGGTAGAAATTGACCACCAGACGGGCTTGATGGTGTGGAAGGTACATTTGCATTAGAAACTACCGAATTATATGAAGATACTGAAGCGTATGAAAAGCCTTCAATACTAGGGTGAGAGTTATGCTGATTAGAGGGTTTTGGTATATCTATTGCCCCTGTGGGTTGGATTGGGGATGTAACAAAAGGTTTCTCCAGCATGGATGTTGGGGTAAGTGGTGCTGGTTTAGTTTTTGGAGGTTCTTGAAAAGCCAATCTAGAAGATCTCTTTGGTAAAGATATTCTTGCTTGTTTTGAGGCCATTTCTTCACTGTCACCCTGACTTCCTTCATCTTCGCCATCTAAAATACTTTCATCCTGAACTTGATTCTTGATTTTGTTTAAGGCATCTAACCAGTCATCAAGCTCTTTCTTACTATTGGCTTGAATATAATATGTGCGTTTAGGGGTGACAATCCCAAAGACATTATCTTTACTTTTCAATTGTACTTTAGCAATAGCATGAACATCGCTCATATCCAAAATACGGATAAGTTCGTACTCCTATATCAAAGTGGATTTTTTTTAAGCTGAATAAGTAAGGGAGATATATTTCAATAAAAAAGTTTAATTTTTACCTTGTCATCTTTATAGTAGGCAAATCTGGTAGATCTCAGCACAAACCACCTTTTTTTCCAATGCTAGATATAAAAAATTTGTTGATTTTCAATTATTGGGTTTACCCTAATCAATTAATAGCTGTAGTTTCCTTAAGATCGGTAGACAAGATTTGCTTCAAGTCGAGACTGATTTAAATTTACAACTAACCTTGCCTCGAACATTTCGTCTCTCTTGTTTTTTCAACAAATAACCAGACTTTATTAATTGCTCATGTTGAAGCGTTTCTGGTGCCTCTTGAAGTTCGATATCGTCTTCCGGTTCAGTTTCATAACCTTGTCCATAATCTTCGGTGATGACTTGGCTACTACCACCTTCTTGTTCCGAATCAGAACAATCCGAAAAAGGGATTGGCACAATAGATTGGCTCTAAGATATGAAAGTGTTAGGATCACTCTAAGATAAAGATAAATATAAACTAATAACCCCAGTGGTTTTATGATCCTACCTTGGAAGTTTTATGACTACGTAAAATACTTGTTGGCGAAGCCATTTTTCGATGATTTAATCCTTTGGGGGCTATAAGAACGAACGAAAATTCTTAAAAAGATTGAGGGTTGTAAAAGCTCTGAAAATTCAAAATAATTTTATATATTTTTATATACCAGAAGTCGAGTTTTTCGCTTGAAAAGTAACTTCAGGCATAACTTAGGTCAAAATTTTATTCCTGTTCAGTATGTGAAAAGCAAATATTGTAATGATAAAAAAGAAAAACTAAGTAAGCTTATACAATAAGGAGGACCGACGACGCAAAGTTTTTGTGGCTTGGAAGGCAGCTTAAGGGCGGAGCCGCCCAAGTGTTCGACCTATATGTTAGAGATGATGTCGAAACGAAACTTTGACACGCGGTTGCTGACGACGACTAGAACTCTGGAAAGCTTAAGGCTTCCCTTGTTCAATTTATAGTATTGAAAGAAAAAATACCGGGATTGAACGAACGTATTGGGTGAATTAAGGGAACGTGTGAAAGATTAAAAAAAAAGAGGAAACAAACAAATAGTAAGAAATATTGTTTGTTTTTTGTTATCCGCAGACTGCCCAATCGAGTACAGTCATGCGGGAACGATAAAAAGTAAATTGGTAATCCAGTAAATCGGATGTGGGAAAAAGGCAATGATACACTGTAGGGGGATGATGTAGTAAATGTAGATTCTACAACATAGACAAACTAGTATTCGAATTATAGTACAGAAGATCATTCAATTTCTTACGCCATCTTTTATTGACACAGAACAAGATTTCCGTGATCTTCGGCCTTTTAACGTGGGAATTTGTTGATCATTCGGGCTTAAATATTTAATTCAAATTTGAATGCCAAGTAAAGTAAATATTTTATTATATGAAAATTTTTATTTTCTTAAAAATTGCACATTAAAAGATAGAATTGTGAATATGATAAATAAGTATCACATTAATTATCTTTATATAATTTTAAGCAATAATCATATAACAATTAAACATTATATTAATTACAAATTAAGATATTATTATTATTAAACACAAATAAAAATATTAAAAATCAATTTATTTAAAAAAAATTGGTAAAACATTAATTTATTTTTAGCTTTAATGAAGTATAATTTAATTATTTTAGAACATACAATAAATATTAAAATAAAAAATAATTATGTTTTTTTATACATAATTAGTCATCTAAATTTATATTATATAAATATTTTAATTTTTGATGTTTTATTTTTTTTTAACTTTTTTGTTATATTTAATACAAAATTTAAAATAATTTATAAGATTTTAATTATGTAATTCAAATTAATAATTGATTTTAACAAGTAATACAAAATTATTTTTATTTTAATTTATTTAAAAAAAAATTTATTATTATTATTATTATTATTATATATTTAACAAGTATAGTCTAATTATTATCTAGTATACATAAAATAATAAAGAATTTACAACTAAATATAATTTTTATTATTATATATAATTAGCTATTTAAATTGATTAAAACTATACTATTTACTTATTATAATATTAATATTATTATTTAAACAAAAAAATATATATTAATTATATAACTCAAAACTAATAGCTATAACTTTATTAATATTTAATAACCGAATAACTAAATAATTTTATTTAACAAATTTGCTACCAAACTATATAAACAATAAAAAATAATATGTAAATTATTTACCAAATTATTTTTTTTTATTACTGCTTTCTACTTAAATTAATACAACTAAATTTTTTCTTTATAATTCTTTATTAATTAATAAATAAGATTGATTATTAATAATTAAGCTGATTTAATATCTTTAAAAACTATTAATATATTAATATATCAATTATTAAAGACAATATCTTTGTATAAAATCATATAAATTAAACTGTTTAAAACACTACAACTTAAAAACTGTATTATGAAAGAACAAAAACCAACAATATCTACATAAAAAAACCAAAACTTTAACAAATTATATAAAAAATCCAATTAAATATCAGTATTAGATTCATATATAAAGATATAATTTAAGAATTCAATCTTTTTATAATAAAAACAAATTATTTTAGAATATTGTTAATTATATAACTATTTTTAAACAACAATAAAAATTTATCTGTAAACAGTTTTTATAAGATATATATATATTTTAATTATAAATTTGTTAGTAAAATTATAATTTATATATAAATTTAATTATTAAACAATAAATATACAATATTTATTAATATTTTTTTTTTTTTTTTATTCATTTAATGAGTGAAGTCCAACCACTACCTAGTACATAGAACCAAACCAAGTGGCTCAAACTAAATGCAATTCACACACTTTCTACATGTGGCAAGCCACTCGGACCAGACAAGACAACACTATACACTTAAACTAACATACAGATTACCATCCAAACTGGAAAAAAAAAGACAAGGCCTGCGACAGCCAAAACTTACAGCAAAAGACTCCACAATGCCAAGCAACCTGATCACATCATCCGAAAGCATAGAAGTCATACAATGCAACAGTCCTAACACCAAACTATCATCACCAACCAAACCTGCTTTTTCCATGTTTACCCTAAATTTAGATCTAACCAACCACACTTTAGATCGATGTAACTCAACCAAATACCTCACAAAGTTAACAACCACACCAGAAGCACACTTAACATCCTTAAAAATGCCAACAGCCTCTGCACACCAATCCTTAAGCACAAATCCTCTATACATGACTGAATACAAGCCAACGTCCGACTAGCAGAGATTAAGAGTCCTTAAAACAGAGGAAGAAGACGAATTACACGCACCAGCCATGGAAATCCAATGAGCAGATATCTCTGACAGAATATCTTCCCACACATAAACATTTCGAAAACAAGTAAAAACATGGTCAGACAACTCCACTTCATCGCACAACAAACACTGAACACCAGGATAATGTTTATTGTACAATTTTTTGTGAACAACCACTGGCAATTTTCTATGTAGAGCCTTCATCAAGTATGTGCGAAAACTTGCCAATTTCCAGCTGGTAAATTCAGCAAGCATATACAAGTCAGGATGCCAGACCCATGCGGAAATGTCCCAATCAAAATGCTGCAATGGAATAGCTGGAACCACATCATAACCCGGACCAGTCTCCCAACGAGCACAACAAACAGATCTAAAAACATCCCTAACAAAGTGACGAACATTACCTGAAACTGCAGTATCCTTAGCCAACAGAAAACACTCATGAACTCCAGACGGCAAAAAAATGGGAGAGCCAACAGCCTTACCAGCTAGTGCATCAGCTTGATCATTGCCAGAAACTCCCAACTCACAGCAAGATCCTTATCCCTAATTAAATTGGCAACATGTTTTCTCTCAATCCAACAATGATTGTGAAAGTCAGGGACAACAAAAGCCAATTCAGACACACACGCATCAATGGCAACTTGGCTGTTGAGATACAAAACCACTGAACAAGAGAAAGGAATGCATTCCAGAGCAAGAGCCACAGCCTGCAATTCCAACAGAGTCGAAGATAAAAGCCCACATACACCAACACCAACTCCTGCATCCAAAGCAGAAAAATAAGCAGCGGCCCCACTAACCATGCTGGAGGAGCCAGCTGATTTCAATGAACCATCAGTATAAACATCCAAAGAGTCAGACCAAACTTCAAGCAAATCATCTCGCACAAAAGCAAACTGTTCAGAGTCCAAAACACTACAGCCCAAAGAACCACCAGCATTATTAGCAGTATGTGGTGCCAAGCCCCTATCCAGCAAAAACTTATGCATGACATTGAACCAATGAAACACAGGGCCCCTGGGATCAAGTTTTTTTCAATGATGAAAAGTCTTCCAATCCATTACAGCATCTTTTTTGTCAAGAAGTCTGTTACTAAAGGCAATCCCAAAATGCTTTAAAGAACAAACACAACTAAGAAACAAAGACTTCCCCAAAATCACAGACATAGGAAAAACACCAGGATCCCTAAAAGCACTAGGCAGAATATTCACTAAAAACAGCTCACAATCCAAAAAGATTTTGACCATACCAGCTAAAAAATTGTTCACAGGACTAATATGCAGCTTGACTGGAAACTGCAATGGATTCAAGAACATTCACCCAAGAACCTGCAAATCCAAGAAGCGATGGAGAAACAACCGACCAAGAATACCCAGAGCATTTGAAAAAAAGATCACAGCAGCCATCTTGCTTTTGGACTGTATCTGATCGAAAGGCTTCAAGCCATAAAAAGAAGAATAATGCAAAGCTTCATTCAGGAAGTCACGAGGTAAGCAAGCCTTAGACCTGAGACCCTTCCTTACCAAAATGTCCCACTTGTGGCATATACCAGAGGAGACAAAACTAAACTGCATTCTGTAACTAATAATTGGCTATAAAACAGCTAAGACCAAATAAGAAAACTGCTTGTCTGTGATGACTTTTCTGAGTACTACATTGGTAAAAAAATGGACATCTGAGTATGCCTTGGCCAAACTAGGTTTGGACAACTCTTTAGTCAACAAAAAGATTCCCAGGTACCTGTAAGCTTCACCCTTTTTTGCTATAAAGATCGGCTGATTACTAATACTTAATGAAGCAACCTTGACACTCTGATTAATTGGAATAGCCACCATCTTCTCATTATTAATTAAAATATCATTGATAGAAAAAAATTCACTAGCAATATTAAGAGCATACTGCGTGGAAGCCTGGCAATCTCCTACCCAAATTGTATCATTCACAAAAGCACCAGCAGCAAAAAAGAAGGACATCCCACCACTACTCTTAATTCTACCAGTTCTCACCACAAACTTAGTGTCAATCCTGTATCCACACAAATGTTTATGCCGTTTGACCTCATACAATAGCGGATTATAGAAGATTCTCCAAAGAAGAAGGGAGAAAACCTCATCTTGATCCAAACCATTGTGCACATGATAGCCATCTGACATACCAAAATTTGTCATAATCTTGTTAACCCTATTATTGTGTATACCACTAAAAAAACTAATAAACCTACTGCATATCTTGATGTGCTTCAAGCTCGCTTCCAAGTAGTACCACCCAACTGAGTTATATGCTTTACTCATATTCTGCAACACTAACCAAAGTTCTTGATTTTTTTCCAAAGCATTCTTAACTACCGAGCCGACAGCAAACACTGGAGACTGGGTAGACGTACCCTTTAAAACAGAAAAATTATCATCATGCAGAATACCAAACTTGCTACAAGCTGACAAAATCCTGTCAGAAAGAATCTTGGAGAGAATCTTCCTGGCAGTCTCGATCAGCACAATAGACTGAGTGTTCATAAGAACCTCATCCCAGTCATAAGGTTTCAGAATCATCAAAACTCACGCTCTTCTCCACAAAGTAGACACACCTCCAACAACCAAACACGTATTCAACAGCTTCAGAAAACAACCTAACACCACATCACCACCATGCTTCTACAGCTTATTAGGAATGCCAAACAAGCCAGCAGCCTTGCTATTAGGCAGACTCCCAACAACTGATAACAGCTCACCCAAACCAATTTCATGCATTACCCCAGAAAAAGCATCATCCCGTATATGATCCAAAGATACATACTGGCGAGCCCAGAGTTCAGACACCACTGTAGGCACCACCTGCTTCCTTGTCCATTCCACCATAATCTCGTCTATCTTAGACTTTATTTCCACAGATTCCAGAACCAAACCATCATTAATAACCAAATAATCAAGAATTACCTTGCGAAAAGGCCGATCCAATACATTCCTTATCATGCTCTCTTTATTAAAAGCAAAACTCTCCATGTGTCTCTCTACAGCTCTCCTAATAGAAACTTCCTCAGCCAACCTCGATTCAAACATCTTCAACTTTCTGTATTCTTTGCGACTTGATGACAGATACTTAAGAAGAACCATACTACTTACATCTAATCTAACCAAATTAGAGAATGTGCAAGCTTTGGCCTCATCCAAAGTAGACTATTTTCTCACAAGATAATCAACTTCAAGCACGTTACCAGCACAAACCACACCAACAATCTTGGCAACGAGTAACTTCAACCCAAAGAACTTTGAAAAATGCTTATTTTTAGAACATTGAAATTCACTAAACCATTGTCTGGAAAAAATCTCATCAGCAGACTCAACCATCACTTTTCCTAAAATTGTCCACATGGTATTCAAATCACCACCAGCTTTAGCATCAGAGAAAAGGTCCTTGATCAACAAAAGCTTAGCTGAAACACAATCCCTAAACTCAGACCACTTGGAAGCATCTGCATCCTTGACCTTGAACTTCCAACAATTTTTGTTAGCCTGCTTGCGCAAACTATTCAACTGAACATCCAAAAATCTGCCCAGACCAACTGACACCATAACAGCCTTGTGGTCTGTATCAAAAAATTCTGAGACTGACCCAACCCAATGCTTAACAACAGCAGAAAACAGATTCTCACTAACCAAAATGTAATCAATAGTTTTTTCTATCTCTCTCAAGTTGCTCCACATAGAAGCCTTTGTCAACTGATGGCCAGCAAGTGAATTGACCAGACCAAAACCCAAGCAAAACCCATAACTCACACTCCTCTCAGATTCATTTTCGTTAAAATCTCCACCCAAGACAACAAAATTGCTGGCATTAACAGCCTTAACAATGAATGAATTAACCTTAAATGCCTGCCTAAAACAAACGCCCAGAGATGCGCCAGCATACAAACCAAGTACAGTCACCAAAAGCTTGCCTTTGAACAAAAGACACACCAAAATAACTCGACCAGGGATCTCTTCAATCTTAGAAACATGTCGAACCAATGAACTGTTCATAATAATCACAACCCCAGTACCAACAAAACCCTTATCCAATCCTGAAGAAAAAATTCGCACTTCATCAAACTTATCTGCAATCTATGGCCTAGTAGAAGACCTCAACTTTGTTTCCATGATGAACGAGACCAAATTGCCAGAATTGTGATGCCAACGTATAACATCCTCCTGCTTGGCAGGGACATTGATTCTACAAACATTACATGTAGCAAATTTCCAAATCAGACCGCTCATTGGGATGAAAGCAGTAAAAAGGAACCCAAATCAGAACACAAGAGATCCAATTTCGCCAAAACAGAACTGACTGAAGCCTCTAGAGCCAACATTTTAGACTCCAAGCCACCCACTTTGGTGGTCAGAACCTTTGAACTACTTGAACTGAAACCCACATCCAACTCAGCATTTGAGGGAGGGGGAGAGGGTAACGTCAACGCGCCATCCAAAACCATATTTGAGTCCAAAACAGGAGCCACAGGTACAGAGCCAACCAAAGAAAAAGTATCAGAAGATGGCACCATGGGCACCAATTCAACAAAATTCAATTTTCTAAGAATGCCAGAAACCTGGTCAGCCAAAAGTTCAAGAGAGCGCTCCAAAAACGCCAACTGAGCATCCAAAAGAGACCTGTCAATTGGGGAGGAGAAAGCACCACCAACCAAACCTGAAGCACCTGACAAAGAGAAACCAAAACCAAAACCAGAACCAGAGGGAGAGCCACCAGCAAAGAAAGCAAGAGAGACCATCTGAGCCCAAGATTTGTCACCAAAGGCAGCAGACTGAGAGATAGGAACATTTTTCTTTGCATATAACTTGGCTAAATGAAAGCAATTCATACTGAAAACATGTCTTCCTTTTTTCAAAGCAATAGAAAGCGCAAGAACAGAAACATCAGAAGCATTGCATTCCAAGGCTAAGTGTTCAAATCTCCCACACTTTTCACACCGAACCAAGTCTAACCTAGCCCAAGAAAGTTTCACACCGCCAAAAATTGGTTCCATGCAAAAAGCAGCTTCCAGCTTCTCCTCAAAATCAAAACCAACCACAGCACAGCGAACCCTATTGCCCATTTCAAATGACCGATTGATAATGCAAGTTTTCCCGTCAGCCTCCTTTAACAGATTGTCAAGATCATGAGCTGTCGTTCCCACTGGCAAAGTAAACAACAGTGCTCTGAACCAATCTCTAGAAGCCCAAGTCTTGCGATTTCTCACAGCCATAGTCACACGCACCAAATCTTTCCCAATTAGGAATGACCACTTAGAAGCCAATTGTACTGTCTGTTCCGATTTGGCAAACTCAACCACAGTCTTCTGCCATAGCCCAATCAGTTGTACACGGATCAACTTAATTTCTCCAAATTCAGCTACTGCAGTGATGATCATGTTCTTAGGTGTATCCATGGGAATTTTCTTGATTACTATGGCCTGATCTGAGCGAATTCCTTGTCTTTTGAGATTGCTGTTTATGATAATCCCCTTTTTTCTAGCCAATGACACAGCTCTTTCCATGCTTTCTTTAGACGTGAATGTAGATTTGATGATCCCTTCAAATTTTGAGGGGGTAGTGGCTCTCCCAAAACTATTGATTCCTGAAAATAATTTTCTTATGATCTGAGTCTTGGCTGTTGCCAATTTCTCTTCTATAGCCAAAAGATTAATGTCCAAAGTAAATGATTTTTTCACAGTGACTTTTACTTGAGTTTTAATGATTTTGGGATCCACCCACACTTTATCCAAAGAGAAAAACTTACAAGAGAAAAGAGAGACTTTCTCTTCTTCCTTTATGTCATAATTAATAAAGCCGACAGTCGCACCATAATTGAAATGCTTGGCTTAAAGCGTATTCATCCTGGAATCAGGTACTTCTTTACCTTCAGAAGCTTCTCCATCAGTATCCATGCCATTAAACTGCCCGACCACATGACCAGACCCACCACTTTTGAGAGTTGCACCACTACTTGAGAGCTTGGTACCACTGAGGAGTTTCTTGATTTTATGACCTGAACTACCACCAACTGAACCAGTGGTCAAAACTCTGGCTGACCTTCTCTTAACACTAGGGCCACTTATAATGGCAGCTGGACCAACAACAAAAGGGTTTGTTTCTTGTGAAATGGTGGAAGACAGTATATAAAAAAACAGAAAAACTTCTTTCAAAATTTTGACTCTTTTCTGGAATTTGGGACGAAGGAGATAAAGATTAATATTTAAAATTATATTATAAAAAATCATATTAGTATTAAAATTAGTTTCTTATTTAACATATTTAATTAATTAAAAACTTTAACAAACAAAATAACAAATATTATTTAAAATAATCATATTATCTATCTGAAAATAATTTTTATTCATTAAAGTCACCATCCAAAATCACAAAAGAGCTGGAATTAACCACCTTGAAATCATAGAATTGATGACAGCAGCTTAACCAAAACATGTACTAATGGATACACCAGCGTATAGACCCAAAATCATAACTAAAAGCTTGTTTTTGAATAAAAGGCACACAGAAACTAACTGACTAGGAATCTCATCTATTTTCAAAACATGTCAGGCCAAAAAAGTGTTCATGATAATGACAATACTAGCACCTCAAAAACCAACATCCAAACCAGTGGTAAAAACCCAGACATCATCAAACTTATCCATAATCTAAGGCCTAATATCAGATCTCAATTTTGTCTCAGTAACAATAGAAATTATATTACCCAAATCCCTATGTTAATAAACAATGTTATCTTGTTTAGCCAAATTTGTCATACTTTTAACATTACATGTAGCCACCCTTTAAACAAGCCCACTTATTGATGTGAATGATGTGTTAAAGAACCTGAATTCATACACAACAGATCCAACTTCTCCAAAATTGATTTAATAGAAACTTTAAGAGCTATCATTTTAGATTCCAACTCGCCAACTTTAGAAGTCAGAACTTTTAAACTATTTAAACCCAAATCAACTGTCTTTTCTTCTATCTTGGAAGACAAAGGAAGAAGAAATGGCTGGAGAATATCCAAAATCATATCAGCATCCAATATTGACAACTCAAGAATAGAGATATTTAGATGTCTAACTTTGAGAACAGGCACCAAAAACACCAGCTCCATGCCATTCAACCTGTGCAAAACATCTGATACTTGATCAGCTAACAATTCCAAAGAGCATTCCAATGAAGCCAGACAATTGTTAATTGAGGAATAATTATGACTATTCAGAGTATTCCCTTTATTATGAATGACACCAAGAGAAAAAAAACCAGATCCAGAACCAGAACTGAAATAAGAGCCACCAAAAGGAGAAACAATTGAAACTACCTGCACTCAAGACTTGTTACCAAAAGCAGCAGGACAGGAGATAGGAACACTCTTCTTTACATATAGCTTTGCCAGCTAAAAACAATGTATGTCTGAAATAACCTTTTTAATAAATCTTAAGAATTTAGCATTGGGTGTAGTAGATACATCACACTTCATAGCAGAATGACCAAAGCATTCACAATTCCTGTAGCAAACCAAATTCAATCTAGTCCAAAAAAGTTTAACACTACCAAATATCAGCTCAGTATGATACACAAACTCCAAATTCTTCTCAGATCCAAAACCAACCATGGCACAGCAAACCCAGTTACCAGAATTCAATGAATAATTAATGATACAGGTTTTTCCACCAGCCCCTTCTAAAAGAGTACCAAGATCATGTGCAGTTGTTCTCACTGGCAAAGCAAACAGAAGCACTCTAAAGTAATCCCTAGATATTCAAGTATCCTGATCTTCCATGGCCATAGCCACATGCACTGAGTTCTTCCCAATAAGAAATAACTATTTTGATACAAGTTGCTCTGCTTGTCCCAATTTAGCAAATTCCATCACAGCCTTTTGCCATATTCTAATTAGCTGAATTTTGATTGACTTAATTTCCCCAAAAACAGATACTGCAGTGATGATTATTTCTTTGGTGTGTTCATAGGAATTTTTTAAATTACTACAGTCCAATTTGAATGGATTTCTTGTTTTTTAAAATCATTGTTTACATTGATTTCTTTTTCTTTGGCCAATAATGCAGCCATTTTCATGCTTTTTTTGAAGTAAAGGTAGATCGGATGATCTCTTCAAATTTTAAAAGGGTAGTGGCCCCCCCAAAACCATTGATTGTTGAAAAAAAATTTCTGATGATTTGGGTTTTTGTCATTGCTAATTTCCCTTCTATAGCTGAAAGATTAATGTCCAAAGCAAATAATTTCTTAACTGAGACTTCCATTTGAGTCTTAACAATTTTGAGATTGACTCACTTCTTATCCAGAAAGATTAAAAGACAAAAAGGAAGAGATACTTCTTTATTATCATTTATGTCAAAATTAGGAAAACCAAGTGGGGAACCAAAAACAGCACCAGTATTAACACACTTTACTTTAAGAGTATTGGCAGCTGAACCCAAAAAAGACCCAACATTAATGTCAGTCATATTAGCACCTTTTTTATCACCAAACAGACTATCCACATTAGAAAACACATTGTCACTAAGCTCAGATCTGCTCAGAGAGATATCTTTTTTGTTACCAGAGTGTTTAATATTTTTAAGCACAACTTTTTTTTTCTGTGAGAAAGAGCCACCTGCAGGACCATGAAAAGCACTCTTTGATGCCTTTTTTTTAGACATGTCACTACTAAAAGCAGTCTCCAAGTTTACGAAAAAGAGATTATTAGAAAGAGAAATTGTGAAATACTAACAAGAAAAATAAAATAAAAAAAACTTCTTCAGAAAAGTGCTTTTTGAGAATTTGTAGATATAAGAGAGAAAGAAATTTTTTTTTTTTATTTAAAATTACAAAAAAATTTAATATAATAATAATAAAAAATAACTGTTGTTTTTTAAAATCTTTGATCTTTTTGGTTATTTATAAAGTAAAAATAATAATAATAATAAAAGCAAAAAAACCAGTTTGTTAACTAATCTGTTATTAAAACTTTGTGTTTTTTAAAAAAGTAAAAATAATATTAGAATTAATCTTAATATGTTTTTTGAAAAAAATTTTGATTAAAAAAAATTACCAATTAAAAAAAATACTTTAAAAGTCATTAAAAATAGTTTATACTATTAATATTTAAAAAAAATATTTTCAATATATTTTGTTTAGTTGCTTTTATAACAGAAAAAACTTTTTTTATTAAAACTTTATTAATTACTATAAAAAAAGTAATATATATAACTTTTTTGTTTTTTTAATTGTAATTATAAATTTATAAAAAATAATAAAATAATACCAAAATTTTTTTTATAGATTTTTTTATTATAGCAAAAATAAAAAATCTATAATAAACTTTTTTATTTCATATTTTTATAAGTATTTTTGTTAATATTAATTTTTTTATTGTTATAAAACCAATAGTTTTTTTAGTTAAAATTGTTAATAATAAGAAAACTAGTATAAAATTTTATTTTAGTATTAAAAAAAATCAATATTTATCTATATTTGTCTATAAAAATATTAATAAAAAAACCAAAAAGTTTAGTTTAAACATTATTATAATTAATATTTTTGTTAAATTTCTGAATTTTAATATTTTAAATAATAATAAATACATTTTTTGTTAATTTTAAAAAAATAAAATAAGCAGTAAAATAAACAATATAAGTAAGACTTTAAAAGTTAAAAACTTAGAAAATTTATTTATTAAATAGATAATTTTAGGAAAGCTTCTACTTTCTTAAAATTTTATAAAATAATTTGGTTAATATTTATTTTTAAATTTAGTTTTAATTAGACCAAAAAATTAGCTATTAGTAAAAAAATTTTAGTAAATACCAATTTTAAATACACTAATACTAGATTAAATTAAAAATTATTTATTAAAAAAATCTTAATTAATTTTCTCAAATTAGTATTAGAATTAATATTAATTAAATTTAGTATAGTAAAATTAATTAAAATACAACTTATTGGTTTTTGACAAAAAGTGTAAATTAAGTTTAAAAACACTAAAGCTGCTAATTTGATTGCTATTAAATAATTAATTTTACTGGAAAAAAGCTTAATATATATTACTAAAACCAATAATAATAAATAAACATAAGACATAAAAAACTGTTATTATACTTTTTTATATACTTTATTAATAGATACTACTGCTTATAATTTATTAAAGCTTTTGTTATTATATGATAAAAAATCCTGTATTATTTTTCAAAATATTGTTTTATACAAAAAAGTATATTATATTGTAATTTGTTTTAATTTTGTATTTGCTAAAAATATTAATATTTGCTTAATTTTGGTTTTTAAAAATATAAGTTTGTATTAAATTAGTTTAATATTACTTTTGTATAATACTTATAAACAATTTAGTCATGTTTTAAGCAGTTATACACTTAATAGCAAAATATTTAATCATATAAAAAAAAATTTTTTTTATTTTGGTTTAATAATATTTTACATATATATATACAAAATAACAGAATCTAGTTTTGTATTTAGTTTTTTTTAATAATAAGTTTTAGATAATAGTAGTTAATAGTAGAATTTTTGTTTTATTTTATGCTTTTTTTTATAAGTTAACAACAGTAAATGGCTTAAATATCTTAAACAATAGTATTATAACTTTATTTTAAACTCTTATTTAAATATTCTAAAATATTTTTTAGTACTTTTTGCTAATTAAATTAATAAAATATTATGTAAATTAAATTTTATTTTTTATTTTTCTTAATTAATAGTTACTAAAAAAATGTATCTACAAAATAATAGAAATTTTAAATTATTATTATCTGTAAACAATTTGTATTTAGATATAATTATAAATAACAAGCTACTAATTTATAATATCATATCTGTTATAATAAATAATTTTTTAAAATTATTTATAAATAGCTTAAAAATATTAACATCTAAAATTAATTGTTTTAAAACCAATATATTGGTCTTAAATAAATCTGTTAAAACAATTCTGAAAAAAATAAAATTTCTGTATTTAAATAATAATATGACTTTACTTTCTTATTTTTAATAAGTAACTTAACATAAAAAATAGTTATATGTAATATTAAAAACATAAATATTTCTATTAAACAGATTAATATTATTAAATAATATAAAAAATTAAAAAATAAGCTTTGTTTTAGTGTTAAATTATAAATTGTAAATAAATTTAATAAAAATAATATTAAATACAATATTAGTTTCAAGAAATATTTAAATTTAGATTTAATTAACTTACTTATAAATAGTTTTTATATTAAAAATTTTACATGAATTTATTTTTATGGAGTTAAAAAAACTATTAATTTTATTTTGGTTTTATTTTTTTTTTTTTAAAGTTTAACAAATAAGCTCCAAAAGTTACCTAAAACAATACATCAAACTAAGTGATCTAAACTAGGTGCTAATCATGTATTTTCTACATGTAACCAGTCACTTGGACCAGTCAAGAACACACTATGCTAATGCTACAAAAAAAAACTTACCCAAAAACAACATCTTTTGAATGACAAAAAACAAAGTTGCATTGTAAGAAACCAAACCAACTAGTCACTCGGCAGTTTTAAAGGGATCAGTTTTAACATTAACAGACTCATGCTCTCAAAAAAACATTAAGTTGGAAAACATCTCATTATCCACAACAAGTGGAAGCTCTGAATCACCAAATATATCAATGTCTTCTATGCAGTATTTTTTTTTTAAAGAAACTATTTCTTTCTCCAACTTACTAACAGTCCTACTAAAAGAACCCATATGCACCAAAACCTCATTGATTCTAAGACCAAGAGCACTACTTGAAACCAAATTACTATTAATAAACTGTTCAAAAGTTGTAACCAAAGAGCCAATAGGCTTAACAATAGATTTAACCAAAGCAAAAAGCTTAATTAAATCAGATTTCAAAGAAAACAAATGAAACAGCACCAAAAAATCACCAACAACAATTAGAAAAAAGACAAGAGGTAACAGAGATAAAAATTCAGAAGAGCTTAAGAGAGCAGAAGCCTTAGTATAAGACTTAGAACCAACAAAGCATGGTATAAACATCTTGGAAAACTTGGGAGGAAGAGACGAAAAAACCTTACAGTCCACAGCCAGATGGCCTAGCTCTTAACACTTGAAACAACACCAACAACTAGAAGTTTCCCACCAAATATAGCATTTCCTCAGTGTACCAGTTTTGATAATAGCAAAGTCCAAATCAGCTTGGGAACCAAATGTAACCAGAACAAACTGGGAATGACAACCAGATTCAAGAAAATGAAGAATAAAACATGTTCAACTACCAACTTGAGAAATCATATTACTAATCTCAAAAGCTGTGTATTCAGAAAGAAGATTAACCAACTTGGCTTTAAACTTATCACAAAACAAAATAGTTTCATTTTAATTCACCAGAGGAAGAATTCTAATACTATTCTTGCCTACCAAGACTGATCAATGATTCAAAGCAGATACAACAGAATCCAACTTCTCAAAATAAACCACCATATACTGCCAAATGCTAACAGGCTTCAGCACAATATGAGTGACACTACCAAACACACTGAGAGCTGTCTTAATATCAGTAGCAGATACACTCAAGGGCACATTACACAGCACAACAGCAGCAAAAGGGGAACCAAACTTAGAAATTACCAAAGACTTGGCAATTTTGAGGGTGACCAAATGTACAGAGCTTGTAAACTCAACCAAAAATACAGCTTTTAAAGACACTTAAGAAGCAAACTCTACACAAAACAGCTTCATATTGTCTTTTAATACTGATTTTGCATCCAAAAAACCATGTACTAACTAAAAAACAGCTTTAATATAAGCCAATTTGATCTTAAAAGTAGCATCAGATACCAGAGTAGAGGCCACTCACTTAGCAAATCTTTGATGACTAGTAATAGTTTCCCAAGTACTATCAAAAGTAGCACTAGAAACTAAAGGAAAAGATAATTCAGTTTCTATTTGATCAGCCCAGTTCTTAAGAACAGATAACCCAACAGAAAAAAATTGTTTTGCTTCTAAAACTGATAATGATCTACTGGAAGACACCATATTTAGCAACATAGTTAGTAATTGATCTAAGCTTATTTTGGATAATGTGTCAGATGATGCTATGGAAATTTCATTTAAGATTTCATTGGGAACCACAAATGGGTTTGGTGTAACAATAGCAGAGGCAAGTGACTGCCCTCATTTTTCTGAACTTTTGGTCTTTTTGACCATTTTTTTTGAAAAAGTGGTGCTAATAGCATCAGGTGTTGAATCTATAGAGAGAAAAACCAGCTTATTTATTGGTCTATTATTAAAAACTTTTGGGGTTTTAGTTGGGATGGAGGCAACACTGAGACTAATCCAAGTGTGTTTTTTTGAGGGAACTTTAACTGATAAAAAACTAGCCAAAAATAAAGAAGTTGCTTCAGTGGCTACCAAAGACAGCTTATTACAATTACTGAGTAAAGGAAAGACTTTTAAAACATTTTGCCTAGTTGCTTTGATAACAGAGAGAGCTTTTTTGATTGAAATTTTATTAGATATCTCAGAACAGATATCAGGTACAGCTTTTTTACTCTTTGCTTTGATCGTGGTCATAAAATTAAAAAGACAAAGAGAGATTATTCATTATTATTATTTTTTTTAATTAATATAATAATTATTTATAGTATATTGAAATACAGAAATTTTTTTCTACAAATTATTAGGCTGTCTGTATTTTATTAAAGCTAAAAAAATTTTTAAATACTATATTTTAAAATTTAAGAAAACAAAACAATAAAAACTATTAGAAATTTAATTTTAAATATATAAATAATATAAAATAAATCAAATTTAAGAATATTATTTCACAAAAATTAAATGTTATTAAATATAATTTTGAAAAAACAAGTATAAAAAAAATTTAAATATAATATAAAAATATATTAAAGATATTATATGTTTTACTATAAGGTAAGTATTTTTTAAAATGTAAATAGATAAAATATTATATATTAAAAACTTTTATTTTTTTTATTTTTTGGGTTTAAAATTCTTAGTTTCTAAGATACTTAAATATACTTTATTAATTAAAGTTGTAAATTTTATCAAATTTATATATAAATAATTGAAATTTAATTCTAATATAATTGAAGTTATTTGAAGACTTGTATAAAATAATTTGAATTTTAATACTATTAGTTTGGCTTTTTGCAAATTAAAAAAAATATTATATTAAAAAGTTTTAAAAATTTTATAATATTAAATTAATTAGAATTAATATAATTAATTAATAAATAAAAAATTTTATTAATAATAAAAATTATATAATATATAGTATTTTAAAATACTTTTTTTATAAAATAGTATTAAATTATTTAATAATTAATAATAAATTTGTTTTGGTTTTTAATAAGATTAAATTATCTGTAAATTTAATTATATTAAGATAAACTAAAAAACATATTATTTCTAACATAGTTTTTATTATATAATAATATTAGTATATTTTTTAAATTTTGTGAACAATGATGTTTTCTTAAAAATATTAAGTTAAATTTTTATAAGTAAACTTTTTGTAGTAATTTATTTATTTTTTAAAAACAAAACAATTAAACTTTTTGGTATTTTAAATAAATTATAGCAATATTATAATATTAACATTTGGAATTTACTTTTGATATTATTGAATTTATATTTGATTTTAGAATTTGTATCTATTTAATTAAAATATGCTTAAGTTTTAATAATACTTAAACTATATAATTAAAAAAATATCTTAATTAAAACTACTTGTAAAATTTTGTTAAAATTACTTTTAAATTAGATTTCTAAAATATATAATAAGTTTAGTATTTTTTATAGTAACAACTTCCCAGTTTTTGATCTTTTTACCAATTTTTACTGTTGAATTTGTCATAAAAAATGTCATAAAAAAAATTATAAAATATAATTAGTGCTATAAAACATAAAAAAAGCATATAATTTTGTTGAATAAATATATTTAATAAATAGTTTACAAAAATTAAAATGTGCTTTAAGTTTATTAAATTTTTTAATAGTATTTATATTAATAAGATAAATTATGTTATAACTAATTTTAATTTAATTAATGGTTATTAAGTTTATAATAATCTGAATTAAAATAAAATTTTCCATAACATATTTTTTATAATTATCTTTTATATAAAATAAAAAAATATAAACAGTTTTTTGATTATTAAATTGAATTTAATTATGTTTATATTATATTTAGTAGTTAAAACTTTTATAAATAATATAATATAAATTAGAAACAGTTATAATATAATATAATATATTTTTAATTTGGCTAGTAAATTTTTTAAGATTAACAATATTTTTATTAATATTAACAAAACTGTAATCATACTAATAAATAAATATATTGTTGTTGTTTTTTTATCTATTAGTAACTTTTTTATTACAATTACCAAAAAAAATAAATTGTATTATTATTTGGTAATTTTTTTGTTTATAGATAGACTTTTTAAATCCAGTTTTTTTAAAGCTTATACTGATATTAAATTTTATATTAATATAGTTTTAAGAAAAACTGTTTCTAATAAACAGTTTTTGTATTTAGTTTTTACTGTTTTTTAGTTTATAATTAATTATAAATTACAGTTTAGCTTTGTTTTAAAAAGTGTATATAGAAAATAAAATACAATAATATGTAAAAGTTTAAAAGTTAAGACAAATTTATTTAAAAACTTTTCAAATAAAACTTTATATTATTTATTTTTATATAGTTTTAAATTATTTAAACTAAAAACAAAATTACTATATTAGTTTTTTTTAATGTTTCAAATATAATAGGTTAGTTTTTTTATTATAGATTTACAGATTTTAGGTTTTTGGTTAAGTTTTAATAAACTTTTTGATGTGTTTTATTAAGTTATATATTTGTTTAGTAAATAACTTTTTAATTAGTATTGTTAAAATTTTGTTAAACTGTAATATTTTTTTGGTTAGTTTTGTTTTTTTGGTATTTTTAAGCATAGATTATATTTTTATTTTTATTATTTTGAATGCAAAATTATATTTTGAAATTATAAAGTCTTTAAAAAGTTTAATATAACTTTTGGTAAGTAGTTAATAAACAATCATAGTAATATTTTTAATTAAAAAACTTTTTGTTAGTAAAAAAACTTGATCTTAAGAGTTTAGTATCTTATTAATTTATTATTGCAATTCAGTTTTTTTAAAACAAATTTAATAGTAATATAAATAGAGTTTTTTTTTTACAACTTAATTTATTAGAATATTTTTTTTATATAATTTACTAATTATTAAAAAGTGTTTAATTAAGATAAAACTGTTAATTATAAATATTTTTATAATTAATTCATTAAAAAGTTTGGGTTTTTATAAAGTTGTAAATAGAACTATTATGTTTTTTGATAATCTTAAATTAAATATTAATATGTATTTAGTTTGGTTTTATTAACTTTTACTAAATTACAAATTATTTTGCTGGTTCTTAAATACATTTTTATTTAATATAGTTAATATTTATTTAAATAATTAGATAGTACTTAATACTTGTGTTTTAAAAATTAATTTATTTAAGTTTAATGTTTATAATAATTATTAAATTAAAAAAAAACAGATTTGTAATTTTGTACATAATAAAAACATTAATATAAAGTAAATTAAGATAAAAAATTATTTTAATATTTTGAATAATATAATTGCAAATAAGTTAGTTAATACTATTATTTATTTTAGTTTTATGAAAATAGATCTCAGAAGAGTGCAAGTTTCAAGTTCTGTTTGGGGTTGGGCCTAGTTAACACTTTTGATGGACACTTACTGGCCAAAGCTACTATTTGGAACAATTTTAGTAGTGTTAAGAGTGTAATTGATTTTATTCTAATAAGTAGAAATTTGGCATCCACTATTGCATCATATAAAGTCAATGATATGTCTGAGTTTTTTAATACAAATCATAAGTTAGTTTCAGTTTCAATTGGTCTGGGTGGACTACTGGATGTCCATCTTATTAGTATTTGCAGGCAAACCAACAGAAACCAGTAGAAATTTAATTTAAAGGATGTAAGTAATGTTCAATGACTGAGCTTTAAAGACCATATTGTTACAGATGATTATTTGGGGTCTTAAATCAAATAACAAATCCATAACTTAGTGCTCAATATCTTGATAATACTGGTAATACTGGTACGTTAGTTGTATCTGAAGATTTTAAAGTTGAATTTTTTGTATAATGGACAGAAATTTAATGGTTGTCTTTTCAGTCATCTCCCAGAATTGCAATTCTGTCGAATTTTTTCTCAGAATAGTGGCTGGTAATCTTGGCAGAGATGCTCTTCTGGTAAGCTATCCTTAAATTCTTAAATTTTTAATTTCTATATCTTTCCTTTGGGGTCTTTTACCAGGCTATTCATGATGTCAATAACTTAGTGCTTAATTTTCAAGTAATTAGTAAAACAAAGAAATAACAGAAAATAAAAGAAAATAAAAGAGATAAGCCAAGACAATGAATATTAGTATCTTGTCAATAGCTATAATCAAGAGCTATTGTTCCAGTATGGTTAAGTATTAATTACTATCAACATAAAGTGTTGATAGTGGAAAGTGGAATTAAGATAAAAAATAATTATTTATTGATATTTGTGGATTGAAAAGTTGCTTAGATGAAATCTAAACTGGAAGGTTTTTAACTAAAGGATTCTTTTTTTTTTGTAATTTTAATAATTATGATTTTGTGAGTCTAATTGATTCTATGAGTCTAATTAACTCTACAAATCAATTAACTCTGAGTCCCATTAACTAATTTTCTAACTTTTGATACTACTGCTATATATACATATTTGAGATTCCTCAATTCCTCAATTCTTCATATCAGAAATCCTGAAATTCTGCAATTCTTTTGAGAGGAATTTTGGAATTCTGGAATCCTGCAATTCTTTCTATGAGAATCTTGTAATTTCTGGAATCCTGCAATTCCTCTAAGAAGAATCCTAGAATTCTACATTTACTATGTCTACTTATGATTGGCTAATTTATATGCTAATATACTTCCTATATTTTATGAGTAACATTATTCTCTCTTTTAATATTGAGCTCCTATAAAATCTTCTAAATCTCTTTTTTGTATCAATGTTGTTGTGGTAATTTCTATTGCTATTTGTAAATCTAATTTTATACATGACTGGAGTTTTTAACTGTAGTGATCTGTTTAAAATATCTACGTTCAAATCTTGTATCTGTATTATGTGCATGTTCAGACATAATGCCCTTATTATTATCACTGAATTTAGTTAATTCCTGCTCTATTGTAAGATTTAGAAGCATGATATATTGTTCAGTATTTGAAGTGGAATTTGAATTATTATTGGCGGAGTTTAAATTATCATTGTTATTTAGTAGAGTTTGAATTGTTGTCATCATCAGTGGAGTTTGAATCAGAATTAAGTTCCGATTCCAATTCTCACTGATTGGTTTGTCTTTCTTGGAGTTCAAATATATGATGTGTGGAAGTGGATTGTAACTTGAGACCATCAGGTGAGTTTTGATAATATGTTAATCAATTTTGGTACTGCTGATTCTCAAATTTCTTTTTCTTCTTTAAGTCTTTTTCATATTGACACTTTCTCAATGCTGACTTTTGGCATAGAAGAAGGCAGTTTTCACATAGGTAAGTATGAATCTGGATAGTTTTTTCTGGAATTCTTCCACCAGGTCTTTAAATAATTGGAGTTTTGAATTTCTAGAGGTTTAATAGGTTTTATCTGAGATAAGTTTTCTTGTCCAATAGTGAGGTTGGACTTATTGGATTTCAAATGTTTGGAGTTTTAACTTTTAATGAGTTTTACCAAAGATAAGTTTCTTTTTACATTAGCGAGATTGAAATTTATTAGGTTTTAAATGTTCGGATTTTGAACTATCAGGTCAGGATTTTAATAAGTTTTATCAAAGGTAAGTTTCTTTATATAATAGCAGGGTTGAAATTATTGGGTTTTGAATAAACAAAGTTTTAATTTAACGAGTTTTTTTTTTTTTTTTTTTTTTTTTTTTTTTTTTTTT